>WBNM01019603.1:0-303939 GCA_013399055.1 Ramphastos sulfuratus
AAAGGCTGCACCTGCAGTGAGGACTAGACAGGACAGGTGACCAAGAAGGTGTCTGTTCCATGCCTGCCATATTCAACATAAAGCTGAGTGATCATGAGGGTCAAGGTCTACCACTTCTTCAATGGCCAACATTCAAGAAGAACTCTGCCCATTCTGTCTTTGATTCCAACCCATGAGTTCCTGAATCCTGATCCGTAATCCAGCTCCTGAATCTGGTTCTCATCTGCTGCTGAGTCTGGGACTTCTGTCAGTGGTGATGGTGCCACAACTGTCATTAGAGGGGTTGGATTTAGGGGTTAGGTTTCATATTTGGGGGCCTGGAGGGAAAACAGGCAGATATTCCAGATGGGGCTTCACCATTGCCAAACCAAATGTGGCCATGACTTTCTCCAATCTGCTGGCCACATGCCTTCTAATATAGCCCAGTACAGGGTATGTCTCACTTTCAATGAGAGTGCATCCTTGCCTTATGATACTCAGCCTGAAGTCCCCTTTATCCTCCAGGCCCTTTTCACTAAACCCTCTTTCAGCCAGTCAGTTCTCAAACGTGCACAGATGTATGGCATTTCTTCTGTTCTAGATGCCTGCATCTTGGTAAACTTCAAGAGATTTCCGTAGGTCCCAACCTCAGATTTCTCAGAGGAACTCTGAGCTGAGGCTCTTGTAATTGTCATGTTAAATTAAAATGCTTCTTAGGATGCATTGTCTGTGATCAACCAGGTAATTGATGAAAATGCTGGGGAAAAACCCCATAGTACCTTGCTGATAGTCCATCTGTGTTCATAGTATTTCCTTTGACATAGGGATTACCTTTGATAACATTATTAGTGGTTTTGATTTGAGGATTTCAATTACATTTTTGTAGACATGATTATTTGTTCATGGATTTTGTTTTGGTTGATTTTTTTAATTGACTTATTTCTTATCAGCCAAAGATGTTTCATCACCAAAGATTTTTTTTTTTTTGGTCTTCCCTTTCAGCTTGCAAGTAATTTCATCTTCTATCACAACTCTCCTTTGTGGAAGTTTCACTCACTCCCTGACCTGAACAGTGTCTTTGTGTCGTGGTCTTCAGGGCTCAGATGGCCTTGGGGAGAACAACCTCAGCTCCTGTGCTGCTCACTGTTACTCTGTTCTATCTAAACTTAAACTATGCCTTTCAGAAGAATGGTTGGCCATTTGGTCTGAGGGTTCCTTCCACAGGAGGACTTATTAATGAGCTTTAAAATGGCATTGTAAAGTTTAGTATTTATGTGAGTTTGCTGCTTCCTTATAGCATAACTTAAATTTTCATTAAAACCAAGAATTTCCCCTAACTTGTACCTCAGGCTGAAAAGTCAGGCTGGTTTCTTTGCTCTTCATCCATCACTATTACTTATGAAGGCTTTGCCACTTAGACAAGACCTCCTTCAGTGTGGATGCTCATTTGTAACTCAATGGCTTTAACAACTACATTATTAAGCTATTTATCCATTTCCTGGTAGCATTGGCTCTGATGCCTTAAAAACTGCTTAAACTGAAGCTTGAACAGTGTATGCACATATTGGGAATTATAAACTGATTTCTTAAAATCTCTGTTCAAAGTTCAATAACATTTCAATGGATGTCTGAATTTGTCCCCTGGCATATTCCTAAAAATAAACCTTTGGATTAACATCAAGCTTCTCTCCTCCAAATGGTGAGCGGCGCCGGCCTGTGTTCAAAGAAGCTGTGTTGGAGAGGGATGTTATGTAAGTGATTATAAAGTACTTTGGGAATTTTTAGATGGAAATTACTGTTTACTAGCTCTGCTTTTGGATAATTGGTCATGTTATCCATTATTGGCCTTTCCTATGAGTTCACTATCTAATAGGATCTGGTGCGTTTGCTTGATTGCTTTATACAACATTTTTAAGACTTAGCTTAGCCTAACTGTTTGCCCAGATATTGAACAGATTTTGGTGGCTTTGACTGTATCACATTGATATATACAGTGATTTATATACACTGCAAAAGTCATGCAGTCCCTTCAGATTGTCAACTTTTATTCTGGTTCTTTCCATGTGTCAGCATTCGTATTTGATTTAGGTAAAATACCCAAACCATTTTCCACATTTTATACAGTGATCCACCCAGAAAGTTTGTGTAAGATTAGGAAGAGAGGACTTAACCTTCCCAGCTAACTGCTGTAGATATCATAGAATGATAAGTTTGGAAGGGACCTCAAAGATCATCCAGTTCCAACTCCCTGCCATAGGCAGGGACACCTCCCACTAGCACAGGTTACTCAAGGCCACATCCAACCTGGCCTTGAACACCTCCAGGGAGGGAGCAGCCACAACCTCCCTGGGCAACCTGTGCCAGTGTCTCACCACCCTCACTACAAAGAACTTCCTCCTAACATCCAGTTTAAATCTTCCCTCTGCCAGTTCAAACCCATTGCCCCTTGTCCTGTCATTGCAAGACCTTGTCAATAGTCCCTCCCCAGCCTTCCTGTAGGCCCCTTCAGATCCTGCAAGGCTACTCTAAGGTCTCCTGGAAGCCTTCTCTTCTCCAGGCTGAAGAGCCCCAACTCTTGTAGCCTGTCCTCATAGCAGAGCTGCTGCAGCCCTCTGATCATCTTTGTGGCCTCCTCTAGACCCACTCCAACAGTTCAATGTCCTTCCTATCCCTGTTAGAGCAGAGGAACTAGACAACGTCCAGAAGTGTCTTTGACCATCTGCCACTTGGTGACTTTGTGATGCCAATCCTTTGCAGAAAATGGCCAAATGTGTTTTGCTATTCAGCTTATTTTGCAAGCCCATGGTCTGAAATAAAGTTGCTGAAAATTATATTTGCTTCTCCAGAAAAGAACAAAACAAAACAAAACACCAACCAAAACAAAACACCAACCAAACCAAAACCCCAGCAAACTATTTCAAATGGAATATGAAATCTTTATTGAAAAAGCTGTGAAATCATAAACTTAATTACAAAGTGTCAATTGCAGCAACACAGGCTTTAGTGTATTTTTGCCAAAGCATTATGTGGGTTACCATGAATGACTTCACACTGTGTCTCAAGATATAAATAAAGCAAGGATCTAGCTTTGTTCCACAACCAAAACATTTCTCATTCCTAGGAGACTGTGTGCAGAGATTAAGCACCTGCATAATTTAAAGGAGAAGTAGTTCCATTCGCTCATGTTGGTCTACTTAATTAAAGTCACATCTATGAATGTTTACACACTAAAACTTGTTCAAAATCACAAAGATGTCATCTTCAACTTTACTCCTTGCTGTATGCAATTACTATATCATTTTCTCCTGTCAAAACAGTATCTTGTTGATAATAATTAAAAGAATCAGTTCTAGATTTTTTAAAATAAATCATTCCACACAAATTTTCTTCAACTATGCATCCCAGTTTTAAACAAAACTAATCTGAATTCAAAATGCAGGCTTTTAATGAAAACCCTGGCTCAATTATTTCAGATTTTGCTGTTGTAGCTTATTATTTAGCTTGTCTCCTTTTTCTCCACAGGTAATGTGCTCTAAAATAAAATACTGTGTAGAGTTTCCAGCTCTGTAGAATAGTAGAGCTCAAAATTACAGTAAAGAGTGTCATTCTTTATGTGGAAAAGCAAATCACAGACTAATGGTGCAAACTTATACAATTATAATATGCTCCATTGACAACAAAATGGTTTTGCCCTATAAGCTAATTTAAATTTCTACAAGCAGCATATGTATTTTTTTAGATCCTATTTCAGTGAGGTCTAGCACCTAATTAAGCCTAGAAGCTAACCTTAAGTAGTAGATTGTAAGGTATTAATGAGACCCTGTAAAGTATAACTAAGATAAAATAAAGAAAAGTAAGAATAAAGTAAGATTTTTTTTTTTTAAATCTAAGCTATGTTGCACTGAAGAAATAAAAACTAAGGAGGCAATAAAGTAAATGGAGAATACTATGGGTGACAAATTTCCATACTGAACTTTGTCACTTAACCAGCTGTGAGCTATACACATTTTTATGTGTATGTATTTGCTTTAAATCCATCAGAACAGCTTTGTCTGAAGAGGGGTGGTAGAAAAGCTCCCCTTTCTGTGTTTCCCTTGCACTGAAATCACAGCTTTGCAGAATGCCTCCTGAAAACTCCTTGAGACCAGCTCTGACACTAAATTGCTGACCTGAGCTACATAACTCTACATTTCTTCTCAAGTAAACAGACCACTTGTTAGTGGTCTTCAAGGTGAAACTGAGGCGTTCTGAGTGCATACACCTAGACAAAAAGTGAACACAGATCTCATTTCCTTGTCATGTATGAAGTTTGTTACATCTGTGTTTCTCTGTTCTTTAGTTCAAATCTTTAAGAGGTGCATTTTGAGTTCTTTGTCTTGTTTACTGCTGCTTTCCTTGGAGTCAGCAGTTGTGAAACCCTGCTTTGCTCTTTATGGTGACCCCTGCCAAAAATGTGAAGCCTGTGACAATGCCAGGAGAGTGGATTTTCAGAGCAGCTGAACTGAAAATCTGTTTTTCTGTTAAAACAGAAATAACCATAAATGCTGAATTCTAAGGTTTTGAAACTGCTGTAACAAGATCATTACCAGGATTTACATGACAAGACAAGAGGCAATGGGTTTAAACTGGCAGAGTGGAGATTTAGACTGGATGTTAGGAGGAAGTTCTTTACAGTGAGGGTGGTGAGACACTGGCACAGGTTGCCCAGGGAGGTTGTGGCTGCTCCCTCCCTGGAGGTGTCCAAGGCCAGGTTGGACGAGGCCTTGAGTGACCTGTACTAGTGGGAGGTGTCCCTGCCTATGGCAGGGGGTTGGAACTAGATGATCCTTGAGGTCCCTTCCAACCTTACCAGTCTATGATCAAGTAGCACTGGTTTTCAAAACACAGTTAAGTGCATTTTGCAGAAGACCTTGTAGATCAGATATTTTTCAAGAAGAAAAATATTTCATTCACTACTGGAATGGGCTGCCCAGGGAGGTGGTGGAGTCACCGTCCCTGGAGGTGTTCAAGGCACGTTTGGATGTGGCACTTGGTGCCATGGTCTAGTCTTGAGGTCTGTGGTAATGGGTTGGACTTGATGATCTTTGAGGTCTCTTCCAACCTTGCTGATACTGTGATACTGTGAAGAAAAAATGAGTGGAAGACTCATTTTAAGTCACCTCTCTCTTCTTCCAACCCCTTGTGCAGGGAGGCTGTTGGGATGAAAAGAAGGAAATGGGGTTCCCAACCACTGAAGCTCAATTCCCAACAAAGATTCTTGGGTGACAACAGGTTGCTCAACAGGAAAGGTGTAAGGATAGTTTGCTTTGCACCAGCTGAGTGTTGAACCAACAAACATTGAACCCTGTGTGCTCCTAGCATCCTTCTCAAGCTAGATGAGATTCCTAGAAACCTTATGTCTAGCAGTAGGCATTACCATATGGCTCAGAGCAAGGTGCAACACCTCAGTAATGCAGCAATGGAATAATCTGCTCATAAGAGAATCTTCCTCTGAGCATTTACAAGAGGATGTTCTTGGTACCAGTTCCTATGTACTCTGTTTAATAATTTATTTTACTGACATCATCTGGAAAAGGCTTTGCAGATTACATGAAGTGGAAAAAAAAAGAACAAAAATCCTTTACAGAAAAGTGTTACATCAGTAAATGACTGCACCAAGAAACAAATGAGGCTTCCTGAAAGGGCAAGTGATGTTTTTATATGTAACAGAGGAAATGAAAAAGAAAAAAAAAATAATCAAGAGGAGCTGTACAGAAGCAATAAACAGTAAAGTAAGGAAGTATTCTTTTGTTCGTGGTTGGTCTCAGACAAACAGTGTAGTGACTCTGACCTTATTCTACATGTGACTATTAAAAGATTTATATAACCTATCATTAGATATAAGCATATTTCTTAAGAAAGCAATGCAGTTTGACTTGGGCCATCTGAATCAAGCTGAAGAGTTAGTTTGTTCTAATAAACATTCAGGTAGGAAGACTGCAAAAGACCTTAGGAAGACAATTAATGATTTAACTCATTGCTCTCTTAAATGCCTCTTACTTGACTTGTGTGTTCTGACACAGTTCTCTGAATTTTATCAGACCTGCTATCCTTTAGTTTCCAGAATTTTAAGATGAAAACATGTTTGAGTAATTAAATTTTCTGCATGGAATTTAATAATAACCTCTCACAATAAATCTTTTTAATTCAGCTGCACTCCAGTTTTTCAATTAGCAAATTATTATAACCATGAGAACAACAGGGGAAAAAAAAATCAATTCATTTTCTGGATCAGCCAGAGAATTTGGAAATTACTTGCTTCACTGTTGCATCCTGAGCCATCGTTTCAACATCTGTGATGTTTAGCTACTCAGCCTTAATACAAGTGGAAAATGATAGGATTAATTTGTTACAGTTATAAGATACCTTGGAAAATTTACAACAATGAGGAAAATCAAAATTAAATCAGTCATATACTCTTGTTCTCTTCGTGAGCAAAAGCTCAGAAAGGATTGCAGTATGGAACTCACTGTAACCTGCAGTACAGGTTACAGGCACTCCAGCAAAGTACTCACATTGCTGTCAAATGTCACCTAAACCTTAATTAATCTCACATAACCTAAGCATTTAAATTAATACCTGAGATAAGAGACAATTCTAGCGTAGGAGTAGTCTACTCCTACACTTCCTCTGTAGTCAATGAAGGGAGAAAGGCATCACTGAAGCATGACTCAGGTATGAGATAGAGCTACTCACCCTGAAGAGATGTCTTCAGCTTTTTAACTGTTTAAAACATCAGGCTTGTAAATTCACTGTCTAAATTTAGATGAGAGAAATCTCTTACTTAGAAACTAGTCAGTCGGTGAAAAGAGCCTGGGATTTCTAAAACACATTATAGAGAGATTTATCTCCCTGCAGTGGTGAAATGACAACATAGATGATTAGCTCAGGCTCTAGCAATGCCATACTTTAAATAGTTAAAATTAGTCTTTTCCTTAGCCTAGTTTCTTATTTCTTATTTCTTTATTTCTTATTCTCCAGTATCTGAAGGGGTCCTACAGGAAGGCTGGGGAGGGACTATTTATAAGATCTTGCAATGCCAGGACAAGGGGCAATGGGTTTAAACTGGCAGAGGGAAGATTTAGACTAGATGTTAGGAAGAAGTTCTTTACAGTGAGGGTGGTGAGGCACTGGAACAGGTTGCCCAGGGAGGTTGTGGCTGCTCCCTCCCTGGAGGTGTTCAAGGCCAGGTTGGATGAGGCCTTGAGTAACCTGTACTAGTGGGAGGTGTCCCTGCCTATGGCAGGGGGTTGGAACTAGATGATCCTTGAAGTCTCCTTCCAACCTTACCATTCTATGATTCTATTTAAGTATTTAGGAATGAGTTCTTCACCATGAGGGTAATGGAACACTAGAAGAAGTTGCCCAGGGAGGTGGTTGAGGCCCATCCCTGGAGATGCTCAAAATGAGGCTCAACAAGGCTCTGAGCAATTTGATCTAGTTAAGGATGTTTCCTTTTACTGCAGAGGCAGTTGGACTAGGAGCTTTGGAGGTCCCTTCCAACCCAAACCATTCTATGATTCTATGATTCTATTTCATTGAGAAAGTTAAAGCTAAGGAGGATGAACCTAAGTACAATACCAGTGCTGGAGTGGAATTAATTTATTGAAATAGGTTTTTGCCTTAGTCTAAGATGATTTTTCACAGCAACAGCTGATTTTCTGAGGGTCATGCATAGCCTTGCATTTCAAATATGTCTGTAACACACACCCGGAAACCGAAAGGCTAAAGCTGGAGTGTTTAAAGTGCTTAGGCCTTTAAAAATGTAAATACTTTTAAAAGACATCCTTAACGACAGCTCTGCTGCCTTAGAAGATCCACTACCTTTTAAAAAAAGGTTCCATGTGACCACTTATACTTTTTCCTCTACTAAGTACTTTAATTTTATAGCTTTTGAGCTGCAGCTGAGTTTTGCTGACACGAATAATCAGGTAGCTGAGAAAGAAAATCTCCTTTGTACAAAATCATAAAGTACCTCTTAATTGTTTCTTCACCTAAGGCAACCTTCTCTCCCCTGCTCAGCAAAACAGAGTATGTAACCTCCTAACACAGCACTGTGACAGGTGTAGGGCTTCTGTGTTGTCAGTTATAATCCTTTATATGTCACACCTTCAGTCATGCAATGGGCCATGCATTTTAAAGAGAAGTCTGTTTTCTAGTCTGTGGCAACAGAGTGCCAGGACATACACTGTACAACCATATGGGTGCCTCTTTGCAGGACATATGTTGTACATCCTTAGGCACTAAAGCAATTAACAAGCAACTGTAAAGTAAATGTGATCTCCTCTGAAAAGCTCCAGAGCAGCTTTCTGTTTTTAAAATTATATTGCTAATTTATGCCACAGAAAGATTCCGAATGTCAGAGGCAGGTACAGTGTTCATAAATAAAAGCAGTGGTAAAAGGTAAATACAGGTTTCTTTTCAGAAGCAATCACAGTACTTTCCATGTTAGTAGAGCAGCACAAAAGTAGAGATGTTATAAAAAGTAGTAACATCCAAAGTATAATTACACATAAGTAGTCAGAAAGGACAGCAGAAGCAGAAAGCAATCATGCTCAACAGCATCTTTTACTCGTTAGTCGGTGTTTATACAGAACGCTGTGGGAGAAAACTCTTTTTATTTTAGATTTTCTATTGCCTTTGTGAAATCTGCTGTTGAATCTGTGAGCGCTCTCTGCATCCCACAGCTCAGCAGAGGCAAGGCTGCACCACTGCTTGTGCCCACCTCCTGCCAGAAATGGGCTGCTTTGCAGTTGCTTCACAAGCACACAGATGGAAATGTGTCTTCCTGGTAGCTGGTTCAGACCTGAGACTTCACTGATAGATGGCTCCAAGGCAGTTTCTCCAGTACCTGGCTTGGACCTCCTACTTCCAGTAGCCAACTTTCAAACCCTGTTGTTTCTCCAGTATTCAGTTCAGTCTTGGGACCACTTCAATACCAGGCTCCCAAGCTTCTTCCCTTATCAACTGCTGAGTCCAGCTTGCTATTCACCAGCAATCACACACTGAGATACAAATTCACACAAGGCACATGTACTCCACTCTCTCTGGTTCTGCAGGGACATTGTGACCCCATGGTCCCCAGTCCAGCTGCTGACACTTAGACTTACACACACACATGCATAAGGGATAAGCAGCTCTTCACCCAGGAAAACAGTTTAGCAAGAAGACTGCAGCAATCAGGCATGGTGCAAACGGACCAGTGACCTGTTTGCATATATGAAATAAGAGCCTCATTTTGCATCTAGGAAAAGCATGGTATAGAAATCTGATCATCTGAAAGATGACAAATATGACTCAGTGATGACAAAATTAATATTATTAATTGACTTGCTCTGCATGTTGCATGGTTAGAAAATGCTAGTTTTGAAGGCTGTGAGAAAACAGAGTGATGCCTTTCATACCCAAGATGTGCAGAGTACAAAATGTTAATGACAAGAAGGACGTGTGAAGTAGGTGCTGTTCTTTTATGTGTTTGAAGATAAAAAGATGAGAAGAGACTATTACTCACTAGCTTTTCTTGTTCTGATGATGAATTCCAATTCTGAATGCTGACTTTTTTCTTCAGGACTTCTAATTTGTTCTTCTCAGCCACAGAGTACATGCAAAGTTCTGAAAGTTGATCCTAATGTTTGCTACAGCTGCAGCAGAACAGACAGAGGAGGAGCAATTTTCAAATTAAATAACTGTTCTTCTAAAGATACTTTTGTAGTGTGAGAGAGACCTAGTTTGCTCAGTGACTCCCCTGATGACAGAGAGTACTGATATGTCTCCATCTTTTATTAGCTGTGGGTTTATAATTATGGAATCTGAAGGTTCACAGGCAGTAGGTTCACAACTCCCAGTGCCCAAAAATACAATGATTTGATTAACAGTACTTGGAAAACTAAACCTTCCACACAAAGAGATTCCTGAGACCTCACTTTCTAAGCTTCACTTTCTGAAATGTGTATTTTTCTAAACTTTTCACATGTAACTTTGATTTTATCTATGTATAATTCATTTTAAATTGCACAACAAAAATGCTTCACTCCCTCCCCATTTTGGGTTGTCTTATACTACTTAAAGACTTCTGTGTATGAGAAAAAAAATATTTACTCTAAAATTAAAACTATGTTTCCACATGGGTGTTCCAGGGTTCTTGTGGTCTGACAGTTTTCAAAATATTTTAGCTGAAAATTATGCTGTGGCCTTCATGAGGTTTTGAA
The DNA here is from genome assembly GCA_013399055.1 of Ramphastos sulfuratus. Classification (NCBI taxonomy): domain Eukaryota; kingdom Metazoa; phylum Chordata; class Aves; order Piciformes; family Ramphastidae; genus Ramphastos; species Ramphastos sulfuratus. The sequence continues at coordinate 10,227 of WBNM01019603.1, forward strand.
ATTATTAAGATGTTTTCACATTTCTCCATGTTTTGGTATTTCTTTTTTTTTTTTTTAATGCATATTTTTTCATTTCATTTCATTTTACTTTGTGGCATTCATGTGAAAAATTTGCTGCTAGAGAATTGTTTCATAGGATAATTCTGCATACACATGGATGCAAACAACAGCTAGAAATTAAGGTAAGCAGTCTGATGAAATCCTCTTCTCATGAAAGACAACAAGAAGTTTAGCACTGGCTTAAGTGAGGCCAGGAATTGACTCTATCATGAGCTTACATCCTCCTATGTGACAACCTTTAAACACTCCTGCTATGCCAAGCAGATAAGAGCTACATTTAATATAGTATATTTGTTCAGTGTTGTATACTATTTGGTATATAGTATTTGTTCAGTGTTGTATAATCTTTACTAAATGAAGAATAAAAATGAAGTCAAGCACTTGCATACATGGTTTTCTGACTGCTTTGGTTGGAAACAGCAGTATGAAGTGTAACTGGAACAGGCCAAAAGAGAGCAAATGGTCATGAGCAGTCTACTTGGTGTACCTCCTACAGCTGTGCAACACTTGGCTCAGCTCTTTTCTCACCTCATGCTGCTCAGTTCCTCAGCTCAGCAATCAGTTCCTATGATTTTTATCTCCTGGAAAGCCTGATTCAAAATAAATAAATAAAAATTGCCTGTCTTCTCTTCCAGCTACCCCTTCAGTCTCTCTCTCTTTTGTCTTCCAGTTATTTCTTATTTTTTCTCTTCTGTCCTTCTAACATCATCTCCTATTTATCAGTCATGACATCTGAGGACTTAATGTAGTTATTTTTGAAGCTACATTGGAAATGGATAATTTATAAGCAAAAGCACTATATATCTTCTTTCACCTGGAGTCTACTTCTGTTCAGCAATGTGATGCCCTTTTGCTCTTTCAGCTGTACCCAGTCCTCTGCCAGGATAGCTTGTGAAAGGAAAACAGGAGTGGATGAAGAGAGAATGATGTAGGTCACTTCTCCATAGGAATGAGATTTAGATGAGTACCATGATTAGTTGAGGAATAGCATGTTGAAGTTCCTGGAAAAGAAAAAGAGCTGCCTTTATAAGGAGAAGTGAACACTGACTATATTTCTGTATTACAAGTAGGACTAGTGGTACCATCCATCATTACAAGGTCTTCTTTAGACTGCCTTATAAACTTTGCCAGATTCCAGCCATGAAACAAACTCTATGGGACCATTTTGCACTTTGTTTTTAGAGCAGTTTCAACATGATTCAGGACTTCAGGATTTGGGGTTATGGCTTTTTACTTGATGGAGGTGGCAGTAATGCTTGATCTCTTCTGAAAGGCTTTGTCATTCATGATTTCAAGAGTCTTGAATTTCAGTCTTGGTGGGAGTAGTCTTTGTCAGAGGCATGCCAAGAATATATATTCTCTTCTGTCTGAATCTGGATGAGAATCAGACACTATAAATCATGGAAAACATCTCTCAGATAGCATTGGATTGCTGTAGACCTTGTCCACTGAGACTCTGAACTTCTAAATGGAAAGAAGGGCTAATGTCTTATGTGGGACTGCAGCTGAGTACAGACAATGTGGAGCAGAAGTGTATAACACTAACACAATTAAAGCTTGAGGTCACAGGCATCTCAAGTTGGGCACCCAAGATTTACTGATAGCTCCAGACCTCCATTTCTTTGTGCATATAGAATGGTGATTAAATAAAGCTCTTCATATAGTTGTAAATATTTATGAAGTACATCAGATGTTAGAGCAACCACTGAGCTGCAAAAACTCAGGAAGAAAGTCACCATTTCATTTTCAGTGTAAGATATGATTTCTGTACATACAAGACCAACACAGGGGCTAAGAAACAGCCCCGACCACACAACAAACAGTATGAGAAAAGCAAAACACTGTTCAGCAACTTATTTTGTGTACTGAATGAAGTGGTGCCCTGTAGAGAATGTGTTTGCTTTTATTATCACAAGACATATACCTCAAGGACTGAAGTAACAGGAGGTACTGGAGATTTTGCTATGCTTTGAATAAAAAAATATCTGATGATTCAGATACTACTGATTGTAAGTATGGGGTTTTTTTTCCCAGCTGTTAACCTCTGTACTGGTGATCTATAATTCATGGGTCCCACTGAGGTTTTCTGGGCTAGAGAGAATATCAGAGTATTGCATTCAAATTGACTACAGAGTGTGGAATATTTTGTCTGTCTTCTCCTGGCTACTGACAGCAAATTTCTGTGTTCAGAAAGGCTTCTCTTTAAATCAAGACTCTGGTACAATAATATTGCCCCAATGAGAGACTTTAATAATACAAGAAACCAGCACATTTAAATACATAAAACCCACAGTAGGCTGGAGAAACCACAACAGCCCAGCAGGTCCCTGCAACAGCAACAGTTACAGTACTGAAAGGAGGATCAAGGTGAAGGCTGCCATATAAATTCAGCATTTATTAGCTTAAGGAAATTATTTAGTATGGCTGAGGTTGCAAAATGAGAGCAAGAGAGGTGATAAAATGGAGTTTCCAAGCTGAAATAATACAGGACTCTTAGCATTTTGAAAATAATTTCTCAGGTCTGTCTCACTCTTGTTCTAATAAGCTAAGTCCTGATCAAAGCAACTGTTTTCTTAGATGTTGAAAGACTGCTTTTGGGGAAGGCAGCTTTCAGAGAAAGGGTTAAAAATGGTAGTAGGGGGACCAAATACTCTGCAGTGTTTGTTGCTTATACAGAGTGAAAGGTGTCTTGTATTTCATACAATTTTCTTCCTGTTTCAAATGTAGCCGTGAAGTTCTTTTCATTCCTCATCGCTGTGTTACGAGAGACATTACTCTGATGTGGCTAAGAAGTATGCTGCATGCTGCACTGATGCCATGGACAATGTGAATTTCTTTGCAAATAAACTGTATGGGTAAGCTGGGCTTGCTTTTGACTGTACAGTCTTTATACACTTATCAAAAGAAACCTGAAGTATTTATTTCATAGAATGGTAAGGCTGGAAGGGACCTCAAGGATCATCTAGTTCCAACCCTCTGCCATAGGCAGGGACACCTCCCACTAGCACAGGTTACTCAAGGCCACATCCAACCTGGCCTTGAACACCTCCNTTCCAAGTTGTTCAACTCCTCTTCTGTATTTTACATTATCTTCATATTTGGTAGAAGGACAATTACAGAAGATTTATAATTCTGTAGATGTTAGCAGGAGAGCTGGAAGAGAAGCCTCTTACTCTGGACTGGAGTGGAAGTGATCTATTTCAGATGAGGCATGTTGTTTTGCATAACTGAATTCTGGTGAATAGTACCCATGCTTGCAGGACACTGTAGTATGTCAAATGCTGAGGGAAATTATTCAGTGATCTCTAATCCTAGGTGACAGGAATCAGATCTGTCTATCCTTCAAGAAAAAAGAAAAAAAAAAAAAAAGAATTTCTGCACCTTAAAGAATTTCTGCAGCATTCAACAAAAATATTCCTAAGTTTAGAGATATACCAGTTCCTTAGTCTTTTTTAGCACTGAATATAGTCTGTTAAAACCCTCCATCCTCAACTAAAATATGTTAATAAAAAAATTGCAATTTCAAATAAATAAAATAATCTTTGATTTCTTGTAACAAATTGCCAAAACTCCTTGTAAATCCACTCTGACAAAATTTAAGTATTCTTTAGGTACACCTGCAAGTTATCATCAGAAGTAAGCTAACAAGTTAACACAGAGAAATAGTTTGATAATCTTGTTCAGCCAAGGAGCACAAGAATTTTTTTTCAAATGACCTTTTCAAATGCACCTTTGAATCTTATCTGTTTGTTTTTTTTTTTTTTTCCTTCACATTGAATTGTGGTTCCATAACTATTCTGGTTCTTTTTCTAATATCCCATATTCTTATGTGTACCCAAATGTCTAGTTTCATATCTGTGTTAACCTTTTCCCTCTAATCAAGCTTGTACAAGCATAGACAATGTGATTTTTTCCCAAGTGTATCTAGAATATATTCAGCTTCATTTCACCCTCAGTACTTTCTCTGTTCTTCATTTTTATTGATATAGACATTTTGCTCTTAGTTGAAAATTATAAAACAGATTGAATTCTGACATCTCTGCTTCCATCTCTTTTTTTTTAGGTGCTTGTTCCTAAGTTTGGATCTGAAACCATTGTCCTTTCTCATTCTTGCATCCTTGGAATATAGGCCAAAATTGAGCTGTTCACTTAAAGCAATATCAGGCCTGTTAAAGGAATTTTAGTTCTCAGAACTCAGCCAGGTTCATGAACTAGTTTGATGAATATATCAAATAATTATATGCAATGGTTTTTGTTTCTCTTCACCTGAGTTTAAAAGACTCAGCCATTCAACCTGGTGTTACATTCTATGACTATTTTTCTCTAGAAATAGTTCATTAAACAGCAAACAAATCTAAACCACTCTAATCACTGCTCAGTGGTTCAGAAACTGTTAGATGATGAAATCTGGTGCCTATGGCATTCAGGAATATCTGGTTCTTCCCAATACTAGTGGAAAACTATACTAGAACCACATAATTCTCAGTAGCAATCCTCATAACGCTGAATATCTTTATCCACTTCTGACTTTCACCCTAGGTGGCTGCAAACATGCTCCCAACACCAACTTGGTGAAAACTTCTTTCTTTACATACTTACCCTAGGCATTATCCAAAGGTTCTGCTTTAGGATCCCTCAGGAAACACGGTTTATTAACTTTAAATTCAATGACTATAGTAAACCTGAAGAAGAGATTTCACATGAAAATTTCAGTCAGTGTGAGGATTTTGCTTTCTGAGTCTTTTTTATTAAATAATAATAATAATAAATCACTCAGCCAATCATCATTTCAAATGAAAAATCAAAACATTTAGGTTTAAGCATGTCAAACTAAAATAAAGTATCACTTGTTATTTCAGCCAGCACTGCTTATAAAATCATCTTGAATTCCCAGATATCATTTGCTGATCATGAACTGCACTTTTCAGCCAGAGAACTGTTCATCTGAAAAAAATCCTTGTCTCTTTTTATCTTCACACTACTCTCTTTTCTTAGAATTAGTTTCACAATGCTTGCTACAGCTGTGGAAAAATGTGGGTAAGCAATATGGACAGACTAAACATCTTTCAACACGTATTATTCTAAAGGGCTGCAGTGAAACTTGTACTCCACATCCTTAACACATGCTGCTGCTAATGGAGATTTGGGTAGTGAAAAATGTTACAGTTCAAAAATATAAAGCAGTCATTCTACCTTTCCCTTGGGAAATAAAGGTATACATTTCTGCCTTCTCCTCTACAGTCTTTGTTTTCTAGTGTCTTCACTTCTATCTGGCAGGTATAATGGAAGGGGGAAAGTAGGGGAATTTACAAAAAAAGAAAAATAAAAGTCTTCAAGTCTTCAATCCTTTCTCTTATATGCACACAAGAAAAAGGCCAGATTGGCAGATCCTCTTCCTGACTATTTTACTGTCCTTTGCAGGACATCTGAGTCTGTTTTGTTCCTTTTGAATCCAAGCTGTTCAATAATGCAAGTGTCAAAGGGCACACATCCTAAATATTACCTCTTTTTAAATAAATATGGGCGAGTCGTTCTCCTGCTCTTTTTAGAGAATCTTTTCCCTCCAGAACCCTTTCCTAATGGACCTGCTTCTACAATGAAGTTTTCCCCACTGCTTGTGTGTTGTTTCCAGACAACAGAGCAGTGTCAGGTACACAAAAGCAATGGGAGGGTGAGAGATGAAATATTTTAGTGAAAACACTGAGTCACCAGCATGACTTGGAGGGATGTATTTCATGCTCATTTTAAGCCATTGTTCTTCAAAGGTGGTAATGAGCAAAAATGTGTTTATGAACAGAATACACCCAGCAGAACTTACCTATCAGCTTTTGTGGCTAAACCTTACTTCTCTAGAAAATGCCTTCTAAGTTATCTACGAAAGAAACTATTTTCTTGCAGGAAAAAAAAAATCCTCTCACATACTCACTTTTAGGCAGCAAGTGGAAAACAAAGATTCAGTAATGTTCTCTCTAGGACTGATACAGTTTCAGTCTTAATGAGCTACAATTGAAATGCATTATCCCACGCTATGTGGTGATAAAGGAAAAAAGAGAGGTATACATAATAAAAATATCATATGTTAGAAAGTTTTTGCATGCTTACATTAAAACAGATTATAACATTTTTTTCTTTAAGAAAAAGATCCAGAAAAGTTTGGGACATCTCAACACTCAAAATATCTTTATCACCTCAGACATTTTACAGTCTCTCCTCCCTTCCCCTCTCCCTCAAAATACCCGAACACAACCTTCTTCACTCCTCTCACATGATATATATTCTGCAAACCCCAAACAAACACAGAGATGTCCAGTGTGTATTAGTGTATAGCAAGACAGTGAGTAGAGTTATTTCACCTGCAAGATTTCAAACTAGGCTTTTTCTTTTCTTTTCTTTTCTTTTTTTTTTTTTTAATGATGTGAGTTTTCAGAGATGTGACAGCAGTGCAGCTGTGGTTTCCTTGAAACAGATGAGTTAACAGTGAACTGATTTTCCTTCACACAGAGGCAAAGGGGAATGACACAGACTGCCCATGTCACGTCATAAAACTCTCCCCTTTTTTATTTTAAAGGGAATCATCCATCTCAATTTAAAATTGCAGAAAAAATGCCCTTTGGACTAAATCTAATTCACCCATTTGATATGCACCCTGAAAAGGAAGGAGACACTATATGAAATCTAAACCGTATTGTTTATAAGTCTTCAGTGATGTTAACAACCATGAGGTGAACCTGGGGAAATCCTTCCAATTATCTTGGGACAGATATTTCTACAAAAGCCTGAGGAGAATCACAGGATCACAGAACCACAGAATGTCAGGGGCTGGAAGGGTCCTTGAAAGATCATCTAGTCTAACCCCCCTGCCAGAGCAGGATCACCCATACCAGATCACAGAGGAATGCATTCAGGCGGGTTTTGAGTATCTCCAGAGAGGGAGACTCCACAACCCCCTGTGCAGCCTGTTCCAGTGTTCTGGCACCCTCACAGAGAAAAAATTCCTCTTCACGTTTACATGAAACTTCCTATGCCTCAGCTTCCACCCACTGCCCCTTGTCCTGTCATTGGGCATCACCCAGCAGAGCCTGGCTCCATCCTCCTGGCACTCACCTTTACATATTTATAAACATTGATGAGGTCACCTCTCAGTCTCCTTTTCTCCAAGCTAAAGAGCCCCAGCTCCCTCAGGCTCTCCTTGTAAGAGAGGTGTTCCATTCCTTGGAAAGCTTATTAAGAAAAGATTAAAAAAAAATCAGTTGTAGCTCATTCCCTTGTGACTGTTCTACCCCTACTGCTAGACAACAGTGAAAGCAAGTTGTGTGCTGTGTTGATGGAACAGGTAACAGTTAATCTCAAGAAGTAATGACGTTTTATCCTCAGATTCAGTTACAACAGGGAAGCCTGACAAATTGAAAGTTGCAAGAGAGGATATGTCCTCTATTTATAACTACATCAGGGTGGCAATCCCCAGGGAAGGAAAACAGCAATTTAACTTAAAGGCTAGACATTAACGCTGAAACAAATGTAGCATGACTACACTTGCTGTGAAAATTAGGCTTGTGTTTACAAACAGACAAAATGAAGCCCAGACCACATTGTTTAAAGATTGACTTTCCCTACTTACTTTTGGTGGTAAAAGAGTAGATCCTCCACCCTGCAAGGTCATGATTATCTTAGCACAAGTTATCAGAAACATGCAGAAATATCAGCTTCAGTGGTCTGTCTCATGCAAAATGTCAGAGCTGATAATTTGAATAATCCATTTTACACTGAGCTGTAATGAATTCCTAAGAATTCCCACACACTAAACTGGGAGTTAGGATTCTCAAATACAAATTCCCCACAAATTAGGAAAGTGTTTTTTCAGTTGAAATGAGAAAGTTCTTAAACTGCATGAGGTTGGATGAAGTCCCTTGTGCCATCCCATGCAAGATAATACAGTGTGTTCATTAATCTGTGTCACAGGAGTATTGAACATACAACAGCTATCAGATTTTCTACATTTGATAGCACCTGAGAGGTCACTGGTGAGGGTCAAAGACTGTTGTAGCACAAATTGTGAGACTTTCACTGGTAGATGAAGATAGACCATAATAAATGTGGACTATAAACCACTTAAATCTGTACTTTAGGAAAATATTGAAATGAACTGATTTACCTTTTGTGTGAAAACTTGGGGGAAAGATTGGCAATGTTAGACCAGTTTAACATCTGTTGGTTTTCTCTGCCTAAGCACTTCTCGCATTCTCCCTTTACGTTTCAGTATTTCAGTTGTTTATTCTTTGGAAGTTCATCTTCTTAATACAGTTTAGGTAGATTTATCTTAGCTTACATAGAATCACATGACTATTGGACATGTTGGACAGCCTTTCTTATAGCTCTTTAATTTAGTAGGGAGCATAAATAAAACTTCCCCTAGCTATCTTGAGTTACTCCCATGCTGCCATATGAATTCTAAGAATGAACAGAACCTCAATCAAGCAGTCTCATAGTCCAGATTGTGTGATATATGTTTACACAGCTCTGACACTTCCATTTCCTTCCTCCCCAGATTTTCCTAGACCTAGCCATGAGGTATTGTAACTGTTTTTCATAAAGGGAAAAAAATCTAATGAGAGTCTTGCAATACAACAGATATGCATGGAGTACCTGAAGGTCTGTTTGTTTGGATAAACGGGAATAAGTCCATTCTATTCCGTGATAATGATAATGGAGTGATTCAAGGTTTTCATTTTCAGATCCTAAAAACCAGGAAATTTTTCAAATAAATTTCCAATCATACTTTATGGTAAAGCATTGTGAGACTTTAGATAGCTCCACAGGAGCCTAAGGGTTTAACATGTGTGAAATCCATGACCTTAAAAATTTGATAGTGTCCCTTTGATATCGGATAAACCCCAGGTCACTCAGCCTTAGATTTAAGGATACATTTCTGAAATATTTACTACCAGTTGTAATGTTTATTGTGGGTGGTGTTTCAGAGAAGTCAAGAAGTTTGATCCTTGGCTTCCTTGGAGAAGTTGTACAAACACAGACATGGGTCTATACCCCCTTCCTGCCAGATAGAGTTTGCTTTAATGTCGCATTTAATTTGGAGGCGTTTCAGACCTGCTCTAAGCTTGTCTAGCGACCAACTAGAGAAGATAGCAGCTAAATAAAATCCTACCTGAGCTAAAATATCATGTAAGTACACTTGTGATTTCCAAGCTGATCTTTAGGCTGCAATTCACTGGAATACCAAACCAACTAAAACTCAGAAAATACAAGCTCTGATTCATCCAGTGACTCTGCCACAAGAAGGGTTAAAATCAAACTACTATTTAAGTAGTATTTACTCACAGTTTCCAGTGGGTTGCAACTATTCCTTTGTCTCTCTGTTGCAATAGATACTTAAAGAAAAGGGGTGAGGGGTTTGTTCTTTTGGGTTGTTTGTTCATTTTTTCATTCCTATTCAGCAACCTAAGTCATTATTTCCCCATTCTTCTGTTTCAGGTTCATGCTTTTTGTTCTCACTGTGTGCCTTTGTCTTTCTCCAGCACACTTTTTCTTTCCTACATAACTTTTTTTCCTTCCCCACCCCTGCCCCAATGGTCTTCTTGTGTATGTGATGTTAGCTTGTTGCTCAGGATGTCCTCATGATTTCTTTTGACAGATCATGTCACAGTCATCCTCCTCTGTTCTGATCTGAATGCTAGCATCGGTTTTGCACTGCTTTTTCCACGAGCTTAAAGGTAAACAGCCAATGAACTTCACATTAGCTTGATAGACAAAATGACTTTGCTGCCAGCTTTGAAAAAAAGCTGTATTACTTTCTCCCTACCTTTCACACATTATGTCCACTTAAAAAGCAAAGGATTGTGCTCATGCATTTTTTTGTACTTCTCCACTTCCAAGTACAATTCTGATTGGAACCACTAGATGATCCTGGTCATAAATGTGATAATAAATAATAAGCAACTAATACACACAGCCAGATGTCCACTAGTAATACAATGAGTATTACTGCTAGAAGGCTACTTATTTTATACCCATAAAAAAAAATCATAGCTAAAAAAGACCCTGAAAGGCCAATTAGCTGATGTCCCTGCTCAGATGCTGTATGCAGTGCATCTGCAGATCTCCTATCTAGTATGTCTTTAGTTTTAAAACTGCCAGTAAAAAATTGGCTTGAGATAAGGAATAAAGCAAAGCTCAGTATCATCTTTTGGGTTTCACAGCCTTCTTTACTAACAGCTTTTCTGATTCATAAACCTTCCTTTCTGAAAATGAAGCCCTTTACTGGTTGTGAATATGAAGTGACCACTGGGCTGCTGACAAGCATGTTACAATTGTGGTATTATGCCTTTCCTTTTTCTGTGTTGTTTTTTGGTGGTGGTGGTTGGTTGTGAGTATTTTTGTGGGTTGGTTTGTTTGTTTGTTTTGAGGGAGTGGATTAGTTTGCTTGCTTTTACACCAGATAAATGTACTTCTTTCAAACTCTTTTCATAGTTCATATTTGTTAAAACTTATATTCTTAGTTTTGTCCCCTGGAGCCTCTCTGTTTTATTTACAGCATATTTGAGGAATGGTGTCTAAAACGGAACAATTTATCTTACCCATAAAAGCTGACAAAAGCTTTTGTGAAGCTTTAGGAATTGGTAGGCATTTAAAAATGCTTACCTCCCTTATATAACATATACCTCATCAGAGTGATGTTTGCTTTTTTGTAATGGAATCTCCTTTATTGTAAATTTAAGATGATATGCTGTCAGCTCTACATCATTCTCTGGAGTGCTGCTGCCCAGCTAGTCCTTTTGCATTTTTTTTACATGTAAATATCTTTTCTGAATGCAATGTTGTATTCACATCTTCCTTAAGATTTACTAATTCCATGTGTTTTCTCCAACTTATCAAAACAAGATTGAATTTTTGTTCTCCCTTTCAAACTCCTTACATCTCTCTTTCTATTCTGTTATCATCTGTTAATAGTCATACTTCATTTTCAATCACTAATGGAATCATTTGGTGGTATAATAGTCTTAACAGCTTTTTAAGAGAGTCTACTTTCTTTACACTCCCAGACTGACCATTAACCATATTCTGAAGATAGGATTTGAAGGTTTTTACTCACTTAGGTGCCCACATTCCCACAATTAGATTTTGACTGTATTTAAGTAGATTGCTTAAAGAATGTTAATGCTTATGGTGGCAAATGACCTGCTAACATTGCCATCTATCATATTCTCCCCCTATCCAAAAGCTACCTTTGTCAAAGAAAGAAACTAGCTTATACTGTTTTTTCTTGATGTACCTCTATCGATCGTTTTTCTACCACCTCAATGGCCTTCAGTTATTTACAAGTTGATGAGTCATTTGGTTCAGTATCTTTCAGGCATACTACCCTTATAAAGCTATAATGATGTTCACAGAGCTCACTCAGCTGTACCTGCACAGCACTTAGCTTTGCACTCAGTAGTCATTGTTACCAGTCTCATGTGCAAGTTGCAGCTTTTTGCATTTTGATGTTCTGGATCCCATTCTGAAGATGTTACCTATTGACTTTGATCTCTTTATACTACTAGTTCTGATCTTCTTAGCTTTAACCCTCCAAAGAAAAGAATGTTGTACAATGAAACCTGGGGAGCAGGAAACTGCTTTTAGCTGCTGTCAGTATTTTGTGAAATGGCTGCAATACACTTTTTGCTCTTCCACTGATGAATGTCTCTAGCTGCTTTTAGCATACCTTATTGTTATAATTTTCCCCAGCTTCTCCCTCTACAGGAATATTTTCCCTCACAACTTTGGAAGTGGCTTAAAATAAATTCTGCAGGCAAATGAGGCAGCCACAGGGTACTCTGGCAAGGCAAGGTTCACACCCCAGCAGTGATACTATACCATGTCTGGCAGAAGGCCTCATCCTCAGACAGTCTCAGACATTGGGAGCTCTCCCATTGAACAGTTTAGATCACAAAGCAAGTTTCAGTGTGCTGGCAGGCAAGACACTCAAGAAAATCAATCTGAATGAATGAAAGGTATGCTTCAAAGGTGGGCATGTTAAAAATCAATGAACCCCCCAAATAGGAATAAAAATTGATCTTGCTTGTAACTAGTATACTTCTCTTTGGGGGGAAAAAAAAAAAGTACATTAAGACCAGTTTGGATTTTGAATCACTTCAGCATAGAGTAGTTTTGCAATGTTTAACACTAAGAATTGAATTACTTCTGAGAATTACTATATTAAAAAGAATTATTCTTTCTTCTCTTTGTGCCTTCTGCAACACTTAGGCACATTGCTGGTGCTTGAAACAAACAATGAGAAATATTGAATGGTTAACATTTGTATTTTCTGGTTTTGGTGTGCCTGAAGTTATAAGATAAAGGATTTTAGGAGATGCATGAAAGCAGTATGTTAGATTAAGTTCTATTTTTTTTCCTTTCTTTGCTTGCTAGAAACTTACAAAATCCTTTCTAAATCCATTTTAACGACCTGAAACAATCAAATGAGAGAAAAGAGTGGAAAGTGTTTATATGAGGAAGCTGATGGATTCCCCTAAGAGTCACTGAATTCTCCTTCTTGCATCAACCTAAAAAACTGAAGTATCTCTGTGTATCTGTAAGACATAAGATGCCATTATCAGCATCTGAAAACAAGAATTGTACTTATTGGACAAATGGATCAAAAAAATTTTTTTTTTGTAGATATGTACATTTCAGCACTTTTTGGCTCACAGTAATGTAAGTCAGAAGTAACTTCGCTGGCTTCTGTTTCATCAGATTAACTCAAATGTAGAATGGTGTTTCTGTGAAGAGAATTTGTCCTCTGTAAGGAGCAAAAAGAGACAGCAAGCCTCTTGCAGGGACTGTGCAGCAGAGACCCCAAGGGATGGAGAGACTCAGCTGGACCCAGCCATATGGAAGAAACTATGGATTCCCTTGAGCATTTCCAAACTACACCTTGCTGAAGGCTTAGTCATCCCTGCTGGGGGTTGCCATCTATGAGAGACAAATCACTTTCACCTATTACTAGGGTCTCAAGAGCTGTCGTAAATTGTGTGGAAATGACTTCACAAGCAAGGAAAACTAAAACCAGTTAAAATTCAGTTTTCCTAAGAATGCTGAAGACACACTGACAATAAACGTTACCAGGAAAATCCATCCAGGCATGTTATGTGTAATTTAGAATACGGTTTTTTGAAATGGAAAGTGTTTTCTAAACGAGTGCAGCAGCGTTCATGTTGCTACTCGACACACTCTAACACAGAGAATACCTCTTACCCATTTTATTTTATTTTTGAAAATAACTTATGAGAGACTCTAGTGTGTTTCAGACTAAAACTGCACCGGATGAAAATGCAAGGAAAATCCTCTTTCTCACTCCGTAGCGACTGCTGCACAGACCAGAGGAGACCCTCGGGGCGATGTTTACAAGTGCAGCAGGCGATGCTGCAGCCCCTTCCTCTCCGGGCCGAACACGCAGAAGCACGGCGGCAGACCCTGCTCTCCCCCCCCGCCCCTTCTCGAGGGGCGCTTGACAACTCGCCGGTCGCGACTGCGTGAGAAACTCCGCGCAACAACTCCAAGCTCCGTGAGGCGGAAGGATGAAGGGGGCAGCTCTGCCACGTTCCCCGGGGACGGGGCGATAAGAACCTACCGCCGCCGCCGCGCTCCCCCAACTTTCATTCATTGTCGGCGTCGCCGCACAGCCCCCGCGCTCCCTCCCCGCCTCCTTCTCCCCACGCTGGCCGGGCCGGGGCCGGGGCCGGGCGGGGCGGGCGGCGGCGCAGCCAGTGANCCCGGCTCCGTGGGAGCGGGGCTAAAGGGCCGCGCCGGACCGGGCTGTGCAGGCGGCGGTTTGGCTGCCGGCCGCTTCTCGGGGAGCACTTTCCGCGGGCGACAGCAAGACACCTTGCAGCGGGGAGGAGAGCAGAGCCGGCCTGCGTGCGGCAGTACCATCCTATTGTTCAAGAGGAGAGANTCCAGCGCTGGAGGAGTGTCGCCGCCGCCGGGGAGTCGAGGGCCGGGCTGTTCGGCACCAGCACCGACCGCTCAGGTGCACCGGCGGGATCGGGGAAAGGGGGTGCAAACCCTTCCAGAGGAGCTGTGCTTCGGCCAGCTCCGAGAGAGGAGTAAAGTTGCTCCCTTTCCTGCTGCAATCCCAGGAGCTGCTGAACTGGCTTCACCTGGAAGGACTGAGCAGTTCCTACCTTTCCATCAGGTGCCTTTGCCGCAGCAAAGCCACCGTATCCGGGAGACCACGAGGAGTAGAATAACGCACCCCCCCACCCCTCACGCTTTCGCCGCACATCGCTCGTTATCTGGTCTATTTCACCGTGCTCCCGGGATCACAGGAGGATCTATAGCTGTGATCTGTCACCGAGGAGAAGGAGGTCGTGGATGAACTCCCTTCCAGCAGGGCAACGAATCACTTCTCGACTGCTTATTATTATCGTGCTCTAGGACCAGCCCTTTCCTGCTAAACTTGGCTTGGGAGCTTACAGCAGGAGGGGGCGCGGGGGGGTGGAAAGCCAAGCCCAACATCATCTCGTGTGTTTGACTTTTTTTTTTCCTCCCCTCCCTCCTCCTTCCGTGAGACAGTTTGATGAATGCCTGCGAGAGGGGTATGATTTGCTGAAGCGCCTCTGGCAGGGCGGTGTGTGCGCGGTGTCAGCCCCGCCGCCGCCCCCCGTGGGGCTGTGAGCGGCCCGCGGCGGGGGACGCGCGTGGGAGCGGCTGCTGCGCTGCGCGGCCCGCCGCGGAGGAAGCGCGCTGGCTGGGCGGACGGGGCTCGCCCGTGAGTCACGGCTTTGAAAGGGGCAAGGAGGAAGATAAGGAGGTAGCCCAACTCCGCCGTACTCTGAGAGACCGTGGGTTTGCTTCGCCTTCGCAGGGAGCACGACCCGAGTGCCGCCTCTCCCCTCCATCCGACGGGCTAGCGAAGGAGGGCGCGGGCCGGCCCCCCTCCCAGCGAAGTTGCCTTCAACCGCGGATCGGTGCCACCCACCTCACTTTGCCGGGGTTGTTTCCTTGACTCGGCTTTGGATAGAAAGGAATCCGCTTTCTCCGCACCCCGAAAGTTGCCCGAACGTTCCCCGCGGCCAGGAGGAGGGCGGCGCGCCCCGCGCCTCCCCGGGGCCGAGGCCGGCGGGCCCCGGCCGGGCGGCAGCGGGCGGTAATGATGTGCGGCTGGGGGAAGTTCACCCTGTCCCTGGGGCTGTTGCTGGCGATGGCGGGCGAGGTGGCGCCGCAGCCGTGCCCAGCGCAGTGCTCCTGCTCGGGGAGCACCGTGGACTGTCACGGGCTGGCGCTGCGCAGTGTCCCGAGGAACATCCCCCGCAATACCGAGAGGCTGTAAGTAACCCGGCCAGGGCGGTGGCGAGCGCCCTGCGATTTCCCCTAGGGCTCCCGCCGGCTGGCGTGGCAGAGATGGTCCGCAGAGCCGGCCGGGTTTGGGATCCCGACGCCCTTTGGGAGGGGGGGGGGTTTCCCGTTCCTTTCCCCTGCCGCCGGCGGTGCCCGTTCTACGGCGATGCGCCAAGATACGGGAGAGGTGGACGCAGCTCTCGGCCGCTGCCTTTCATCCTCGAGCGCCGCGGTGAGGAGCGCGGTTCCCGCCGCCGCGGTGAGCGGGGGCGGCGGGGCTGGCAGCACCGTGGCCCCGGGGGCGCCCGGAGGAGGCAGCGGAGGGGCCTCTTCTCCAGCTGGTTCCAGTTTCCCGGCAAACTTCGCTTATTGCGGCTTGCTTTCCCCGAGACGCCGGGGAAGAAGAGCAGGGCCGCGGCGCCCCGCCGCGTTCCGCGAGAGCAGGCAGGCCCGGGGGTGAGCGGCGGAGCTCCGCGGGCGCGCAGCGCTCATTTCTGCCCTGCCGGCCGCCGGTACCGCGGAGGCTTCGCTCCGGGAGGTGGGCGAGGACGCGCCAGTGCCCGGGAGTAAGGCTGGCGCACGGTGGGGTACTCCGCGGCTGTCGCTGGGCGAGGGCATGCTTCGGTCTTGTAGCCCTTTACCCACTCCCACGGCTCTAAGTTGTGCCTTAACTGATCCCTCCCCCCATCCGCTTCTCGAGACCATTCAGGTGCCCTCCGGCCAAGGAGTTTTCTAGCTTTCAGTAAGGGCAAACATGTGGTGGGGTATTTATCATACCAGACGGCCTTTCAGAGGAGTCTAAGGAGTGAAAGAGGTCACCGCGTTATTTCTAACTTTCTAGCAAGTCATTTAAACGTTGGCTTATGAACGCGCACCTCGACTGGTCAGTTTCACCCAAGACGACTATGGGGGACGCTTTTCTGTGGAGACTAGTGCGGTTTCATTAGGGTGATATCTTGGCAGCATGGGATATGAGGACCAAACAAATAGATTCCCCCCCCCCCCGTCTAACTACACTGGGAACAAATTGTAATTGGTAGGGTAGTTTTCATGTAATACCACTTCCTAATGGCTTACCTCAGGAATTGCCAGTCTGGCTTTATTTGTAGCAATTGGACTTGAGGGAACTTTCCATCTTGACCCAAAAACATTAAAAGAGGACATGTAACTCCAGAAGAGAAAGTAGTGCTGAAACACGAATTGAAATGCTAGGGCCTAAGTAGAGTTTTCTGTTGCTTCTGAACACACTTTAACGTTCTGCAATAATTGTAGTTCCCTGTGCAGCAAGTGAAAAGTTTGATTTTTCATAAATTCATGTTTCCCATTGCTTACCCTCCAACAATCTTCTGTTTGATTTGAAAACTAGTGTTTGCTATAGGAGGTTAAGCCCTATTCTGCCTTTGTAGCAGTACAAAAAGTGGAAAGTTGCTTAAAAGTGATGTAAAGTGTCTTAATTTCAGTCACTTAGTTTTTTGCATCAGACAAGTTTCCTAAATGCAGATATAACCATGTTCAGACAGGTTTTGACTCTTCAATATTGGTAAAGATAAGTGTAAGCTTTATAATGGCAGGCAGGAACTGACTTTGTAAGAGTCTCTTATTACAAAGTTTAAAGCTACTATTTTCAAGATAAACCTTTATTCACTCACTTGGAAATCAGGAACTGACATGATGTTAGTTGTAGGAATGGTTCACTGGGTTCATTTACATGTTCTAATTTCTGAAAATGCAAAAGTATTTCAAGTGACTTCTGAATGTTATAATTTTGCCACTTATTAAATGTATTCTTCTTAGGGATCTTAATGGAAATAACATCACAAGAATCACCAAGACTGACTTTGCTGGTCTAAGGCACCTTCGAGTTCTGTAAGTTTTCTTCCTGTCACTGATATCTTTTAGAACTGATGCTACAGTTTGTTTAAAACCATTAGACTAGTTATCTACAACTTGATAAGATGGATGGGTTATCACTTTTCAACTATTGTGCTACTGCATCTGAATTTACAGTCCCTTCCCTGTGCGTTATATACTCATATGAGTAACTTAGCAATCATCTTAATTTTTTTAAAAAATCTCTTATGGTTATGAGAACTTGAAGATTTAATTTGGCATGTAGCTTACATGCAAGAGTCGTTATAATAGATTGAATAACTCTTAGAGTGATTGCATTTTAAAATAAAACAAATTTATAACTTCTACTGAAAATAGGTACTCTGAACCCGAAGTAAGAAAAAAAGTTATTCCTTTACTGAATTTCAAAGCAAGTCTCAAATTATGGTTATTGATTTTTCTAAAGTTTATGAGCAAAAATAAATGCTTAAACAGTAAATTTGAGGAAGGAATGGTTTGTTTTGTTTGGGTTTGGCGTGGGTTTTTTTGGTTGGTTGGGTTTTTTAAAATGCTTTTATTTCAAGCATTTTGAAGCTTTTTAAAAATTCTGTAGGGTTTTCTTTTTTTGGGGAAAAAAAATTCTAATACTAAGTTTAAAATACTGTGAAATTTACTTATTTGTTAAAGCTACTTAATTTGATCAAGCAGTCATATAAAATGTATTTCCATTTCTCTCTGAAACAGAGTATCACATTGTAACAATTTTTAGTTTATTACAAAACAAAACTACCATTACAGTTACAATCTCTGTGCAGTCTTTCACCTTTGCTCTTTGCCAGCACCATAGTTCAGTGTTTTTGTTACTCTCATGTGAGACCAACACTGCATTCACACTGAACTGGAATCTTACAACTTGCCGCAGAGCAACGACGCATGTGTGTGCACACAGCACGTATGCATATGAGTAACTTCATAATGTGGGACTCTTAAAGTAACTAAGTAAATGTCATCTCTATGTTTCTCTTACAAAGGATTATTTGTTACTTTTTGGGTGTAAAGTGTTGACGACAGGGATCCAGGAGTTTGAAGTGGATGTCACTCCAGAATAACTTGCACTGTGTTTGTCTTTAAATGACTACTGCTAATGCAACAAGTTCTCAGAGCTATTAAAACTTATACATACAAATTTCTATATTTCAGTCAGCTCATGGAGAACAAGATTAGTACTATTGAGAGAGGAGCATTCCAAGATTTAAAAGAACTGGAGAGGCTGTAAGTATATAATTCCAAATATATGACAACTTTTTATGTCAAATCAGTTGTGTGTTAAGGTGCTCATCTGATTTTTGTTTTTTTTTAATGTCTATTTCTTACCTTTTATTTTCTAAACTTGGGATATTAATCCCTACTGAGACAGAAGAAACTCTCAAGCAGTATGTATGAGAGTTGTTGGGGGTGAGATTTGAAATGTAAACTGCAATTGTCTTGTAGAAAATAGATTGAATACTATCAAATATTTTTCCCTTGAATACACAAGGGATTTTTCAAACACAAATATACAAAAAAAAAAAAAAAAGAAAAAATCCAAACCTTGTTTTCTGAGATAGTGTTAGAAGTCAGGGTTGGAGACATTAGATGTTTTATACAATGTCTTATTGGAAATTCCTGTTAGTTATAAAGTGTTGTCTTGTTACATGTACGAAAGTAGTAATTGAATTCTACTCCATTTTTTATGATTAGAGCTTTTACAAAAGCTTAGAAAAAATGCACTGTTAACTTTCAAATATTAATGTGGCTTGCACTTAAAAAAAGTATTGTGGGGCTTAGAGGATTTTATCTGTTGAAGTTGAAGAGCTAACACCTGCTTCATTTCAGTAGGATATAGAAAATAAGTAATTTCCAAAGTGTTTTAGCTCTTTATAATAGTTGCTTAATTTCCTACATGTATCATCTTATTTTGTTGCATTTTTCTCAAATGAAAATTTTTTTTTTTTTTTTTTAAATGTACAAGTCAGGACATCCTACTCATTGGGGTCAAGATGCTGATTGTTGGATATAGTTTCAGTCTGAAGCTAGGCAAGTCTAAGAATGTCATTGTATTATTTTATGCTCATGGAAAACTTGAGTGGTGCCTTCACTATTAGGCATGTTAGTTGCTGCATTTTCATGATATCATTTAAGCATGCCTCTGAGGTCTTGTTTAGTTTTTCATTTGCTGCTGCTTTAAACTTTATAAAAGTTTTTCTACTTTACTCTATTTAAAAACAATCCTGACCTAAACATTCTGTTTCGTCTTACTGTAGTTGTACTCTGTATCCACAGTTGCTGCATGTTTAAAACAAACGAAAGAAAATCCCAAGCAACCCACAAACCATTATGCTTTGGTTGGTCATATAGACAGTTATCCAAGAGACTTAGAAAATACCATAATTGCACTGGTGGTTGCTGTAATAGTGGAAATATCATATACTTGAGATAAGTACCTCACTTTTTCAAATAAACCAAAGCAACTTTTTGACATAAAAGTGTTATTTTATAGCGCAACCTTTTTCGACTAAATTGAAGTCTATTTCTTGTAGAAATACTCTTTTTATCGCTCACATTAAAACTCTTAATGCAATGCTTCTTTACAACATGTTTTAAACTTTGTACAAAGTGTAGGTATTGAATACAGCTTGTCCTGGGATAATATATACAGATTTGTAAACTTGGCATTGAGAGTCTAGCTAACAATGTTAAGCAGCAGCGTGTTTCGTGTTGCCAAAGTATGTGCGCGTACATCAAACATTAATAAACATTAAAAGGTTCATGGTTTTATTGTGAATGTGGTTTGACACTGAGATACTGTTTTAAAATTTAGGAAGTATTTGGTATATAGTCGACTTCATTTCTCCGTTATCTTGAAGCAGAAACATGCTATGTAATTTATTAATAGTAGTAAGAAAAATTAAATATCGTTTTGTATCTTTTTCAAGACGTTTAATGGGAAGATTTCTGAAGCATAGAATTACAATGATAGAAAAAAAAAAAAAGACCATGTCCGTGTTCACATTTTTGCCCTTACATTTTCTGGTTTTGTTGTTGTTTTTTTTTTTTTTTTTTAATCCTCTTTCTTTATTTCTCTCTTGATATAACTGTAAAGTCTTTGGAAAACAGTAGATTCTTTTTTATTATTATTATTCCAGTTCATAAGATACTAGTTTTAAAGAGAAATTCTGATATTTGTGGTTAGTTTGTGGGTTTTGTTCACCGTTCAGCAGGCAGATGTGACATTTGAAAGTTTAGCTATTAAACATACAAAGTTTGTTTTGTCTTCAGACTACTTTGCATCTTCTCAAGTACTCATCGGTTTCTTTAATGCTAGAATTCAGCCAGTGTTAGGTGTGTGGCTGACTTGTAATTTGAAATATATGCAGGATGTCTTTAACCTCCTCCCCAGCTGTTGGCTAAGAGCAAATATTTCATATTTGTGAGGAAAAGCTGAGAACATTTCTCTTGTTTACAATTGCCAAGTCCATCTGATGAAGGCACTTTGTCATCTGACAGCCAATCCATCTCCTTGGGTTTCTGCAATGCAAAACGATTTCTCAGGAAACTTGTGGATACTTTCTTCAAGAATTTTCTTTCATACATTAGATAGTAAGTGCTTTAAAGCTGTGTGGGTTTTTTATTATTTATTATTATTTCTTTAAAGCATAAGTGTAGGATGTTACATTTCCATTTTAAGTGTTATGTGCCAAGCTACTGTTAAAGAATGCACTGCCAATGGAAGGCATCAGTGGGCCTTACTGCAACTGAACTCAGTTTGGTCTATAAGACTGTTTCCATATAATATTTCTTATGTTGGAATATCTTGTGCTGCCGTATGCAGGCTGAATTTTAAAATGTGGGTTTTTTCTGTAGTTCAGTACTGTCTTTAATGTGAAGAACAGACTCTCACAGTAGTTTCCCTTTGGGGAAAAAAAAGTAAATCCATCTCTCTAGGTTAAGCAGTGCTTTAGGGTTTTGGGTTTGAACTGGAATTTTAGTTGCAAAATAATTTCTTTGGAAATCAGAGTAGCAGGTCTACAAGGAACTGTGGTTGATCATTGAGTTAATTGTTGTAAATACTCATTTATAGATCTAATGATGCAAAATACTGAATATCCTCAACTCCCTCTAAGGGAAGTAAAGACCCGAAGCACCTTGCAAAATTAATCTGAGAGAAGAAACTCTCAACCTTCCCTTTAGAAGAGCATTGCTTAAGATATGATTTGATTGAATTTGTATATACCTCTGTCATGTGTATAGAAGTGTTTTGTCTATACTTTAGTAAAGCAACAACAAATCCCTGGTACAGTAGATATATTTAATAGGATGTGCACAAAACTATTTAGGTCTCTGTAGCAGGAATTTGTGTCACATCACTGTAATTGTAGAAGTGTAAAGCAATTAATACTTCTGTAAACAAGTGATTGCTGCTAGAGCAGCTCTGCTGTGATTTTGAAGTAAAAATGTTCAGTTAACAGTGAATGCTGGTGTGGTAGTGTCTACTGTGTAAGAATTGAGAGGGGAAACAAGCTGGAAACTAGCAACTTGATCAGTTAAGATTTAGGTTTGTGGAAACTAGTGCTGGAGAGATGCTGGTGAAGCTGAAGGTGATTTTGTTGTAAAGACTTTAAGTTGGATACTTCTCTGAAGACTCTTCAGTGAAATAAATATGTGCATGCTGCAGTGCTTACTTAGTTATGATATCCCTGAGCCTTGTCTGAGGGCTCAGCTGGTAAAGGTGTAGTATAGAATCATAGAATGGTAAGGTTGGAAGGGACCTCAGCGATCATCTAGTCCCTCCCCAGCCTTCCTGTAGGCCCCCTTCAGATACTGGAAGGCTACTATAAGATCTCCTCTAAGCCTTCTCTTCTCCAGGCTGCAGAGCCCTAACTCTCTCAGCCTGTCCTCATAGCAAAGCTGCTGCAGCCCTCTGAACATTTTCATGACCGTCCTCTGGACCCGCTGCAACAGTTCCACGTCCTTCCTGTGCTGGGGGCTCCAGAACTGTACGCAGCAGCTCTGCTCTAAAGGTTGGTACAACCCTGCCTGAGCTAGTAAGTCTGTCATGACTGTGGCTTTCTTCACAGCCTGAATTTCAAATGATCTGTTGTGTTGTGTAGGTGCTCTGTCTGCTGAAACAACCCTCTTTGACCATCAGCACACACAGCCTACTTCTCAATCAGTAGGACACCTTTTACCTTTGTGTACATCGTGAAGCAATGTCATAACCTCTTGGGTTAGTTATGATCCTGTCTTGTATTTAATATCTGCAAGACTTTCTGTATTCACTGAACTGTATGACGAGCCCATGCTTGTATGGATAGAGCCTCTGAAGTGTCTGTGTGTCCCAGTCTGGGCCACGAGCATTCCTGGGGCTGGAGGACAGAAAGGATTCTTACCCCTTTCCAGAGGTAACAATGAGGATACTGCACCCTGGCTGGAAGTCTAAAGAGAAACTCTGTTTACCAGAGCATATATACAAGAGGCAGTCAGGTAGAATAAGTACAGAACTCACTATAGACCCAAACAGGCCTTCTAGAATCCTTCCCCCACTTTCACTCTCAGTTGGCCTGGGGTAGGCCGAAACTGCCCTCCCCGGCTGGGGCCTACAAGGCCTCAGTGGGCTGCAATGACACAGCTCAGCTCCCTGCCAGCCAGGAGCCCTCTCCCCACAAACTGAGATAAGAATGTGTGCTGCTCTTGGAGAGGGGAAGTGGAACCAAGACAGGCAGGGGAGAGAAAGGGGAGAGATCAGTCAGGCACTGTGATCTTTTAAGCTGTGATACCAGAAGACAGAATAGAATAACAACACTGTCATATCCTGGGATGAGCAGGTCCATTCCCTTGGGATGGGCTCTGTCCCTATGGTTTTGTGAAGGGAGACCCAGGATCCCTCAAACTACCACCATATGGCAGTTCAGTGCATGGCAGATCCCATAAAGAATTGGGATGTGACCTGTTAACATTGTCTGAACTTCTGTCATGTGGACCACAGTCCTGAATTAGATTTCAGTATGCTTCATGGAAGGAAGTCAGTGGGTCAAGGTATGGAAAATTCTAACAACATCTGAGAATTTCCAGAGACCACTGCTTGTTGTGGGAGACAAAACTTTTTGAGACTATTCCTTATGAAATCAGGCATGTTGTTTTTGTTTGGCTTTTTTTGTTTTGTGTTTTTTTTTTAAGTCATCTTAGGTGTGATGTTTATAGTAGTTTGAAATAAGAAAACAAGATGAGCTGAAAATGTTGAATTTCCTGAAAATTAACACTGTTATTAGACACAGCTTTAAAAATTACTTCTAAAAAACGTGGTCAATTGTTGTACCCAAGACCACCACCTTCTGTGGTGTTGCAGTTACTGCTCTAAGTATCCCATCTGGAGGGAAATGAAAAGTTGGTCGAAGACAGCTGCTGCAGACTGTTGAATTTTGTCTAAAGTTTCCTTATAATAGAACTTAGCTTACAACTTTTTGTATTGCAGAAATATAAAATAGTCAGGTTTTGAGGTCCTAAATATACTCTTCAATTGTTTACATAGAAAAGCAGGTTAAAAAGTACTTTTTGTCTGATAGGAACATTAGGTACATTACCTTCATAATTTATCCTAATAATGTTTCTATGTCTCATAGCTGAGATTCCAACAATGATCATTCTAAAACTATGCTAAACATCCAAAAGATGTTAGGATAGGAAGAGTTTACAGTGATTGTTTGAAAACTACCCACACTTTTCTTCCTGCATTTGTGAATAATCCATTGAGCCCCTAAAATGCTAATTTGGCATCTGATTCTGCAGACATTTGCTGTGTGAATAACTTGGTTTGCATGAGTAGTCCCACTGATTACTGTTGTGAGGAAGGTTACTTGTGTAATTTGGCCAAAAAAAGTTTTCAGGCCACTCCTATTATTCTATTAATTTTTGACTTAATAGAATTTCCCTAAAATGTCTATTTATATCTTAATAGTTCTAAAGAACTATCAGTGTAGATTAAAACAAACCCAAACCAACAACAAACTAACAAGACCACCACAAACAAACAAAAAAGCCCTCCTAAAAACTATTTATACTGAAAACTAGTGTGAAGGCTCTAGTACAAGTGCAGCTTTAGAGTTAGAGCTAAATGTTTACCCCTCCCCATAATTCCTCCCAAAAACAGCCTTCTGAGCCTACATGGTGCCAAGTAAGCTGAAATCCTGAGTTCAAGAAAAGAATGCTCTAAGGGCTGAACATCAAGTTGGTACTTGAAATAGCTTTTAAACTGAAAACTATCTGTTGTATTTTCACGCTTCTTACAATGTATTACTGAATGATGGAGAAAGAACTATTTTAAAAAATCAAATGTTTTGTTAGAGTTCATGCATTCCTCTGAATTTTTACAAGACAACTCTGAAATAGCAAGCTGAGGAATTGTCTGTACTTGCTATTTATTTGGCCTCCATCTCCACAAGTAGATTAAAACTTGAGGCAAAGAGAGGATTTATACAGAAGTACACTTAGGAGTGTTTGACTGAGTAGTATTAAAGTTTTGGTCATGCAATGGATGAAGAAACTTCCAGATGTGTCACAGCACAAGAGGAAATGTCTATTTCAGCTACAGAGTTTCAAGGAAAAGTTTCTTTTAACTTAATAGTACTTCGGTTTGCTCATTTTCTTTCCTTTTCTGGATATAAATCTGTATGTGAAACTACTATGTTTGCAGCTTCTGCAACAAGAGCTGAATTATAACCTCAATCTTGTCAAAGATATTAAATGGGCTTCAGTGTAATAAAGTGCTTTGCAGCTGCATTTCACATATTGCACGATTAGAGTTATCCATTTGGGCTCTAACCTAGTCTGATAAATGTGGTGAACTATTAAGCTGTATCAAGAGGTTTTGAAATTATAAAACCAAACCCCATGATCTCTGAATGTATGGTGTTTTACAGAGCATCTCATCTTAGAGGCATGCATAGCAGGGTGGACTAAGAAATAGAATGTTGTACCTAGGATAAAAACAAATATAGCTTGTCTTGAGTGCTACTGCCCACCAAGCTTAGGAAATAGAGGGAATTGACAGTGGTTTCAAAAGAGGTTAAGATAAATTGGTACTGGTCTTTTTGACTAATGTAGGAAAGAGCCACACTATATTATGTGTATGTTCTTTCTCAGGATGTTGACTCACTGTATAGCTGATGGGGTAGAGCATGCTTTCCAGAGATTAAAATAAACCTATATGTTAACTTTGAGTGTGTCATGAGACTTCAGCTTTATTCCAATTATTCCAGTATTTCTATCCATAAAATGTAAATTCAAAGTAGAAAAATAGTAACTTCTAAAAGCAATAATAAAGATTTTCCATGATTCTTTAAGTGTGAGCTGTGTCAGTAAACTAATCCCAGAATAATTAGTTTTGATCTGAACTTTTTCCTTCTGAGTTTTTGAGTCTCTAATTGATTGTAGCCCTTTCAGTTGCAGGAAAAGTTTAAGACCCCCAGATTTCACTTTTATGAAGCTGCATGGTCAAAGTTTAGGAGCAGGGAGTTCTCAAAAATGTCAAATGTTGTCTGTTCATTTAATGCAGTTTTACAGTTTTAACTGAAGTGAAATCTGATTAATTTTTTTCTTTCCAAATTAGAGGCTTACATGTAAGGTCTGAAGGCCATTGGTGAAAAATGCTGTGTTAGCAGTGAGCTCACTGCTGCTGTTCAGGAATCATTTGTATCACTATGATACAAAAAGAGCAGCCAGTAAACAAATGGTATTTCATCCTCTTGTGCTTGACTAGATGTACTCTCAATGAAAGCAGTGGTTTTGGTAGTAAGACCTTATACTGTATAGCTTGGAAGCTGCATCAAGCTCTCAACTCTTTAGCTAGAAGCTAATTTCCCATTTCTTTCCTCAATGAATCCTGATCATCTTCATGGTCTCCAAGTTCATTTACCAAAGGCTGAGAATAAATTTTTCATTTTGGCTACATTCTGAACACTTTCTGACTGTTCTGGTCAGGGAGGTCTAAGTTAGACTGCCTTTGACCTGAGTGGCTAAGGCATGTGCTTGTTGTCTAAAGCTGACGTTTTGATTTTCTTCCCCATAAAGGTTTGATACTTAACTTTTTGTCTAGCTTCAGTCTGAAAACATGGGCAGTTGAAGGGTTAATAATTTCAGGTGCGTGATGGGGTAGAAGAATGATGAGTTGAGGTAGAGAATATACTTTTAAACAGCCCTGAAGGGGATGAACAGTTACTCCTTGTTAATCATGGATGTGAAAAATCCTTCTCTTGGCTAATCCTACATAGTTTAAGGGCAATGCATAGCTCATTCCTCATCTTAAAACAAGGAGGAAGCCTGCAATGCTAATCACTTAACAAAGGAATGTTAGACCATCTTACGTGATTTGTGCTGAGACACCTATATTTATAGTTCTAATTACTGTAGTTTTGCATGTTGTTTTGTTTGTTGGTGGTGCCCTTTTTTTGTTTAATTTCTGTTAGCAAACTTTTTTCAGATATCTTCTCTGCATATGTCTGTTAAATCAGAAATAGACAAAGGCTGTCTTTGAAGACTGCATTTGCAAAGATACAATATTCTAATGGAGTTTTTAAAAAACAGATTATAGCTACATTTTGTTTGAAGAATACTACAAAATGCTTGATAAGCCTGTAAGTCCAAGAGTGGTGTAGTTTTAGCTTGTAAGTATTCACTATTATTTTTAGGGTATTTTATTCATCTGAGTGTCTTTTCTCATGGGACTCCTTTTATAGGTCTAGAAGTCAAATTGCAGTGAGAAGTCCTGTTTGCTCTTTGCAGACCTTTTTACAAATTCCAGGGCAGGGAGGCTGTTTATTTTTCCCACATCTGTTTTGTGCTCATCCTTTGTGACATTGTTTGCTGGATGCTCTTCTTTCGTGCTCCCTCCAAAATGGGTAATTTGCACTGTTGCAAAATGTTGAAACCAAATCTGATTCGACAGAACTGTTGTCAAAGTTTGTTTCAAATACTCTTTTGGATGCTATAAAGCACTGATATTAAAGTTAAAGCTATTGATTTTAGCTTTGCTCTATAAAAATCATATTTGTCTGTTGCAGAGATAGTTAATTTTTTTTAAAGCAGATTTAAAGTTAGAGAGCCACAGGTGAAAATTGAGTTGTCATTACATTTTAGTAGATGCAGTTTGAGATATGCTGTAAGATGCTTTTTATTTTAACTGCAGATGTCACAGTTCTATCTGAAATTGTACAATTAAATTCCAAAATGTATGAGGGATCTCGGCTGCATGGCTGCCACTTTGGTGACTCATACTTTTCTATTACCTCATTTACTCTGTGAAGAATCTGGTTGAAAATTCGTCAGAAGAAATGTTTTATTTTCCTTTGTAGTACATAGTGCATTGTGCTGGCTTGCCTTTAATAATAGGCTAGACCAATAATCAAGTGCAATGTGGCCAAGTCTCCCTTAATCTTTTTAAGACACACTAGCCTTTCTGACTTCAGTTTGGCAGGATTCCTTTACAAGTGCTACAGAAAACTGCTTGAGTGAAGACTTACTGTGGTAACTTGGTGCCAGAGAGACAGTTCAAGCCTATCTAGACTATCTGCAGGCCCTTCTTGCCTTTCTAAACAATCTGTTCAGACTTTAGCTAAATTCCACCTAATAGATCAACTTCCCCTCACCTCTTTCTTTTATTTTTTTTTTTCTTTTCCCCCCCTTGGAAGAAATCCCAGGTGTTGTCAAATGTCATCCTTGTTTCAGTTGATACTTAATCCTACATTACTTTATGGAGGTTTTATAATGTCTGTTTCCCTCTTTGTAGCATATTTTATAGAACAAAATGCAGTGAATTATCCTCACAGAATTGTGTAGGTTTTAAGGAGCTTCTCTATATCATTTAGTCCCATGCAGCTCATTAATGCAAGGTCTGTCAGAGCAGGAGGCTGAGGGCTGTTTCCAGTCAGATTTTTAATGTCTCCAGTGATGGAAAACCTACAACCAATTTGAGTAACTCGTTCCCTCTGAGTCGTCTTCCCAGGCTTAACAGTCCCAGCTCTTTCAACTTCTCTGGCTGTGACAGGTTACTTCAATCTACTTATGAACCTTCCCTGGACTTGCTCCAGTATCCAGATATACACATCTCCCTTGCAGGGGCAGTCCAGCACTGGGCACAGCTCTCCAGACATCTCATCAATTCTTAGAAGGGAAATAGCTTCTTTGTTCTGTCACCTTCCCAGGCATTGAAGTGAGGTGTAGTTTTCCAGGCTTCTGGTTTGTAATTTTTAATGCCATAAGCAGAATTATCATGAACAGTGACCAATAATTTATAGAAATATCTTTATTTTAAAACAGTAAGGAATACAGAAGCTTCCAGAAAACACCCTTAAATTCTTTTCCTCTTAGAAAGAAAAACAAACAAACAAGGCTCATCCTAGCTCTAGTTATATCGGAAAACCTTATCAAAGAAGGACATTGATTGTGGATTCCTGATTCTCTGTACAAATGGTGTTCAGCATCATGTATGGAGAATTTATTTGGGTAAGGGAGGAATGTGGTAATTCTGAATTTGCCACCTTTATTGTGTGAAATTGAAGGGCAAAAAAATAGGGTTCAAGTAGTAGACTTTATTTGCAACAGTATCCATGTCCTGCTTCTTTTCAGATTGTTTTTACTATTTGTTTCTCCTAGCAGTTGACATGAAACAAACTAACTTAGGTATCTTTCTTTATATAGTCACTAATTATTGTTGAAAGTGAAGACCTGATGAAGTGATTTTTGACCTGAGGAAAACTTGGGGAACACCAAAGTTCCATCCCTGGAAGTTTTTTTTAAGGCCAGGCTGGATGTGTCTCTGAGCAGCCTGATCTATTGGAAGGTATCCCTACCCATGGCAGGGGGGTTGGAACTAGATGATCTTTGAGATCCCTTCCAACCCTGACAATTCTGTGGTTCTGTGAGTTTGTCACAAAGAGCTCAACGTTTTCTGTGCCAGACTATTTCCCCAGTCACTTCCTAAAGATGCATTCAGTAACAGAAGAAAAAAGTTATATCTATTTCACTTGTGAATGTGCATCACTTCTGTTAAATTGAAAGGATTATATGATGCTAGATCCATTTGTTTCTGGCTGCTACCAGGGGACTTTACAGTCCAAAGTACTACCATGTTGGAAGAGATTCTTCAGGACATTTTTGATTGCTTTTGCCACTGACACTTCATCTCTTCTCAGCTGTCTGCCTTTGCTGAAGAAATGCAAATTTTCTAGGTCAGCTGGGAAACTGAATGGTAGCAGTATGGAATATCTCACCATTGTTTCCTCAGTACTTCACCTTGAACTTCATCCACTTCTGGGAGAGCAGTTCAGGTTGTCCCAGGGGAAACTCTACTTGGTAGCTAGCTGCAGTGAGGTCTGTGCCAACATACACTGAGAAGAAAAGTGCTGGAATGTTTCTGGTTGTGTTTTCTTAGTAGCTGCAGTTCTTTGCAATCAGCAGTTGTGAATTCTGTGATCCATCTGTGCTTACCTCGCTTCAGCTCCAGGGAGAAGGGAGATCATGTGTGTCACACTCTTGTTCCATTATGTCCACGTGTTCTGGATAGGTATTGCTATTTTGGACAAATTTAAGCATGAGATCACCTGAAAAAGTGGAAATATTGAAGAATCATGTATATTATTGAGCTGTTTTAAAATAGGAATTTGTTTTCTGGACTGCTTGTGAGGTTCTGTCCCAAAGATTGAAAACACTTTTTAGTGACTATTTAACTGGAAACTGTTCCCTGCTGTAATAGAATCATAGAATGAACCAGGTTGGAAGAGACATCCAAGATCATCCAGTCCAACTTATCACCCAGCCCTAGCCAATCAACTTGACCATGGCACTAAGTGCCCCATCCAGTCTTTTCTTGAACACTTCCAGGGACAGAGACTCCCCACCTCCCTGGGCAGCCTATTCCAATGGTAAATCACTCTCTCTGTGAAGAACTTCCTCCTACTATCCAGCTTATACCTCTCCTAGCACAGCTTGAAACTGTAATACAGATACTAGCCTGTATATTCTGGATTTGTCCTGCATCCTTTTTTTCACATTCACTTTTGTGTGAATTCACAGTATTTGCGTCTATTTGCCATCTATTGCAGTCCTGACGTTCGTTTCAGTCAAATCCAGTTCCTTGAACTTGTAAGTCTCCTTGTAGGAAACTTAATAGCAAATTGACCCCTTTGAAAACATCTGTTACAACTTGTTAGATGTAAAGAGTAGCTGAAGTGTCTTTCTTAAATATGATAAAGAACATCTTTCTCATTGCCTTTACTGATTTTCATAATGTTGATGGGCATAGGCGATAAAGAATGGTCAGATTTTTGGTAGAGAAAGCTTAGTTCTAAGAGAAACTGCAATGAGTGCAATGAAATTATTCAAAGTAGATGCTGCAGAACACAAGATTCATTCCATCAATTCACTTAGTGCTTGCTCAAAGAACAGATATCTGTGATTGATTCACACCACAGAGATTCAAAATCTTTCATAAAATAGGTAATACGGTCTGTTGGAGAAACCAGAAAATGTAATTAGTCCATGGTAAATTTAATGCTGGACCATGTCTCCGCTAATGGACCAGCATTGCACACCCTTTCTAGTCTTCAAAATCAGCTTGTTACAGCTCTTGGATGCCTGCTTAAAGTGGTTGCATTGCTTTGCTGTAGCACTTGTAATTTAACACAACTTTTTCTTTTTTTCTTTCTAAAGGCGCTTAAACAGAAATAACCTCCAGTTGCTTTCTGAACTGCTCTTTCTGGGGACGCCGAAGTTGTACAGGCTGTAAGTAGGCACAACCCTATAACTATTATTATGGAAAATTTGGAATTGGTCTGATATTTTGGTTTGCATTAGGATTGGTTTATTTAATCTTTAATTTTGCAGCAAACAGGGGTAAAAAATATATGGATACGTTGATGTCTCTTTTGACAAGTTCTGAAAGACTTTTTTATTTTGTGAATCTAGATTAGATACTAATAGTTGTATGAGACAAGATATGCTTCATTCTCACTTCTGTAACGAAGTTACACTTAAAGAATGCTTTGGCTTTCCTTCTTTCCTGTGGTTTTCTCTTGTTGGTTGTGTGTTTTGGTTCATTTGTTTTTATTTTTTGTATTTTTTTGGTTTGGTCGGGTGGGTTTTTCTCCATTTTTATTTTTTTTTAAATTTTTTGGATGGGTGGGTTATTCCATGTCAAATAAAAAAATGCCTGTGGAGATTCTGACCCAGAGATGTGTTGCTGCAAAAGTACTTTACTTTTGTGATGCTCTGTTTTTGTGGCTGTATATACTTGACAGAAAAATCAGTGTTGGTAACTGGTTGGTCTGTGGCAAATTCTCTGTGTCCCCCCAGAAAAACCTCAATGGTAGTAACTTAAGCTCTGGGATGGGGGAAAAAAAAAAAGAGACTGTTTTACCTTAAATAAAAATAATACAAAATTGAGAAATGAGCTTTTGTTTTGGTTGTATTGGGTTTGGGCATGTTTTACTCATGGCAGTATTTTTAAATTAATTGTTCCTTTTAAGTACCATAACAGAAATGAGTGGATAAAAACAGAATGAAGTTCAGATACTGACTTCTGTGTTTATCTACATGGTCAGTTATTGTAATAAAATTAGTCTGAAGCTACCTTTATGTTATAGTGTGTGGTATGGAAGGAATACAACATGACGTGCTTAAATAGGCTTTGGAAAGGTTGTACAAACTCAACTCTGTTTTAGATAATGCATTTGACACATTTCTTTAGACTTCAGGTGGGATTTCTGCTGTTGAAATTGATGATTTTATTGAGTTTTACTCCTTGTGTGTTTGGAAAAATCGAAGGTGAAGGAAGGTGAAGTTCCTTTTGATTAATTTCCACTTCAGTGTATGGAAATATTCTTGAGAACAAATGGTATTATGAAGCTTTTATTTTTAGGAGTTAATGTCTGTTTCAATACTGTAAAATAATAGCTCTTTTTACCTCCTCTCACAGCAATATGAAATGTTAGACTGAAAATGACTTTGCTGCTAATGTAAATATCTAGTTGTGTGTAGTTTTTGTTTTTTCCCTTTGCTTTGCATATGTGCTTTGTTTCCACAACTTCCCTGTAGATGCAATGAGTTGTTAAATTACTACACCAGAAAGATCCTGAAGGCTTTTGTTCTGAAAAATAAAAATATTTTACTCTTCTATAACATTATTATATATTCATATGTGGTTTTATATATTAACAATTGAGTCCCCTATAATTTCCATCATTCATGATAAAGATACAGCTTCCACCAGGAAGTAAAATGAGAGGGATTTATGATCACTTTATTTTTCTGCCTATAGTGTAATGGTTGTTATATAAATTCATATAAAATAGAAATGAACCATAATTCGTAGCCAAAAAATGGATTCACACTTCAGGCAAAATCATACTTGAATGCATTTAATTCAGAATTGTATATTTGATAGATGCTAGTTTAAATCTATAATGTCCTTTGACATAAAGCACACAACTGCTCATAGCATATACCGTAGAAAGTAAGAGATCACTGGCTTCACAGTATTAAATTTCCTCTGCCTAAGGGTTATTGTTGATCAGACCATGAAAGTGAATGTCTGGTTATAATGTATGCATGGTTAAAAGAAAATATGAGCAATACTGAAAATCTACAGTCTCTCAATACTAAGTTTGTACTTAAAAAAAAAAAAAAAAAAAAAGTCGGGCCAACAAAGCAATTGATGCTGGTTAAATGCTCTTGGTCAGTTTTCAGATTATATGTAGCTTGATTGCTATAAAATGATTTGGTGTTTTTAGATGTAGCATTGTAATGCTTACATGTAAATACATCTAAATAAATATAGTTCTAAGGACAATTAAAGTTCTCTAAACATGCTCAAAATATATAATATGCTTTGATTTTAGTATTTATTTTTGGCATTTAACAGCTAATCAAACAGTGTGTGTACTGCGAGTTTTCAACATACTACTGAGCTTCTGTGAATAATAATTACCATTTGACCCTTGGCTGTAAATGAGATGCCAGGTGAAGAAGCACATATGCTTGTTGTGTAGCCTAAATGCAATATAAAAGAAAGAGGGTACACTGTATATGAATTATGATTAGACACAGTTGGTTGCCGCCAGCGGCTGGCTATGCTTTCCCTTTGCTGTCTGCTCCAATTTCTCTTTGGACGGGTTGAGAGAGCACTGCGTGTTCAGGTCAAGATGTTTGCCTAGAAATAGTAGTACAGTTGCAGCTGTGTTTGCTGGAGCAGGAGACTAGTTTAAATAGCATTACCATTTATCCAGTCCATTAACAGAACTCTGTAAAATAATACCAACTCTGCATAAACTACAGGACAGTGTAATAAAATTACAAGCACTTGTTGACAGATGGGAAGTGTAAGTAAAGGAAAGCGATAGGTTGAGAGTTTAAAAGAGACAGTGCATTACTTTCTGTGTCTGAAGACACTTGGTTTTCAAAGGTAATTAAATGAATTATTTTTCACATTGCTTTTTCTAACTCAGCAGCCTTCCAAGAAATCTCATGGAAGCAGTTAAAAGGACAATTATTGTCAAAGCAGAAACAGATTTTTCCATTAAGAGTTATATACAAAGGTGTTTCGACATAAATGTTTCAGTAGGAAGTAGTTAATGCTAAAAATAGTAGGAATGGGGCTGCAGGGTATATTAATCTTACCTTTGCAAGGTATCTCTCACAGCACAATATACAGAAACCTCAGTTTTGATCCAGTAGTGTTACAACAAAGGTGCTGTTTTAAGGCCACTGGGGGATTGTAAGTCCTTGTTCAACAAGTACTTTTCCTGCAAGAAAGGGATGCGTTGCTTGCAGTGACCCGTGTGCACTCACGCTAACTTATCCAGCATCGGTGATGGTACCGTAGTACGGAGAACTCCTGCAGCCTACTGAGTGCTTATCTGAGGCAAATAGATTTTGACTGCTTACTTTGGCTGGTTAGATCACAGTTCATTGATTGCTGCTTGCTGCAGGACACCAAGTGCTGGGCCCAAAGCTGTTTGAAAATTCAGTTTTAAAAGATACCTTTACAGTGCCATGTAAAGGTTATTGAATTCCATGCCCAAGGCTTGTCCTTTTTCATTTACATTTCTTGTGCTTGGAATGAAGGGTAAGTTTTCTTACAGATGAATATTTGCTATATAGGTTAGGCAACGTTGGCTTCAGGGGGAAAGAAGAATCTTTATAGTGGATGTGGTCTGATATTAGATATTTTTCTTCTAACTTATGCACATGAGAAGATGTACACTGTGAATAAGTTTCTCTTCTAAAGGAAAAAAAAAACCAAAAACCTTAACATAGTCTGATTAATAAACAGTTTTGAGATGTGTTAGCAATTAAAAAAAAAAAAATCCTGACAGTTAAATTAGAGGGGAAAAAACAAAAAAGAAACACCACCTTTAAAAATCTTAGGCTTGAACAACAGCAGCAGCACAACAACAAAATATGCTGCATGGGGGGCCCATGCAAAAATTCCTCCTGAATTAATTTCTGCCAGCTATGATTAAAGTGTGTGATACTAGATGTGTCAGACACCATAGTTCTCTGCTTCATTTTACTCTTGGCCTCTTTGGCCTCTGCCACAATAAATCCCACAATGGTTAGGCAGGAATTGCAGGTTACAGTTGCCAGGGTTACCGTTGTCCAGTCGGACCAACATCATTACTCATCCAGCCGCTCCCCCCCGAGTGCTGCTGCCTGCACCCAGTGCAGAGGAGGCTGCAGGCGGCTGCTGAAGGAAAGGAACAGGAGGAAAGTTCTTCACGCAGCTCTTGGGTCAGGATTTTGGGCAGCTGCAGGAGAACCTGCGATTTGCATTATTTGCTGTGCATTGTTTTTCTAGCTTTGCCAAGAAGGGGAAAATAAACACACACAGACAAAAAGACCCAAACAAACAAAAAGGCTCCAAAACCCGCCTCGTACTCCAATATCAGATAGGGATAAAGAAAAAAAGGTGTATGGAAAATGCTGAACTAGTGACTTGAAAATACTTAAATGTCTGTCTCATTGTTAAGGTAGCTGCATGAGAGGCTTAATGTATGGTTTTGTCATGTCACTTTTAACAGTAATCATGTCAAGTGAAACTACAGCCATAATTTGTGGATATA
Source organism: Ramphastos sulfuratus (assembly GCA_013399055.1). Taxonomy (NCBI): domain Eukaryota; kingdom Metazoa; phylum Chordata; class Aves; order Piciformes; family Ramphastidae; genus Ramphastos; species Ramphastos sulfuratus. Next base: position 45,599 of record WBNM01019603.1, read on the forward strand.
TTTATCTTCATTTTGTATCCATTTTAACAACTCAGTAGAAAAATAGCTCATTAGAAAAATAGCTATTTTCCCAAAGCCTCTGAAATCTTACTCCAGCTGCAAACAGGTGGCTCTGAATGTTAAATCCTATGAAGAGCAAGAATGAGTTTCCTCTTTTCAAAAGGCAATATCAATGAATCTCTCTCTCCTTTTGTATGTGGACTGCCAAAGGAGCTGCTCTTGGAGAAGTGTAATGGGTAGGTTTCCACTGTTATATGCTGCAGTAGCCATTTATAGTGCGCTCCACCTTATTGCAGTACTGTGGTGGATGTGCGGCAATTAAACAGTTTTATTGAAACAGGAATTATGAAGCCACCTTGTTGCTATGTTCTTCCCAGGAAAGTATTTTGAGCTTTTTTTAGTCGTTTATTTTAGTTTTGGTGATTTGTTATGGGGCATTCTAGCAGCCTGCATGTCAGGCAAATTTTAAGTTTTCTTTTTTTATGATAAATTTGAACCTTAGCCTTTTAGAAATAGAAACAGGTACATCTTCCATACATTGTGTTCATCCTGCTTGTGTTTTGACTTGTGTTCTTTCTACTGCAGTGGTTCAGCTCAAAGACAAGAATGTTTAAATTGCTTTTATTGTAAGGCTGCTAAGAACATGCCAATCTCAATGCTACTTATTTTTTAATTACAAGCATTATTTTATTAGCATCACATTTGAACATTGACTGTAGTTTTTAGAAAATAACTATCTTTCAAACTTATTTAATTGAGAGATACTGTGTATAGTGTATGTGTAAAATGACTAAACAGTTTAATCTTTGGTATTTTAAGCCAGTAATTAAAAAGAAATATATAATTTAATGTACAGATAATTACTGTTCTTGCAGTGTTGAAGCATCATTATCATCATACCTTTGCTATGTTGGTGCATTCTTAACAATACAAGGTTTTATTGCCTCAGTCTGGGGCAAAAAAAACTATTTTTAGGGTGAATTTTGGTCCACTACCAGTTACAGTTCTGAGTGGTGTTTTGATTTTTTTTATTTTTTTTAATGTGTTTTTTTCCCGCAAAAACTGCAATCTGGAGATACGCATGACTATGTAAAAATAAAAGAAATGTTTAAAATATGCTTATTAAGGTTTCTTCTTACTGGCAATAAACCAAAGTAACTAAATGATGTTGCCCCTGTGCCAGTGTTATAGTATCTCTGGGATATATTTCTGGCGTGGAAGATCTAGGAGATTAACTTTTTTGTAAGACTGATTGTTGCTTCCGTCACCTGCTTGTTTTTAATTGAGACAAAAGGACCTTGAATGCATTATGCAACTTGACTTGCGTGTGCATCTTGTCTCTTGTCCTTCCACGTGTTGACTCTACCCTCAGTTCTTACTCTCTGCTGCAATGTTTTGAAATTGAAAACTCTGTCCTCCTTTACGACTTAGTAAGCAGAAGAAAAAAATAACCACTGTGGCTTTGCTTCAGACATAATCCCTACTTAAGCAGGGTTAGAGATGGCAAGATGACTTTTTTTGTATTTTGGAAGTGCGGCCAAAAAAAAAAAGTACAATTCACCAGGTGATTATTTTTTCTGAGCACAGAAACAAGAATTATATATATATGCATTTGGTGTACCGCTTGCAGTAGTTATATCCTAGCAACAGCAAGCATTCAGTCTTAGATTTAGTTGAGTGGAAGTGTTGGTGGAACCAGAATGAACTTCTGAAATGTACTCAAAAAAAAAAAGGTATATTATCTCCATGCAATCACTGGACTTCAAACTTCATTACTCTTCCTGCCCTTTGTTTTATAGTTGTTTATCTGTAGGCTTTTCCTGAGCTATGCTTTATTTTCTATTTTTGCAGCACCTGCTGTACAGGGAAAAAAGTGGTGTACCAAATATACAAAAATTAAATGCTGTTACCTGAAGTAATAGTATGAGATTTTTTTTAAAATTGGAAACAAGCTTTTTTTTATGTGAAATGGGTTTCAAAATGGATGTGTCTATTTTTAATAAATTAAATTGGTAATTGGGAGGCATATTTAAATCACAGGTAAATTAGCCTTTTTCTTTAATTATAAGAACAATTTCATTTATTTACAAGCAATTATTACTTTGCTATGGGATTAAAAGGCAAAATAGATGGACTTCTGGAACTGTAAGCTAATTCGCTAATTCTGCTACTGGGCAGATCACTAAATCTGCATTACAAAGTGACATAGTTGACTAAATTCAGCAAATGGCATCTGTAGGGATACTTATAACTATTGATTTTTTCATTAGAATGAATACTCCAAAAGTGTTTATAGTTGCTTTAACCCTAATTAGAAAATCATGTTAAACACTGAGCAAACAAAAATATGGCTTAAGGCAATTCTTCTGGACCAACATAAATATCTGCGGTATTCAAAATTTTTCATGTTGTTAGCTGCTGACTATGTCTAATGCAAAAGCATGACTCACATTAGTAATTACTCAAGCCATAGCTCTTTTAAAATAATGTAGTGGTATTCAGAGTAATTGAGAGATCTACTTTAGCTATTACAACTTTGTTACCTTGACCTATTTGGCCCCAAGCATAAATAATTATCTTCTGCATTTCTGTTGACGTGATAGAGGTCAAAGCAGAGAACTAAGATAATTGCCTTTTAATACAAAAATTAAAGTAGTTGATGTTAGGTCACCTGTAGCTATATTCATGTCCAGTCTGCATCAGTCCCTGGTTGTTCCTGGAGGGTGAACCTTGAAAGCTTTGGTAAATTGTGATATAGGAAACCTTTTAGGCAGGAGTTAAGTAGGAAACTGAATCTCAGTGAAGGAAGTAATGAAAAGTAAAAAGGCATGTCAGAGGAAATGCCATTATTATGTGGTGCAGAAACATGGTGTGAAATGTTATAAGGAGGACATCTGTAAGTCTCGGCTTGCACAGAGTGGACATTTAAGTGCAGCCATGTCATCTTGATTAAAATAAAAATAGACACCAGAAAAGAGGAATAAAGAAGGCCAAGGGAAATTGCAAAAGTATAGAGGCTTGTCCTTATGATGGTAGGTTTCTTCTGCAAGTGGAAGATTAAAGCCTAAAGTAACTGAATAGCTGAGAAGTCCAAAGAAAGGTTGATTGCTTCCCCTCCAACAGTTCCAATTGATTGAAAAAAGCCTAATTTAAAGTTCTGTTTGTTCTATGTCTTAAACCATCAGAACTTTCTTTTAGAACTGAGGGAATGCTCTGGAAGAGAAAGAATCCAAGGATAAAAAGTCATTGCTGTCCAACAATTGTTCCTAATCCTCACAAAATGCTGGAGAAATTAAATTTATTCTTTATTGCTCAAAGTGTTACCTAGGTCACTGGGCGATGGGAAAATTGAACTGGAAGTCGAGTAGGCACAATCTTTGTTTTGTGTCTAGATGCTTAACCTTAGACACGACAAGGCATCTTAGTGTGTTGTGGGAACTTGGTTCAGAGTATTAACACCAGGACGTTTATTACCCTGGATTTATAATAGGCTATGCTGTCAGTAGATGAAAATGTTGTGTTTACATTTCAGTGTTAAATGATCATTTAATTAACACCTAAGGAAAAAAAAAAACCACTCAACTTGTGAAATTCTTAGCAGCTTTTATTGTTGGTTTCCTTGGAGGTTTTAATATCCAAGTTACGCTGCAGTTGTTTCTATAAGTACAGCTAAAAAAGACATTTATGAATGTAGTCAAGGACAGACAGTTTAACCCCTGTTGACCCTTCATCCTGAATGTTGATTTATATAGCATTTTAAATGCATTGAGTTTGTTTCAAAGCCTCCCTAAAGTTACTCATACAGCATTCAAACAAATTTATTTTATCCTTTAAAAAATATTTCCCAAAGTATACACTCTTTGAAAATGCATAGTTTTTTTCCTAGAGGATTACTAGTATGTATCTACAATAAAAATGTTACTCTAGGTGGAAAAAAAGTTTTACCAGTTTCATCTATATATGTTCTTGATGGGAATATACAAGCTTTTATAAAGGAAAAAAGTGGGCTTGAAACAGCCAACATATCATGCACTGATTGTAGAAGCTACTGTCTGAATGCTTCAAAAGGAATAGGAAATTGGCAAGGGAAACAACATTACTACAAAAATGCATATCCACTTTAGCCAGCACAGATCTACTTTCACATGTTCTGTTGTATCAAAGACAGTCAAGGCTGTCTAAAAGCTTTAATTTGCTCTCGGTCCTTCATAATGCTTTTTGTTGTAATGTCGATCTGCAAATGGTTTTTGCAATAATGTTGCCCTACAAAGCCTGTTTGAATATTCTTTTTTTTTTTTTTTTTGCGTCTTAGAGCTAAAGTTAGATGAAATGCTCTTTGTTAAAGAGCAGCTGCTCTTCAACTGATGCATTCTTACAAACATACTGTAGTAAAAACTAAAATTACAGCTAGGTTCGGGTTTTGGAGGTTGTTTGGTTTTTTCAGTTGGGTTTTTTGTATGTGTTTTGAATTTTGTTATTTGTTGTTTGTTGTCATTGTTTAGGGTTTTGGGGTTTTTTTTAGGAGTATGTTTTTCATTAGTCTCTGCTTAGAGTATATAAAGCCTCCAACATTAAAGCATGTTAATAGGTTAATAATAAAAAAACCCTCACAGCTCGACTCAATTATTGATGACCCACATAGTTTTTGGTATACTTTCTGTTTTCACTCATGATCGTATCCTTTACACATGTCAATAACTGAGCTGGAAAACCTAGGAATCTGCTGATACAGTAAAAGTTTCTCTTTTCCACACAAATGACTTAAACCATCCAACACTTGATGAAATATTACAGCTGCAGAGAGAGTTCTATCTACCAGTGGGATCTCAATGTTTTTCTAACTTCTCCGAATATATTTATTAAAGTGAAATTTAATATTCAGATAGAGACTTGTCAGAGGTACTTGCATTTGCTTTTGTCTAAAATATTTCACCATTTGCAGTTAAAGCAGTCAGTGTATCACCATTTGAATACATTTATCAGTGGTTTTTAATTGCAAAAGAAACATTCTGCAATATCCATTTCTTGAACTGACATCTCAGATGTAGTACTTAAATATGCTTAGGATAGATAAACCAGGCTTACCCTGTACCACGCTTTGTAATCTCTCTTCGCTTTGCAGTCCTGGCAGAGATTTTAGGTTTACCGAACTGGTGAGTGACTAAGGGTAGTAGCGTTCAGAAAGACAGAGGCTAAACTTCCTACATGCAAACTGATAGACCTAGCTGAGACTGTGTTGACCTTTGTGGGACTCTGAGTTCTGGTGGGCAGTTTGCATCAATTATCTAAGTACCAGTTAAAGGGGCTCTCATTACAGTACGGAAAAGCGCCAGTGTCCGAAGTGGAATATTTGGTCTCAGAGAAGAACTGAAGCAAGGGCTGCAGCGGTGAACTCAGACTGTTGTCCCAATCCTTGTAGCTGTTGTAAGGATGCTGGAGCTGGCGGTTTTATTTGGGGAAAGGCTGCTTATGAATACCAAACAGAGTTTATTCACTCCCTCAGACACTTGAGGGGCCTGCTCTGCTAATGGCTGTTCAGATCCACCTCTTGGGGAATAAAGCTAGGACTTGCTGAACTCTTTTCATCTTTACAGCCAAACCCAGGTGCAGGCCCTTCCTGGCTCAAAGGTATTTAAAGGACCATGCTCCGAAGGTTTCTTTCCATGGCTCTTAATCTTTGGGGGAATAAAAAAAGAGGTCGAAATGGGGGTGGGGGTGGTAAATCTTCTGGTTAAGTACTCCTTGAGGATTTGCAGGGTAATGCATACAAGAGACAAAATCCTTGCCTCTTTCTTTTAGTTTCCCATTCTGTTCAGACAGTTCAATGACATTTTTATTTTTATTGTGAATGTGTAATCCATATAGTTGTAAGAAAAGGCTACTCGCACTTTGTAAGGTAGCAAGTATGAGGAGAGGCTTGAAGGTGGATGCTTAGTGCTTTTATTAGTTCAATACAGGAGAAATAGAAGAAACATTAATGGTTTTATTTATCTTTTTCCCCCTTCTGTAGTTTTTTTTGTGGAAGTGGTGGATAGCTAGAAGGGATCTGGGTAGTTGATTGACCTTGAAACCAAAAAAGGTGCATCTCAAGTTTGATAAGGCCCACAGGGAAAGGTTGCAAAGATAGGATAACAGTTAATGAAAGGACAGTTGCAGTGGATGCCGCTTAGAGTATAAAGATGTGGAAGGAAGGCTAGGTGGAGGGAAAAGTGTAAATGTGTCTTAATGTGGAAGGAGAAATTATCTGAAAAGCTTAGCAGAACTAGAGAGAAAGTTACATGAAGTAAAGACAGACATGCAAACAGAAGCCTGTGCTGAGACCAAAGAAAATTCCTGTTTGGTCCTTACTACTTATGGATTAGTCTTAAATCTAGTCCATGACTGAGTCTGTCACATTCTGGTTTTCAATGAATTGTGCATTCTTTGTAAAAGGCGTGTGACTGACTTCTCTCCTTGATTTTAGTAACGTTTGTGTAAATTCAATAGAGCAAATACTTTTGTCTAACTCTTCTATGCTATAACTTACCAGCATTTATGCCCCTACAACACAACAACACAATAAGAGTACTACTCAAATTCTGAAAATGAAGAAACCAGAACTCTTAAAGTGAAGAGTCTACCAAACCTTGAGAAGAGTGCTTTGCTGCTTCATCTCCAGTATGGCATTCACATCAGAGGTGGGCAATCCAAAACTTCTAATTGACACAGAGATACTGTCTCATGGCTGAGTTTTGGGTTTGCCAGATGTCATATTTAAACATCTGGAAAAAGATACCATAACCATAGTGTTGTTTTTCCTTTGACTTACCAATGAGGATAGTCGGACACATCCATGTTTGAGAATCCAGCTGCCATAGCAGGTCACCTTTGTTGTTTCTGCTGATAACAGTGGGCTTGATCTGTGCAAAAAAAAAAAAGAAATTTTCACCATGTTACAAGACTTCTTGGGCAGTAAATAATCAGGAAATCGTACAAGTGGATCTGAAAAAAAATTGTGAGTAAAATGTGTTCCACTACCATGCTGCGTTAAGATGAAAGAGTTTTACAACATGTAATGTACTTGGAAATTTCACACACACAATCAGGTTTGAAGCTGCTGGAGTATGGCTGCTTGTGCTACGTACTGTTGAAGATTTAGATAAGGCACTGGGGGTGAATTATTTATTGTTAGGTCTATTACTCTGTGGCCTGTTCTTTACTGATGTAAACCATAAAAAGCAAATAATACTAAGGTGTTTATTTAAATATATGCCAGAATTGTTTGTCCTGTGGATATGGTCTGGAGAATGTGGGAAATGCAAAATACCTACGGTAAAGTGAAGATTGCGATTGCTGGGGAGAAAACTATTGCAAGAGATTTAATGATTATAATAGCTGTAAATGTACAATGCAGCATGGGATAATGGATCATGGAATTTCACATGTGTGTATCAAATACACTGCAAGAAATAGAAAGAATATTTTTCATTACACTGTGGAACTTTGCAAAACCAATGACAAGGTGGGGTTCTTTTCTAGCTAATGTTGTAGGATATTCACTTCAAATGCTTTTTTTCCATTTTATTTTGACATTAAAATAATTTCACTAGTATTTTGGCTAAAAATAAAGAGTTTTTCTGTTCTTGTAATCAGGTTGAAAAATCTATTGTGGTTGGGGGTTTTCTTTGTTTGATCATTTGGGGGTTGTTTGTCTTAGCTTTCTATCAAAGAAAAAACAAAACTGAACTGAATTGGAGTTCTATGGAAGGCTTTAAAATAAGTATGTGCTGTTAGGTTAGTCATGGAAGTCTGGAATAGTGTTAGAATGGCAGTGTTGTGGGTATATGTATGGGGGAACAAAGAGCAAAACTGGGAGAACTGTAATTGGATTAGGAGGTTGATTGGGCAAGAAAAGATTTCTGCAGCAAGTTGCAAGTCTTTGATATGGGTGACCTAAGAATCATTATTTGGCTTATAGCTGTACTCTAGTCAAAATAATAGTAATGCTTTCAGATGTGTGAATTCCTATTACAGAAGTGCAACTTGATAGTCTGCTGGAATTCCAAATTTGCAAGATTTAAAATTTAGGTGTGATAGTGGATGAGGAGTAATAGTGGGTAGTAGATGTTGGATTTTCACTGTAAAAGCAAAGCTTTTTTCTGTTATTTATTCACTGCTGGTCTCCTAGCTGCTCTGTTACAAGCTGTCTTCATAGCAATTTTTATCCACAAGGGTACCAAGAGTGTTGAACAGCCTAATTCCATTTTGCAGTGTGACAGCTTGCACTATTGTCTTTCATGCAATAGATTTGACTAAGATGGTGATTTGGAGTCAGATGAAGCAAACGATATCAAGCAAGTACTTCTCATACCTAGATAGACCCTAGACAGTGACTTGGCAACAGGGACAATGTTCTGAAACATGAAAAAGGTAGCACTTACCTGAATGTGGCAGATACTGCATTAGGAATCTGCTGATTGCTTATCTGTTTGTCCAGAGAAGGCTATTTGTCTTACAAGAGCTGCACATCACCATGATGGTTTGTAATTTAAAATTCAGCTTGGAGCGCCTTTCAGTGCTGGCAGAAAAGTGTTGAAGTGTTTTCAGTGTATTATTTCACATGCTTTCTCTAAAGAAATTTAGATAAAGATATGCAATAATTGTTGCATATATTAATAAACAAAAGTAGAAGGCATTTTGTACTGAAAAAAATCATATAGTTACGTGACTGCTGCTGTAAAAGACTTCAACGTTTGTTTCCTGAAGTAAAGCTCTCTTTGCAGAACCACTTAATTTTGCATGTTCCCTGGAACAGGAATCGGAGTGTTCATAACTGTCATTCACTCAGCAAGACCTTAGTGTGTGATATGTGAGTATGCAAATGCATTAGCACTGGTAATTCTTTGGGCCTTCATTACTGATGTTGGAGATGTTAACATGTTAAAGCAAACAAAACTTACCCGAAAAACCCACTCCCCACAAAAATCCCACCATAAACACAATTAAAACTCTAGTCTTTGAGAAGCAGTCAAAGGGAAAATGCATTAAAGGTGGAGATGCCTATCTTGAAAAGATTTCTTTGACTTTGTTGAATATTAAGTAATTAAGAAAAAAAAATCTGTTTGTTAAATGTTATTATTAACTAATTAGTGCTACGCATTTGGAACTTAATATCTTCATACAGAGATTAAGAACATGATTCTATAGTTCCAGTTTCTGTGGTTGCTTGGAAATGTAAACCTACTTGACTACTTTGTAAATGGAATGAAACTTAAACCAGATTCCTGTAACAGTGTTTGGTGTGCCTTATTTTTGCATGATCTAGCTGTGGGTGGGATTGTTGTGTAAGAAGGTCTGCTGTTATTAATCCGTCTTTTTGTTCATGTTACTTACATCTTTTGATTATGGTTGTGTGACTTTATTTGTCCATTGTGTGTTATTTTTGGATTCTGAACTTGGTCTGAATTTTCAATTTGCATGTGAGCGTTGCAGAAAACAATAGTTAATAGTGTAACATCTCATTCTGCACAATAATAGTGCATGTCCCATGTGAATTTGGCAATTATTTAAAGAAAAAGGGAGAGTGATTCTGGTATGCCCAGAGGAAGATACAGACAGAAGATAATCAATGTGTCTCTACTGCAGAAGTGTTTACTCATCATCATTTTCATACACCATTGTTAATGAATTTGCCTGGATCTGCTAGGAATCTCATTCCTTTTAAGTCAAGATATGGAAAACCCAGGGTCTATTTTCTGTGAATATAGATAGGACAAGAAACAGTGAAGAAACAGAAAGCTATGGACTGTAATTAAAACCCAAACATACAAAAAAACCAAAAAAAGCACTCTGAAAATGTTAAGCTGGGTGGTCCAGAAGAAGATTGAAATGATATTCTGATTTTGGTTTAAGTTCCTTACCAGAGGAAAATATTATATAACCAGAAATCACGTTTTAGTTGATACTTTGTTTTGCTTTATCCTTAATTACAATATCCTGGTGGGTGTAGTTTTATCAGCAGTGCTTTTCACATTGTGTAATGTTTAAAGAGGATTACACTGTGTAAAATTTTCCAAACTTCTTTTTTTTAAAAAGGAAATGTGGTGTGAATTAATGGGAATTTTGAAAAGGAACATGGTAAGAATTTTTTTTTTTACAGTTTTAAACATGCATGAGTAATGTTTTTTGCTTTATATTATGATTTTTTTTTTTTCTTGGATGTGGGGTTGGAGATGTGAATCTGTAGAAACCACTCCAGAAGGCATAAACTGTAGAGGGATGTTAAGGAAATACCTAATTGTGCTGAAGTTTTATATAGAATTGGTACTCTGAAATAAACCTATGTGTTTGAACACATGGGGATTTCTTAAAATAAACACAGCCATGAAGGGAAAATGTGATAATGACTTGATGATGATGAGTGCCTGCTGTTACGGGTCCAGTGAGATGCAAGTGCCAACACCTCAGCCTCTACACCATGATCCAAATTGTAATGAAGGTATTTGGCAGCTCTGATGCCCTTATATGAATGTATTACCATGGCTATGAAGATAAATAGTTCCAAAGTGGAAATACTAACAAATAGTAATTTCCAAGCAGATTAGAAGTGAAAACAGGCATGCTATGGGAACCCAGATAAATAGAAAAATATATCGTCTGACTGTGCATATTCCATTCTTGTTTCCCTGGGCTGGTTCATCCTTCTAAAAACCAGTTTTTAGACAGATTATATGTATTCCATTTCTAAAGGTCACATCCCCATTTCATTCTACTTCCTGTTCTCCCTCCCCTGTGGCTTTTACACAAACATCAGCCCTGATTAAAGCCTAAAACTTGCTGAGAATTCTCTGTGCTGAATGGTAGGCTGGTGGGCTGGCTGGTACTCATGCGCTGTCTGATGAAGCCAAGAGTTCAGATTTATCCTCAAGGGCAGGCTCCCTCTTGTGGGTGCTCACTTCCCAGCCTTTCTTCAGCTTCCTTGCACTGCACTAACTTAACTTCAGCCAGTTTATTTTGTTGTTGTTCTTTGTATCTGTATATAATTCTGAAGCAAAACAGAACACAAAATTCTTCACTTCTAGCTGTTCGTGTTTTTATTGCAGCTGAGTCTGCTGCTTCCATATAAACTTGATACATTTGCTTTTTCTAAATGTATTGCTTAGCTTCTCTGCTAAATAGGTTCATGTCCTGTAGTGAATGTCTACCATATGGTACTGATACCTGTGGTGAGTATCAGCACTGGCAACTGGCAGATCAGTTCTCCAGGCTCCCCTGCCAAAGATTAAGGAGGGCTACATTGCTTGGGTGGAATGAGGTGTTGTTTGTTTGAGGGATGATGCAGGGTTTTGCAATGGAATCTGGGCCGTGGCAGGGCTTTAGCATTTCAGAATTTAAAATTCAGAATTTCTAGGTGAAAATTTTAAACTGTGGTAAAGATTTTTCTGCTCATCACTTGGCTGACTTTCTTGCAAGGTATTTAATGCAACTCACTGAGTTGACTTATTTACACAGGCTTAGGAGGCTTTTCTCCGTGCTCACTAGCCCAAGCTGAATGACTCATATGAGATCAAGCTGTTGACAGAGGAGATGCTTTTGGAGCTGCAGATGGCACTGCCAGCATCTTAATGAAATATGGTGCCAAGAGAAGCATATGAAAAACGTAGGAAACAATACTGTAAATTACATGTGAATCTCGAAAAATAGTGATATGCCCATAGATGAAAAATGATGTGCATTTTTCATAATGATGAGGACATCAGTCTTCCCCATTTCTTCACTTCCATCAGTGCCAGGTCTAACCCTGAAGATTTCTTTATGGCATTGCAATTAATTGCTCTGATGAATCAATCAGTGCAATATCCTAATATTTGGACATTGTCTCTGATGTGAATGACAGTCTGGTTGCAATATGCATGCTTTCTGAAATTCAGAATTCTTTTGATTCTTTCAGATTCTGTTCTATGCATATTTGGGATCCTGACTGAGGGAGCTAATTATCTTCAGACTGACCTCATCACCTAGGTTGTTTTCATGCATTTCTCAATGTGAAATGAATAAAATGACTGTGTAAGAAGAAAGTAGGAGACTGTACCACCAAATAGTATATCCTGAATTGTGAGCCAGCACCGAGAAACTTGGCAAACTATATAAATCTCTTTGTTGTAGATGATCACTTGGAAGTGCAGATTATAGATTTGGGGAGTGCTGTTTAGACAAATATCTGTAGCACACTCCAGAGGTGAAGAATTCACCTGGCATCTTGGAATTATGGCAGGTCTTGCTTACAAAGTCATCATCAGATTTCTGTTTGGAGGAAATTGTGGTGGTTTCTCATGCTCTCGTGGACAGATATTTCATTTGGCCAGCTGTTAGAGTTGCAGAGGGTTTTGTTTCTTTGGGGAAGTGCAAGCTTGCCAAACCCAAACTCAGAGTCACAGGACAAGGGCATATTTCAGTACAGAAATTTGTATTTCCTCACCAGTACAAACTAACTACATACTGCAATCCAACCCATAATCTGACAATGTTCCAGATTAAGTTTCCTGGACAGTCTGGAATCCACTAATCAAATCATTAGTCAAATCCGCTTTTTAAATGTCACAGTTCGAAGAAAGAAAAATACATGTGCAAAGAAATAGAAAATCATTTAATGGGTAAGAAGCCAGCAGTAATTTCCAATGACACTTCTTCTTCTTGTGTAACTTGTCAGAGCTCAGGGGATATCATGTTTAGTCATACTTCTTTTAATTTTTCAGTTATCAGCTTCATCAAATTCTTGGGCACAATGAAAGTGTTTTGTCTTCTCAGATTCTTCAGCATCATCTTTCTCATCTTGTCCTGAACCTTGGTGTGACCTTATTTGGTGACTTTCACTGTGAGCTCAGCTGATACTGTGCTGCCTAGATTTGTCTTTTCTGGAGAACAACCCCCCCCCCCCCCCCCCCCCAAAAATAATTGTATTCTAAAGTCTTAACAGAAAATCTGACTAATCTAGTTTTCTTTACCATTAATGATTCTAAGATGCTTTGTTTAAAATAGTATTTTTTTTAATGTTAAGTATGCAATAAAGAAAACCAAATTACACCTGAAAAATAAATATGCACTTTAAATGAATAACTGTAGGAGCTTTTCATGTGTAACCATGACATTGCTTTTTGTTCCTTGTGCATGTTAGTGGATTTAACTTAGATGGTTTGCTAAATGTGTCTATCATTGTGTTTAAAAATTTTAATTACTGGAGTTTGTGAAACTGCTTCCAAATACAAGGGGTATTTGTAGAAAGCTGGATAGATTGACAAGTGATTGACAGGGTAAACAGTCCCGCTGTGTTCTGATATCCCATGCTGTGGCGTAGTGCTGCAGATACTACATAAACCTCAGGAAGTAGCTGCAATCCAAGTTTTATTAAACTCTTACTGCCAGTGTATCTTGACATGATTGACTAAATATGGCTGTTGCCTTTTTCTTCCTTTCTTTAGAAAGCTTCACTGTTATGTTGCATCCCTATTCATCTCAGTATGATATAACTGCATAATGATATATTGTTTGTATTAATGAAAACAGTGTTGGCAAAAGGTAGTTCAGACACTTCTCTCTGGTATTTGTTTTTGGCAATTTCATTCTCCTATTATTATAATGTGGAAAAAAAAAATTACAGAAGCCTTATTCATAATAACTGTAGAGTAAATCCTATTCAACTAACCTGATTACAAAACAAGAACTATCTAGAATATAGCGATAACTCTTCCCAGCTCCTGACTTTCCTTAACTGAGGCAGGCACAGTTCCTTCTTCCTGCCCTATCCTCCCTTCCTCCTCCTCTGCCATACGTCAGAGAAGGAAAAAAGCCAGATTAAAAACCCATCTGGAAAAACAACTTCAGCTTTGAATGTCTTCACTTTGTAATGTTGAAGATAACATTGGTAAACTCTAGGATCCAAGAATCATCATGATTTGTTTTGCAGCCAAAGGTGATCATTGACACTTGAGCAAAGACAGAGAACTTGGATATTTTGAAGGCTTTGCAGGTTTAACTTATAACTTATATTTGCTCTAAAGTAAGTTAGTTTGGGGGCAATGATGCAACTTAATCTTAAAATGTCCCCTGTGGATCAGATGGATGCACATCTATCACATTATTCACATCTCCAGTTAAGGGAGCTGTTGATGTTACATTTTCTCTATGTACTTGTGAAATCTGGCCCTATTTGTTCTTATAAATTCAGATGAAAAGGGCAAGGCTAGACAGATTGTCATAAAAGCTTTCTGATACATCTGGAGAACTGTGTTCAGTTCCAGGCCCCCCAGTTCAAGAGGGACATGGAACTGCTTGAGAGTGCTCAGTGCAGAGCCACAAAGATGATTAAGGGAATGGAACATCTCTCTTAAGAGGAGAGTGTGAGGGAGCTGGGACTCTTTAGCTTGGAGGAGACTGAGAGGTGACCTCATCAATGTTTATAAATATGTAAAGGTGAGTGCCAGGAGGCTGGAGCCAGGCTCTGCTGGGTGATGCCCAATGACAGGACAAGGGGCACTGGGTGGAAGCTGAGGCATAGGAAGTTTCATGTAAACATGAGGAGGAATTTTTTCCCTGTAAGGGTGACAGAACACTGGAACAGGCTGCCCAGGGCAGTTGTGGAGTCTGTCTCTCTCTCTGGAGGTATTCAAAACTCGCATGGATGTGACCTAGTCTAGGTGATCCTGCTCTGGCAGGGGGGTTGGACTGGATGAGCTTTGGAGGTCCCTTCCAGCCCCATACGTTCTATGATTCTATGACACTTTAATGGGATTTAAGGAGATGAAAGGAGAGACAAATGGGCTATCCTCTACAGTACATTATGTTGGCCAAGCTGTCTGCCATCATCTATCTAAATGGTGGTGACATAGTTTTGAAATTGTGTAACTCAAATACTCAGGCAGCTGTAGTCTGCTAATGTTTATATGGATTTGGACTCAACCTCTGGAGGTCCCTTCCAGCCTCTAAAGTTCTGTTTTTCTGTGATATGTAAGTTTACATCTCTTGCTTGCAGTTCATTAGTGCAGTCAGAATGAGAGTAAGGCTGCTGAGGACCTGTGTTGTTCTTTTGCAGATGAAACCTTTTTAGATGGTAAAACTTTTTTTTTTCTCTGTTTAGTTTTATCTTGCTAGGCCTAGTCTATAACTAGGTTATGGAAAAAACTACTTGTACTATTGTAACTTCATTTCTATTGCTCTTGCTAATAATGTAAAAGAATAACAAAAATGTGTTTCCTGATTGTTAAAGGGTCTTAACCAGCCTTTTCCCTGCCTCAATGGAATAGACTCTTTCTCCTTCCTTTGATCTGCATGTAAGTTACAGCATCACTATATTAAGTGCTGTGATATATTTTAATTATGTTATTGAATACATGAACTACTATTCTTTTATACTTAGCAGGTGGAATGTTTCTTTCATTGAATATGAATATGAAAGCTGTAAAATGGCTTTTGACAAAGTTAAAGGTAGTGTTTCAGGAGCAACAGTGAAATCAGGTGGCCTTTCAACCCATTCATGAAGCTCCTGCTTTTGACAGAAAAAACATCTTTAAAGAAAAAATCATTTATTCAGAACAGTGCAGAAATGCAAACTGTCTACAGTATTTTAATAGTGAGTGAATATATCGAGAGGGTAAAAGTGGAAAGGCTTCAACTATTATTAAAAAAAGCTTAGAATTTCTCCTGAAATTCCTCAGCTATTCCTTGAGTGCAAGTGTCTGAATGTCAGAACTTAGGTGGTCTTGTGCGTAAATGCCCCTATCATATGGGTTTTAGTTGTGTGAAGGGTTAGGTTGCAACTGAGCAGGAAATTTGAGAATACCAATGCCATCTGAATATTTGGACCTGGAACTAATTTTGTGGATTTAGCTCTTGGTGTTTCTTATTAATTGATATTATTCTTTAAATCCCAGCAGCTGGGGCCCTTTTATACCTAGGCACCTTCATTATTTCATTCTCAACATTAAAAGCTTTTGCAGTTTGTCGTCTTTCAGCTTTAAATGGTTAATCTGAAAGGTGAAGCTATCTTAGTATATCATAGCTATGTAAGACAACCAGTTTCCTGTCTTGTCCATGTTCATTGGCATCTATGGAATTCATGACATGAAAATGTTGTCCTATGTTATCATATATTCTTGGAAGAATATATTTATAAAGAAAAGATTAATAATTTAGTGCTAGATTTGTTGTACAGGGAAAAGTTTGGTGGTTCCCCCCCCCCCATATTTAATAAGAACATTTCTCAAAGAAAACATAAAACTTATTTATAATAACATTTCACTCTGTTTTTATACTACTAATAAAATGCTGGTATTTGACAGAAAGCTTTCAGGTGCTAGATTTATTAAGAGCCTTTTTTTTTTTTCTTTTTTGAAGGCTAGTTTTGGAAGAAGGCCATCTTGAATTTTATGAGGAGAAATTTGTTACAGCCAAGCCAAGATGTAATATCTGTGATGCAGTATTAGTACCACTAGATAAAGTGTCTTACTGTATTTTTTAGGAATTGAAAGGTTTGGGTTTTTTAAAGTACATATTAGAAATAACTTTAAGTATCTGAGATTTTATATGAAATTAAGTGTCTGAAGTTTTTTATAACGTCTGAGGACTTACAGAAGAGCCTTACAGTTTCCTTCCCTTCATTCCCTACCTTACAATATTGTAGTAGTTTTTAAATAGCATCAGTAAAAACAGACATCAGAAAAAAATCCAGGGACCAGTGCTGACACTTGATTTGTGCATTCCACAGGTAGCCTAATCTGGAGGGACTTCAGAAGCAGGCAACAGCTCCCATACTCACTCAGCACCAACTGTTCTCTCAGTAAAGCTCTCCATTAAGGTTTCTGTTTAAATTGCAGTTCCTTCTGCTTGTGAGGGAGTTGGTCCATACAAGTCTACTTTCATATATAATAACTCTCTTTAATAATCTAAGCAGTCCTACCCAATGCTGTATCAATCCACTTTTTCCTTCCCAAATTGGAAATACCATTCTTATGACAAAGGGTAATGTTTCTGAATGTAAGTACTGTATCGTGTCTGGAATTTTTATGGCAGTGTGGGGTGACTGTACAGAGCCAGTTAATCCAGACATGGGTTGACATTCACACGTTTCAAAGCAAAAGATAGCTTTTATACTGAACACTTAATTATGCTACTACTACTTTGGACTATGCTGTGCCTTTCATCCTGGGATTTTCAAGCATAGAAGCAACATTAGCCTCACAGCGTCCATGTCATTGATGTAGGTAACAGTAATAAATCACTTTGAGGCTCAGTTTACTCTTCTTGTAAAGTACAAAGACATAACCATCTGATCAAGAACTGCTTACGGTCCCAATTCTTAGCTTCCATCTGTATAACTTTGTGAAATACATGTTCTCAAAGAAAGATTTTTGGCACATTCAGAGGCTGAGTTGATCTTCCTTTGTGTTTCAAACTTTTGGTTATCTCTGCTTTTCAATTATTGAAAGTACAGCTTCTGGCACTTCAGCTTCCAGGAGTGGGAAAACTGTACTAGACTACACCCAGATGCATTGATCTTATCTACTTTTTTGTTAGTGGAAGCATTTGTTAAAAACCAGTGACCAGTTTAAGCAGTTGACAACTTGCCTGCTTAGACCACCAGAGTTGCCATTGTTAACAAGCAGTCCCAGTGGGTTCATGCCTGGAAAATGGATACATCTCTTAGAAGGACTTGACAAATGGTGGCTTGTCATAATATTGATTCTCTGGATTGTTCTCAGTAAAAAAGAATTTCCTGTGTGTATAATGGTTGGTGGTTAGCATCACACCTGAATATTCAGAATTAATTTCATTCAATGATCTATTCAGTTTTCTGAGTTAGATCATAGTGATTTGCAGTAGATACTTCTAGATATGTTGCACTGACTTGAACTGAATGCATTTTGTTATCTTAATAGGAATCTTTTAGGTGTTACATAAATAATGTGGCTGTTTGTTTTCATACTATTCAGATATCCCTATGACAGCAGAGATGTGATGTAAACATTACGCTTACTGAGATTCTCCCTCTCAGTGCCATTAGTTAGTTGCACATTTGAAGTGATTTGAGTTGATAGGAAGATTGGAGACAGTGCCTTTTCAGCATTTTACTGGTTCCATGTAGGTATCTTAAGACAGTATCTTTTCTTGTGTAGCTGTGGTGTTTTGCCTTTAATGTGCTTGTTCTCAACAGAATTGCATTGCAAATTACCTTTTGGGGTTTTTTTAAAAAAAAAAAAAAGGAAAAGAAAAAGGAAAGGAGGGGAAACCTTTTTTTTTTTTCAGTAAGAACCAACTGGAGTGGTATGTTGACAGTAGACTTCAGCTGATTCTGTTTTTTTTCCTCTTGAGCTCAAGATTAACAAAAATAAAAGTATTGCGCTCTGCAGAACTCCCCTTCAAAAAAAAAAAAAAAAAAAAACACCAAAAAAACCAACCCATGATGCTCAGAACATTTTGAGGTAAAATAAGTGGCTTCAATATAGAAGTACAGGAGGTGGAAAAGATGAGCTCCGAATCCAGTATCATGCACAGAGACAGCCATATGCAAAAACACCCATGTCTGCTTCTAGTCAGAGAGTGGTTTTGATCTGAGAGCTTGTGTCTTTTTCTTCCTACAAAACAATTCACTCAATATTTAAATTGATTGCTCAGAGTCCTGCTCATCCTGATGTGGAATGTTTCCAGGGATGGGGCATCTGCTACTTCTCAGGGCAACCTGTGTCAGTGTTTCACCACTCTCAGTGTAAAACAAAGTTCTTCCTTTATCTCTAGTTTCCGTCCACTCTCGATTTGTTTAAAACCATCGCCCCTTGAACTATTGCAACAAAATCTGCTCAAAAAACCTGCCTTTTTTAAGGGTCCTCCTTGAGGCTTCAATAAGGTCTTCCTGGAGCCTGCTCAAAATAACTGGAACTCTCAGCTTGTCTCCATAGGAGAGGTCTTCCATCCCTCTCATCAATTTTGTCACCCTCCTCTGGACCTAGTCAGGCCTCAGAGCTGAACACAGTACTCCAGGTTAGGTCTCAGCAGAGCAGAGGGGCACAATCACTTCCCTTGACCTGCTGGCCACATTTCTTTTGAAGCAGCCCAGATTATGGTTGGCTTCTGGGCTGCAAGTGCTGGCTCCTGTCCTGCTTTCCACCAGTACCCCCAAGTCCATCTCCATAGGGCTGCTCTCAGTCCCTTCATCCCCCAGGCTGTACTGACACTGGAGATTGTCTCAGCTGAGCTGCAGGACCTTATGCTGTGAGCAGAGCAGACGTATGCACACTGCAAGATTGAGAGATGTGTAGCAATTACTGTGCCTTTGAGATAAGAATCTTTCTCTTGGCCTGTGTGGCCAGCAGCCAGGTAATGTGTAGACTTGATTGTAGTGCATAATTACTTGGAAGAGTCAGATAACTTTTCCTGCTAAGTTGAGAACTTAAAAGGTAATTGTAGTCTTTATTGCATGACTAAAATCCCTATAATGGAAATAATGCCTTCACAATTGTACATCTGTATGTATGTGTATCCACACCACCTTTGCTGTATTTCAGCAAACACAGCATGAGTTTGTATCATGCCTCTTTCACATTAGAATCAGCTAACATGTGAACAAATTCTCAAGAGCACTGATGAATATATTGCCACAGGTCAATTTGCATTCAGTTAGTACAGTATAGTTCAAAGGAGAGACATTGTAGCAATGTGCTCTAAGTTCAGAGGCTGTAACAGAGGCTTCAAGTTCAGCTTAAAAGGCGGGGGGGGGGAAATTAAAGGATGAGAAGAAAAGGGGAGAAAGTTAATTTCTACTATACGAATATAAAAAAAACCCAAATTTAAGTCTGACTTGAGCATTTTTATTAAGATCTTCTAAGGAGTGATCTAGAAACACTAATAGCTGAAGGAAGTCAGGTCTTTTACGCAAACAAATGGAGGCAATTTTGGCAGATGCCACCCATTTGAAATTGAGAGGATCTTTGATATGAAATAGTAGGCGCCTAATTAGAATGGTGGAGAGTTGGAGGATTTTCAGTGTAAGCAGGAGGGATCTTGAAGATGCTAAGCTGTTCATTTTACGTTGTGTAATGTCTTGAAGCAGTACATGTTGAAGATGCAACAAATTTCAGGTTTTTTTTTTAATTGAATCAATCCTAGCGTAGAACATTAAAATGGAAATAATTGGAAATAAAACATGTGCAAATGTATGAACATTTATTTATAGAGTAATGATTTACTTTATCATTTTTACATTACATGATAAGCAATCTGGTTGTGTGATTAACTCATTATATATTTTAATTAAATGTTTACATTCTTATCAAGCTAAACCACACTTCATTTGTGGCTTATACAATGCCATTATGAAGTATGTTTGTAATAAACTTGCTTTGTGAAGGCAGAGTAACTGTTTCTCCACCATCACTGTGTAGAGCACTGAGTATCATTTGTTATTCAGACAAGAACCATATTTTAGAAATAATACTTTGCAGAGTGTGTCTGAGCCCTAACTTCATTTGTCTAGCTATTAATATCTATTTAATTTCACTTTATAAAAATTGAATTAAATTAAACTAGTTGCTACATGATGATCAGGGAACCTCCTTCTTCCCCTGCAGCAACATTGTCTCTATTAATGAATGCTATATTTATTGATAAATTTGTCATTTGGATTTTAAGTATTGTAGAGTTTAGTAAACCTGAACTGAGTAGGAAATGCATTCAGAGTTTTTTCTCCTGCTATTTTCCTGTTCTTTGGTATGGAACTGCATGAGTTGAGTCTCTTGTTTGTTTAACACTTTGGACTGCTGCTTAGGTTATGATATGAAATTCAGAGCTGATAGGATCTGAGAGGACTTTGTACCTTTGCCCTCAGATATTTCCTTGCTTTGAACTGCATACTGAAATAAAATAATTTGAATTTACCACATACATAGCTGATTTTCTATATCAGGGATTAAATGGGCTAGTATGCCTTTTATGTTGTTTATTACTTCTTACCAGGTGCATCATTTGCTATTGTGCATGTAAATAAGGATTTTGATACTTTAGTGCACTGTGAACCAAATCCTGAACTCACGCATGTGTTGACTTAATTTGAGACGAGGCAGCATAGAAGGCCTCTACTTCACTAATGCTGTCTTTAGGTTTTTGACTAGACCATAACATCCATGGTAGGGCAAATTTGTGAGTTTAGGGTAGAGAAGACAGCATTTGTTCACCTGGTGATGGCTTCCTGATTCCCCTTCATCCAGGAGGACAGTGAGTGTTCCAGCTTGTACTCATGGTCAGGTGCCAGTTGGCACTGATAGAAATAGATCTAACTCTCTAAAATTTGAGATACTGTGGTTATTTCCATCCTATTCTTTCTAACTTACCAGTTTGCTCCATGGGTACCAGGAAGAGTCAGGCAGTAGTTGTTTCTGCTCAGTATCTTTATTGAGCTAATTTGGTGGCTTGTGCCAAGGGATATATTAGTGCTGCAAGGATATTTTGCTCTTCTGTCCTGTAATGTCTTGATTGATTTATACTTGTTTATTCTCTTCACAATTTAGTTTTTCAATTCAGAGACAGTTTTGGCATGTGAAACTTCGTATATTTCTCTGTGCCAAGGCCTATGGAGGAGTTCATTGCTCTTTCTGCTCTTGTCATTGATAACTTATTGTGCTGAGCATTTAACAAAGCCCAGTAGGTTCCTTTTTACACTATTGCCAGTTCATTGAACAGAATGTTCTCTAGTTCAGAGAATTAATATCAGATATTTGATAGATATCTAACATAGACATTTTTCAACAGAAATGTTTCTTTCAATATTGTTTTCTAGAATGCAAGTTCATTGTATTCACAGCATACAAAAATGGGATCATGCTTTCCTAAATGCTAAAATTAATAAAAGTTTCATTGTTCAACAATAGCAAGAGGAAGCAAATGTTTTAGTTTTGACCTTTCTTCTTACCCTTGTAAACAGTTAAGGATTCTGTTGAGGTGCAAAAGAGAGGTCTGTACATTTGCTGTGTCTCAGTTATTTCTGATTGAAATAGATTAGGAAAGAGAAATATGTTTATTCACACAAGTATTGAAGAAAATATTCTAAAAGAGTAATGGGAACACTGAGAGGAAAAAATGCATTTTATAATTGTGTGTTAAAGTGGAGTGGAAATTAGTATATAAACCCTTTATTAACATTTGATTTTTAGACGTTTTGGTTTCAAGTAACTGAAAGATGAATCAGGATTGAATCAGATGAATAGGATTGAAGTAGGGAGGTGAAGAGTTAAGAAATCTTAATTACAGACATTTCCTAGAAAGATTTTTATCAAATCATGTGTTTTAACCCTTTTACTTGTGACTTTGAGAAACTTCAAATGCTGGTTAAAGACAAACTACAGGACTCTTGTAGTTGTATTGAAGAGGAACAGTACAAAGGGGACTATCAATGAGGCAGGCAGTACCTGCACTCTGTCTCTTGCTATCAGTTCTAGCTCATTCTTTTCACAGGGACATGGCAGCAAAAGCCCAGGGATGGCTGAGAAATGGGTGTCAGTTCACAAGCCTCACAAGTTACCTAGGGAGGAACAAAAAAAATAAGTTGTAGTAATTGTTGCTTAATATCTTAGCTCTGAAAAACAGAAATTAATTTTATTTAATAAACATCTTAGCCATGATGCATATTTGTATCTACCAAGTGTCCTTGGAAAACCAAGTTTATGTATTACTGATTTAGAGCAATACTACATTTCTGCTTCTCAGCTCCTGCTTATTGGAGCACAGGCATCTTATAATTTGTGTTTCCTTGTTACTCTTCTGAGTTGCTTCCCTGCAAAAACTGCTGTGCAGCTCCAGAACAGCAAGTGGGTCTGTAATCAGAAAAATGAGGGTATTAGGTCAGTGCCAGTGACATATCTTGGCCTATTTGTGTGTACCACGTATCAGATGTCAAAGTGGTCCACAGGGCAAAGAATTGATTACATGTCAGAAAAACTGCTTTTGGCTACTGCAACCAGTTAGCTCTATTCTCATCAGCTGGTTTAGAAAATGTAGTAAAAGGAAAAGAATACACCGTAGACCAATTTTTTTCATAGTGTTTGTCCAAAACCTACTGGCTTTCAAGAAAGAGCAAATTGTTACCTTTTTTAAAAAACATTTTTAATTTGTCTTCTACATTACTTTATCCTAGCCCTTCAACTGAAAATTGACTGTGTTCTATGCCATGAAATTTAAGCCAATTCTATGAAGCAAAGAAAAAAGGGGGGGGGGGGGTGGGTGGGTAATATTCAATTCTACAATTGTCTCAAGTAGATTATTCTCACAGTTAATATTTATCTCATCAGTAGGTAGCCAAACACATAATTTGTTTGTCCTATATATATATATGCAGTTTTAAGGAATGCATATGATCTTTCCATACAGTTTATTTTGGGTGTTTTTTGGCTGTTCTGATAAATTTTCAAAATTAGAGAAAAGCTAACATATTTTAAGAAAGTAGTGAAATATCATTAATGAATCTTTTTCCCTTCCTGAAGAAAAAAAAAAAAAACCCACAAAAAACTCAGGCAGGAGAAGGGGAAACTTTGTTCTATAGCTTGAAAGCACCAAGATAAAGACCACCTTTTGGACTGAGTTGGGGAGAAAATGAGGCCAGGACAACTTATAAGAAATGAGAGGAGGAAAACCTTTAGAAACTTGTATCTATTCTGACTTGCTGGAATATGAGTGGGGGAGGCAATGTGGAAAGATTTAACCTGTTCTGCCTTCATCTATCTATCCTTCAGAGGACGTAAAGTCTGAGATGCAAAAATGTTGCAGGAGATACTCAGATCATCCTGATTTAAAGTGTTTGGGAATCAAAGTTGGTATAACAATCTTCCACCTGCGTTTAAACAAATTGCTCAATTTGCAAAACTGCTGTGAGTTCTTAGTAGTCAGTCTTGCAAAACTAACCTCTGAAAGCTAACAAAATTCACTGAAGTATTTTTTTTTCTGTGCTAGGAAAATTACTATTCCATGTGTGAACTTCATTACTTGTGCAGTCATAAAAAGCGCTATTTAAATAATGATACACTTTTTAAAGTAAACACAGAAGACAAATGTCTTAAAGCCTGTTCCTGTTAACAGTTTAAAAACACTTCAGAAAAACAGAACTTGTCTGCAGTAGTCTGCTTCAGCTATGATTGATGTTAACTCTTAGACTTGCACAAATTTTCAGTAGCTGATCCAATTTCAATTCATCAAGACAGAATTAAAACAAAAGCAAGTTATATTTAGAAACCTAAATTGTTGAAGTGTTGAATGATGCTTTCCTGTCTAGTTGGGTCTTGTAGAAGCTTACTGTGGTGCTTAAAATAAGCTCACTAGTAACAGAAAATGATCTTCACTGCTGAAGAAGAGTAGAATGTTTTCTGTAATTTAGCTAGCATGTGCAACGATTGACTTGGGTTGGTATTAGGTTGACTACATTGTATTAAATTAATTTCACAACATCAGAATTTTCCACTGTGCCAAGTCTTTGTCAGAAAAGTTGAACTCTTGTATTCACAACTGGAAATAGTAATCAGCATTTTTATCCGTACAAAAGTGTTGGGGAAATGGTTCTTGTGAACAATCTGTGGTAGTATTCCAGAGTACAAAGCATGCTGAGCCAGGGTTTGTTAATTTTTTTGGTTGGTTTTGTTTCTTTGATTTTTTGCACGAGACAACTTTAGTGGTGGAATCAGGGAGCTTAAGAGGAAATGCTGAGGCAACACCAAAGGATTCTATTAGTATTCTCAAAATTCAGTTAACAAAGTTTGAGTCCTGACCAGCCAGATAAATGGATATGTGTTGAGAAACCTCATATTCCACTGCCTTAAAGAGAAATGTGCAGCATTTAGTGCCTTTCAGCATCAAGCACTTCAGGTGGTAAACCCCTAGCTTTTTTACAAGCATGTTTGATTCTTCCCATCTTCATTCCTAAGTTCAAGATAATTAAACGGATTGTGCCTAGAATAAAAGAGAAGACAAGGCTTCCCTTATACCATTTGATCACTTACAGTTATCTGTTTTGTCCTTTTCTCCAGGTTTGCTGATCTTGTTAGGAGTTCATGATGAGCTTTTTGGGGATGCTATTTGTCCATTTTCATGTGTTCTGTATGGCTCTGAAAATGTGAGTCTGTATGAAAAGCATGTAGTGTTTGCCTTGTTCTTACATCAGAAGAATTTTTTCTTTTGTCCATTTTATGCTTGTTTCCAAAGGCTTAAAATGCAAGCTTTGTTTCTGCAATAATGGCTTAGTGTAGGCTTACATTGTTGATCCCCTCAGTAGATGCAATGTAATCCACTTTGGTAATGTGAATTTTTAAACAATCATCAGGCTTCCCTATTAACCCTTCTATACTAATGGTAATACCCTAGAGGAACTACAAAGGAATTTGGTGCTCAAGCTTAACATAAGACTTGAAGGACACTTAGCGGCATTTACATTCCTTAGTCTAGTCACAATGAGTTGCAGAACTGATGTTGAACTTGATTAGTACTGATTCAATATTAAATAGTTGATTGTGAAGTTGATGCTGAAATACAACTTTGCAGGGGATTTCTCTGGGAAAATATGAAAAATTCTTTGAAAGAGCCTCTGCAATTGAATGCTACTTGAAGACTCTTCTGTCTCTTGTTTTTGTTTGTCATTTAACTAGGTCAGCAGTGTACTTGTCTCAGAACACTTTAAACTAGACACAAATACCTGCAGAAAAAGGATATATGAGAAGTGTTCAGTCATGTTTTTATTTGTCAAGCTACTTTGAACTGTTTTTGTATAAAAATAGGACAAATGCTTAAGGCATTCTTTTTATTAGTCCTGTTATGTCATAGTAGCAGATAAAAAATTTCTTGGCACCTAATAAATTTTTTAATGCCATTTCTCTTAATTGTTTTATTGGGTTTTTTTTTATTCTTGCCTATTGACTGTTCTCCTACCTGTCTCTGTGCTTGTTTGAGAATAGTGATTAACCAAATAAAACCTGACTTGATTACAGGGTGCATGACATTTATTTTGGAAAGAACATGGATGATTGGATTTTGAGTAACAGCAATCAGAATTACTGCCCTGGGTATCAATAGTCCCACTGCAAAGACCTATCAAAGTTAATCTGTGCTTACTGCTACCCCTTGGGTATATTTTGGGTGTCTCCTGTGATGCAGTAAAATGAAGAGCTCTTTTTTGTTTCAGTGTGCTGTGCAAAAACCTTGCTGTCTATTGAGACCTAGGTTTTATGAGGAACCACTGAAGGACTATTAATAGTCTCAATAACTTAGCATCCTCACTGAAAAATCAGGAGCTCAGTTTTGTGATCTGAGCTGTCTCACCATCAAAAAGTAAAAAGCCACCTGCCTTTGTTAAATTCTCAGCTTGGTATGTTTGTGTGTTTTAAAGGTAAGATCCGAGTGAGTAGGATCAGTGCCAGAGGAAAGACTTAATTCATCAAGGAACAAGCTCCTGTAATGCAGATTTTCACTATGGTCTTACTCAAAACAACATTCACCTTAATCTTTAAGATAAAATGAGCATTATTCCTTAGTAAGGACAACGCCAGTCCAAGGAGCTCCAATCTTGAAGTACCTGAAAATAGCTAAGTAATTGAGAAGATAGGCAAGGTATATGCTAGAAATGAAGCTGAATTTTAAAATTTTTTTTAATTTTTTGCCTTCACACTGCACTGAAAAGGGCATAGGATAATCAAGAAGTCTGCAACAGAGTTAACTAATAGGTTTTATTTTGCAATCTATGTAAATAGAACAGCTGAAGGTGGAAAGAGGTATTGCATCGTTAAGGTTTTAGACCCTGTGAAAATGTCGTACATAATATTTGTATTAACAAATATTCATATTAATAATATTATCTCCAACTCTTCAATTTCAGGAAATAATGACAGACTGAGAAATTCTCAAAACAAAACATGAAATTAAGTATAGGTAGCAAAGTGTGGTGTATTTTGAAAAGCTGTTCCCTACTCTTCCATTGTTTCATACTGAGTAATAGGTTTTTTCTAAACTTAAGTAAACTGACTTCTTTGATATAGTTTGTCTATTAAAGAAGTTCCTTTCAGAGATTTAAAAGTTCTTTCCAGTAAGGATGATAAGCACTGGAATTGGTTACTCAGGGAAATACTAATGTCTCTATAGTTGGCAATATTCAATACCTTGAGAGCCAGTCGTAAGCAATCTGCTCTAGTTGACCCCGTTTTGAGGGAATTGATTTAGATGATCTCTAGAGGTCCCTTCTAACTTTAGCCTCAATCCTGTGATCATAAACAAACGCAAATTTGCCTTGTTCTATTTCTGTTACTTCTGAGACAGGTTACTCTGCTTAGTTGTCATTCCACACAAACAAGAGATTACCCAATAGTGTTGATCTAGGGTTGCTTAATGGCAAAAATTAAAAGGAAGTTTTAAAAGAAAGGGATAATGCTGTCTGTCTTAGAAGAGACCAGAGACCAAATCCAGGTGTAGAAGGTACTAAGTTTTGAACTGAACTCACATTTGGGAGGGGTAAAATAAGAAATAAAATGCTGGACTTTGAGAAATTAATCTCAAAGCATTGAGTGATATTTGATAGGAGTCTGAGAACCACAAAATTGCTCTGCTGCTTGATAAAGACCTCTCTTCTGCCTGTGATTCTTCAGGAGACAAACTTATATACAAAATGATCTCATTAAACTAAAACTATCAATAATGTTTGCAAATGGGGGAAAAGTAGTGGTAAGAAATGCATTCCATGAAAAATGCTATGTTTGAGATGAAATGTCAAATACACTTCAAATAAGAGATAATGGTCTATGTAGCAACAGTATCCAGGATATTAGTGTGTATTGAGCCAGGATGTTACTCAGAAGTGCAATGTTGTTTGGTTTTTTTTGTTTGTTTTTTTTTTTTTTCTGTAAATTGCTTTTTAAGATTACAGTGGAAGGTGTGTGTGTTTCAGACACAGACTGGAGACAGTTGCCTGTTTATTCTGGTCAAGTGCATGTTTGAGGGATGTCAGTCAGAATGCTGTAGCCAGTTTCAGTGCACATCTTGCAGAAAGATGTGGGCAAATATTTGGAGATTTAGTAGAAGCAGTGAGCAAGATAAATGTGAAAGAATTACTTCAGAGAAGAGAAACTTCAATGATAATGTAGCAGCTTTCAAGCAAGAAGTCTTCAGGGAAGACTGGTACTTTGATTACAAGATGAAGTAGGAAGGGTATTGGAACTAGGTGATCTTTGAGGTCCCTTCTAACCTAAATCATTTTATGAATTATATATAGTAGCAAATGCAGCTGATTGCTCAAATAAGCTGCTTATGAGGAGTGCCTACTCAAGACTACTGAAGGTGCACTCCTCTCAGTAGAGCTGAGCTTAGAGAAGTTAGGAAAACAGGAATTCTCTAGAACGGGTAAGATTTACCAGGATGCATTTGAGTGCTTTCCAAATCCTTTATTTGGATAGTTTTTCTTACTGTAACTTAAGAGTCATAAAGCAGCATGCTGTTATAGTAACGATTTCAGATTATGAATTGTAATTATGTGAATATGTATTGTGTGCCTGTGTAGGAAAGAATGAATTTTAAAGATATTACACAGGGAGAATATAAAAGTTTGTAGAGAAAATTGGAAAGAGGCCCTCTTTGCTACCACTGAAGAAGAATTATGGTATTAGAAACATTTGCAAAGCTCTCTGCTACAGAACATATGGATTCAACATGCCTGGTGTTTTTCTGTCTTGAGAGCTTGGCATACTTATTTAAATATTCCTTTCTAAATAATCCAGAGGACCAAAGTGACTATTGGTCTGCATTGCCCTTTTTTTTTTTTTTTTTTTTTAAACTAAATGAAGCACTAGGAAATACTGTCACCTTGAGTTTATAAAACTCTGAACCCACATGATGGTGTTCAATCTATTTGAGAGAATAGGAATCGTCAGGACAAGTAATAGATTGGATGTTTCAGCCTTAGATTTGAAGGACTTCCTCATTTATTTCCTCTTAAACGGTTGTTCTTTTTCAGTTTTTTTTAATCTGTCTTCTCTTTCTGTTGTTGCTTCAGTCTGACTACCATAAGATCCTATCTGCCATCCCTCTGCTTCTTTTCAAGTCTTACTTTGGAGTACAGATGCTGTAAGTTTAGTTAAATGCTGTGTGTTCTCTGGTGCTGCTCTGTTCATTAAATGGGTATGGATTTTTTTCCTTCACATGCCTTAGAGATCAATGTTCCAGTAGAAAGGATAGAGAACTGCAGCAGTTCAAAATAGGTGCCCATCACAGAATGCCATTGATAGGAATTTAGGTTAGTTGAAAGTATTGATGTGCTGCTGGTATTGCATAGTATATCCACCATCTTCATGTAGGTAATAAGGACCAGATAAGATTGTGTTTAATTAAAATCCAAAATATAAGTAACCCACTTAGCTTCCTCAACAATGTGTTCTGTGCCAAAAGCTGGCAAGTTGCTGTTTTGCTTCACTTACCATTCTTTATCTTGGGGTAGGTATGAGTGGCATGGAACAAACATGGAGTGGGAGGCATTATAGTGAGCAACTTTTGCTTTATGGTCCTTAGTTTAGGTTGGAGAAAGTGTCCATATATTGAAAAGTCTTTTTTGTGTGCTTGATTATTTTTTTTTTTAAATACAACATACAGACCAGAAAAGCTTTTAAAAACAGTTTTATGTGTGTTTCCTGTGCTAAAGTGTTGTGTGTTAGCAATGTTAATGCATTGAAACATAATAAATGTAATTAAATTGGTAAAATGGATTTCCCATACCTGTAAACCAGAAGCCTGTCAGGAAGGGATGATCATCACTTCAATTTATATTTTCTGAATGAGAAGCATCACAGCAAGCTTCCAGCAAAGTTGAAAAGGTGTTTTCTGTGATGGTGTGATAGAGAAATTCCTTCAGGTGGTAAAAACTGAACAGAGGAACATGGTGTCACACTGCTTTGTACTTTAAAACATTAAATTACCACCCTTACTTCTGGGTCAGTATGATTGTTTCCAGTAGTGTCATGTGCCCACTCAGCGCTTCTTGTTTATTGGAAATTGAACAATTCTGGATGAGTCCCAAATTGCATGGTATTTTTTTTTTTTTCATCCAACGGGAACAGTTTTTGATCACTTCTCTAATCTCTGTCCAAACCAGCTAATTTTAGAGAAAGAATCAGTGCAGTTGATGAAGCAGTGATCTAATATAGCAGAAACATACAGCTTGATGAATGACCATATCAGCACTTGCTCTTCAGTGGACGAACACATAAAAGAGAGTTAAGTCTTCACTAACAAATACAA
This sequence comes from Ramphastos sulfuratus, assembly GCA_013399055.1. Lineage (NCBI taxonomy): Eukaryota > Metazoa > Chordata > Aves > Piciformes > Ramphastidae > Ramphastos > Ramphastos sulfuratus. The sequence continues at coordinate 75,869 of WBNM01019603.1, forward strand.
TACAATGATAAATTCTGTGTCAGGTGATGTACATTATGATTTTTCTTAAAGAAGAAATAAATACTAGTGAACTAAAGAATAGCAGTGTTACTGCAGGTTCCCTTAGCATTCCCTATTAATTATTTTCATGTCAGAAGCGTCAAGCACATTTTCTGGGCACACAAATGAGGAAAAGCCTTATCAGATGGGTGGCACATGTACCCCATACACAGTGAAGAGCCAGGCATAAGCATTAAAGGCTTGCTGAAGTTGACTTCCATCTTGATGTTTTTAAACAAATGTAACTCAGACTACCAGAGATGTTTCAGAAAAACAGAGAATTAATCTCGTAGATTTGCATGACTTCTTGTATCTGCCAAGAGTGAGAGTTCATTTACAGGAGTAATTGTATTTGTGGGTCTGAAAAAGAACTATTATTTATCTAAGACATTTTGTTTGTTCATAAATCTTAAAGAACACTGATGGTACATTGTGACTGTTTATTAGAAAGCACAGACCCATAAGACAATAACTTATTTAGTGTGCTATATTCCTCTGATACAGTTGTCTGGTCTGTGTTTGTCACTAAATATAAATATGGGATGATAAAAATGCTAAGTGTCTAGTTTTCATAAGACACGTTCAGAACTATGTTATGATAATTTAAGCAATTTGCTGGGAAATCAATGCATATTTATATCATATTCAGGAGAATTTAAGCTATGAATTGCTAGACAGTGTACAAGCTTTACGTTTAGGTTCTGCCTCAAGAAGTGGGAGTAAAATTGTAAGGCTGGCGACTTCATGCTAGTCACCAAACTTCCCAAAGAAATTCAAGCTGTGACACCACCATAACTGTCATAGCTGGATGCCACCCAAAAAATTCTGTCTTAGTGACTTGTATTTGCATGAGTACTGCTTTGTCAGATGTAATATCTGGAGATACTGGGAATAGTTCTCCCTTGCATTGCAGGAATGCAATCCTTTTTTCCCCCACCCCCCTCTTCTAAGCACAAGTCATTACTATATTATTTGTGTTATACCAGAGACACCAGTGAGTTTTCAGAGAAACCCACTTTTCTAAGCACTTGGCAATCATACAGCAAGACAGTCCATGATCTCAAGAGCATGCATAGATAATATGGGAAGTAAGAACCTCGGGAAATTTGGTGATTTGTTCAATGTCATGATGCTCATTCATGCTGGTCAGAAGTTCTTATATTTTTCACAGTTTACTAGTCTGACAGTCCACTGTGTTGTCAGATTTTTCTGGCTGAAAATAATTTATTTCAACTTAAATAACACAGCTCTAACACAGTGACATCTAAGGGTTTGGGGAAAAAAAGGTAGTGATGGGGAGTGGAAATGGAAACAGTAAATCTATATATTTTAAATGTGTACATTTTGGAAAGTTGAAGGAGAAGATGCTGTAGAGGTGGGAATTCATAGTTTCTCAAGACACCTGGATGGTGTTGATCTGCTTGTCGAAAAGATATTCTCAGTTCTTGTTTCTACTCTCCATAAAGACAAATACGTTTTCCAAGGTTGTTGGGGTTTTGGTTGTCTTCCTTTGGTTATCACTTGAATCTTTCTTTGGAAATGCAGCTTGGAATATAGCTTTATTTTGAGATTTTGGTCTCTATCCTTTGTGTTTTGATTTTTGTGAACCAGTAGTGACAGCCAGATATGTTGGGAGTGGTCTTTATTGCACCTTGAAGAAAAGGTATTGACTTGGTCAAGTTGGTCTGATGTTTGTCAAAAATATATTCAGGACCACGTCTTGAGGTTACAGGAATAAAAATCTGGATGTAATGAGTATAAGATAAAGGAAAAAATATAAGTAAAAGCAACCAATCAAACCTACCCAGCTAATTTTCTAGATGGTTGGCATGTTTGAGATCATTGCATTCTAATCACATAATTTTACAGGGGTCTGATTTTAGGCTCCCACAGCTGATAAAATCTCAATGGCTGAGTTTGTGGAATGCGGATATTGTTATCATTAAGTACTCTAAATGGATTTACTTTACTTTGTGATCACAGGGGGGCTTTTTATCCTAGCTGTACAGGTTAGGGACATGCCTCCACATCCTCTGCTCCATTATTGTTTTCAATCTTTTTATTCTGATTCACTGATCTCTTTATTTTTTTTTAATCTTTCATTTTGTGATAATTATTGACCATCTACTTTTTCTTCTCTCTTTGTTAGTGCTCCTTTTCTTGTATGGAGGAAAGAAATGACAATTTTCTGTCTTCCTCATTATCTTCTTGGTTCTATCTCCTTGCAAATTTATTCAGGAAATAATTTAACCTAACCTAATCTTCCACCGTGTTTTTTTTTTTTTGGTCTGAAACAAAATCTGCAGGATCACCTGAGGAGCTCAGCAACAGACCTAGTTGTACCAGTAGTCTTGTCAATGCAAGATAGAAAAAGCTAATGTAAAACATAACTGATCATTAGAATGACTACAACATAGCGTGTCACTGAAACTGTTTTTATAGTTCTTGCTTGTGACAGGTATGTCAAAATTCCCTCAAGTTAAAATCAGTGAAGCAACCAGGACACAAAAAAACCCAAAAAAACCTAGCCTATGTAAAGCTATGCTTTGGTTCTTAAAGCTGTAAGAGTTTCAAATGAAAATTGCTTTGAACAAATATTTAATAATTTATTAATTCTGAAGACATCTCTTGAGTATGTTTCTTTCCATTTTGAAAGACAATCTGTGAACCTTTCAGTGTATTACTCAGATGAAGGCTGATGGTTACAGATGACCTTTGGTATCTGAATTTGGAATTTTGAATAAAGTGTCTGTGTATTTAGGTAATGCTTCTAGCATATCCTTTTTCTTAAGCAAACATACTTGAACTGTGTACTTCTTTGACGAGGCTTTTTATATTTGGTATGTTTGTTGTGAAGTTTCATGAAAATAAATGGTTATAATCAGACTCTATTAAAGGTGTGCTAAGTAAGCAAATTTCAGCTGAAAGGCACTGTGTGGCAGTGCCTTTTTAGATCATCTGATTAAAAAAATTAATTCCCTTTTGAGTGTTTCTATATTCATCTCTGTAATTGACAATATTCTGCTTAACAGATAGATTTGCCATTCTTAATGGATCTGAATGTGTGCATTTTTTGAAGGATGAAAAACGGTTGGAAGGTGGAAGTAACAGTGAATGTGTCTCAGAACTTCATCTTTTAAGCTACCCTCTCAAAGTTAATATCCAAAGGAAGACAAAAAACTTTGCACTCCTGTTTAAATTAGATAAGTGCTATTACTGCATTCTGGTTGTTCTTATTTAAGGAGCAACAAATCAAACTATAAATATTTAGTCTTGTCAATTGACAGTGAATGGTCAGAATGACCCTGCCAATGCTGTCTTTCTGCAGAACTTCAGGGATTTGGAGACTCCCAGTAGCAGGTGTTAAGTTTATAACTTTCCATTTCTCACTCTTAGCCAAACTGTCAATTTTGTACCCAGCTGTTTTTACTTGTTTTGTTTTAACAGCCTTCCTTTGCACTCCTAGTTTATAAAATCACCTAGCTTGAAAGAAGGGTGAGGTTCTTCTAGGGAAGTTAATATTTCTCTTGCTTCAATCCGAACTGCACTAGCTTTTTCTTTTTGATCAAACGTTCCTTATTGCTTCACAGGGTAGAACAACTTCTAAGGAAAAAGGCTATGCTTGAATGTTTTGTTAATTAATCAGTGGTATTTTGCTTTTCTTAAAGCATATTCTGGCTTAGAGCCTTGTATGGCAAATCAGATGTGGTGTGGAAGTATCCTTAGTGTTGGCTGTGGGGCAAGGAATTAAATGGGGCTCTCAATCTGTTGGAATGCTGATAGCTGTTTTCATGTTCCTCATCTTCATAGCCTCTTGCTTGGAGAAGATGAAGTGGAGAATGGGCAAAACTACTATCTTATAATGCTGAGCCAGCAGTCTCTTCTCTTGTGTTGGTCACACTCAAGCATTCATCAGCTTCGGGCATATTTACACAGTAGCTCAATTTAGAGGACAGCAGAGCTTTTTCTACTAGATTTGCTTCCTGGGAATTTGCATGGTTGCTTGGTTCCAACACATTTTCATATTATAAAGATGATCAATGCCATTAACATACAACTGAAGGCATAAAGGTATAAAACTGTAATAAATAAACAATATGAGCATTAAGTGTGTGTAGAGATTTGGCAGTAGACCTCGGCTGAATCTAGCTGACTTTTCCATCTGCACCTACTCCAGTAATTCTGAGTGTTGCTGACTGATTGCTTTCAGAAGTTTCTATTTCCCAAACATTGGTTTGAACATCTTATGGATACCTTTTGAAAGATATCCAGTTTACTCTCTGCTTCCCATGGAAACCATTGACTTTTATAACTTCATACTGCTGTGGTTTGGGATTTTTTTATGTAGATGGACTTTAGTGCTGTATTTTATAAAACATATAAAAAATGCATTCAGTGAAGGCTTCCTCTGGCAGCCCTTTGTACTCACAGAGCAGGTTCTAGCATTTAAAGTTTCATAACAATTGTACTTTGATACTAACTCCTGTATAGAAGTAGAACACAAAGTAGATGCATACTGTCAGTATAGTTTGCCAAATAGAAATAAAATAAATATAAATGTTTTATATATATAAATATTTGATAAGTACACATTATCTGAACTGTTCTTACTGTCTCCCTACAACTAACATACTTAAATTAATTTGGTATTACTTTAATTGCATATTTCTGTATACCATATTGTAAAGCAACACATTCAAAATCCAGTTAATAAATGTCTCTTTATTAGAGTACATGAACTTGCATCTTTTTGTCTGTTTCCAAGTCTGCCCCCATCAATATATTACCAGTTCAAATTCATTATTTACTTTCAGATTTAATACTGTGAACTTCTAACCAATTGATTACCTTCCTTTGTTTGGATTTCTTTGTATTTTAATATCTTTCTTTGCGTGAGTTGGGAAAGCAGGAACTGGTCTCAGTATTTGTCATTCTTTATTTAGACAAGAATTAACTTCAGTAGAAAAGCAAGTGGATAAAATGAGCTGTTTTCATCCAGCCGAAAGCTTAATCTAGCGGAACACTACTGATTGTATTAACTTGACAGGGTTAGTAATTATGCTTAGGGAAGGAATATTGTTTCTCTCTGCCATTTTACCAGGAAGTAAAGTTTTGTTGATTATTGTTGCAAAAATTGAGCTCTTTTATTTTTAGAATATTACAATACAAAGAGAACGTCCTAGTGGAATCTGATACTCTCTGGGCAACTGTTATGGTTCATATCAGCTGATGTCACATAGATTTCTGAAATCATGTCTGTGTGTCGAACACCCAGAGCTTTCAGACTTCTTTCCATTTTAATCAAAACTGACTGTGTCATTATTCTGTTCTCCCCCTCTCTTCCAGCCAATAGCCGGTTTCTCTTGCATGATTTATGAGTACCTGTTGTAATCTTTTGTGTTGATAATGTTTACCCATCTGGGCCGTCTTAATTTTAGCCCAGCATAATGTGTCTTTTGGCCAGTTCTCTCTGTGCTGTCGGTCTCTGTTTCCTGAAATCAAAATGCAGAAGGAATTTAGCACCTGTGAAGTGATTCCAGAAGGGAGTAACATCAGTGAATCCATTACTTACTTCTGTTGTTGTTGCAATAAAGTAATGCTTAAGTTCATGAAAAAGCCCAGACCCAAGGATTTAACAGTCAGTAGGAGTAATTTAAAGGAACCAGGATTCATGTCTTGTTTAACATACCTAAAGGAACAAAGCTCTTTTCTTCTCATGAAGTTAAATACATTTTCTCTCTACATTTTTTTTGTATTTTCCTTTTCTGTATTCTATGAGGAAGGATATTTACATTGAAGGGTGTCTTTCTGTTCTGTGAAAGTTCTGACTATTCTACTAGAAAATAGAAGAAATTTATAAAAAGATGGAATGCACTCTAGATTACAAAAGAAGCTTTTCAGACTGGGATGTGAATTCAGTGAGCCAAATTGCGTGTAGAAGAAAAGAACTTTATATATATCCCTTAATTCACAAACTTATCACAGGTTCAAAAATCATGAGATAAAGCAGTCCTCCGTGTGTTCGAGTGCCATTGTGCATCAGAAGTAACCACTGATGATCTGGTTAAATGGTAGTGGATAAATATCATCTGCAACTGCTTGTCAGATGACAATTTTGTCTGCCTAAATTGAGTTCGCGTGATGAGATTTTGGTAGCATGGGGGCTGCAGGGGTGGCTTCTGTAAGAAGATTGCAGGAGCTTCCCCCATGTCCTACAGAGATCATGCCAGTCAGCTCTGAGATAGATCCACTACTGTCCAAGGCCAAGTGCACCAGCAGCAGTAGTAGTACCGTTGTGATATTTAAGAGGGCAGGAGGCTGCACCGGTAACTGTGGTCACACAGAGGAGTGAGAGTGCATGAGAGAAATAACTCAGAAGACACCAAGGTCAGTGAAGGAGGTGCTCCAGGTACCAAAGAGATTGTTAGCTTTTTAATTCAAATGCATTCTATTTACATAAGGTTACACAGCTGGAATGCATACTACTGGGGCTATCATGATTGCATGTTTTATTGTACACCTGAAGAAGCAGCTAGGTTGTATGGTGAGTCTGGTGATTAAACAACATAAAAACACTCATTTTGTGATGTTCCGAACCTAATTAAGGATATGAACCTGATTACTGATCTGCTTCTTTTCAAGTGATTTATAAAAATTCTAATTATACTACTCATGAAGGCACTACATTAAAGTTTCATTTTTATCAGATGTGCATTATCAAAGGATTGCTTCTTTTTCAAAACCAACAGGATGCATTGGCAACACATTTCTGCTATAAGTATTTTAAAAAATTCAATGTTATAAAGTAAGTATCTTAAATATTAGATACCTCCATTGTTTTGTGCTTTTATCATTGCTTGATACACTGAAAGCAGAAGATAACATAATCATGTCATAGTTGCAGTTTATTCTAAAGAAATTAAGCCAGTAATTCAGAAACAACTGGTAAAGTTTAGAAGTTCAAGAATTGCAGTAAATATCTTGTCCGTCAAAGTTTTGGGCTGCTATGGAGATCACATTGGTTGTGAGCAATGATATTTGTTGCTGGTATACATGTGGGGAATGCACATTGTTTATGAATGCAGCATGCAGAAAGAACCTTCACTAGCGCAGGCTTTAAACATGAAATATACTGTGTCATCCTCTAAAGCAGCCTATAACTTCACTAATTATCACTGATTATTTTCTTATGGAGACCTCTTGAAGAGAAGCATTTGAGAACTGTGATACCTTGTCACAATACCTACCAATTTTAGAATGTAACTTTTCTTTGTGAGCGGAGAGGAGCACAAATACTGATTAGTTCTTATTGCTCGACTTTGGACTCTGACATCTCTCTGGGCTCAAATGCCCTCAGCTAATTCATGTCGTATGCAGGTGCAAAAAGCATGGTAGCAGGAAAGATATCACAAGAAAAGCTATATTCTGTTATACGATTAGTAGAAAAATGCTTTTTGTGCCTTAGAGCTGGAGATTTTGGAATTATTTTGATGACCTAACATACTACTTAGATTGAGTTGGCTGCCTTGTGTTCAGTAGGCAAGGGACTGAATGTTGTACTTCTTCCCGGAGAAAGGGTAAGAAATATAAATAAAACAGACTTTGACAAGGTAGGATTTAAAACTCAAAATAAACCTGTTTTACTTATTTTGAAGGATCTGAGGACAGAATTATTAATTTCCTATTTTCAGTTCAAAGAAAAGCTTTGAAAACGTTTGCCTGGATTTTCTTTTGTTTTAAACTCTTCTGGCATTTTCATATTTTTCACAACAAAAACCTTTTTTGGCTTTAATGATTAATTCAAATTCAGTTCTGAAGGTAGTACTTCCTTATGAGTAAATAAAGGAATATAGCCTGGACAAGGACAAAACCATCTAGTTTTCTTTCTAGCTGGACTTGTGCAAAGCATCTGGCAATTGTCCTACACAACATCCTTGGCTCTAAATTAAAGATTTGTGAATTTCACAGAAGAACCAGTAGGTGGATAAGGGATTGGCTGAAGACTGGTAACAATTGACATTCCTCGGAGTCAGTATTGGGACTGGTGCTGTTTAACATCTGTGATGGCGACACGGGCGTTGAGACTTGAGTGCACCTTCAGCAACTCTGCTGACATCAAACTGTGCTGTGATGGAGAGATGGGCCCAGGCAAATGTCATGATTCTTTTGTAATGAAAACTCCACACATCATGTATCTGAGGAAAAAAAAACACCAGTGCATTCTGTCCTACCCAGAATGTAAGGACTGTTCATGAAGAATTAGAAATTAATTTCAAGTAGTGCATACAGCCTGTGAAGCAAAAGCAGATACAGAACGGGTAAGACTTTGTTGTCATTGTCTCTCATTTCAGAGCTATTTTTTCCTCTGACTTTTACGAGCCTATGAATGTAAGTACTGGAGATCAAGAATTCCAGATAAGGGAATAAAAGCTTAGGTGACTAAATGAACTGTTGTAAATAGATATACAAGTGGGATGAAATTTTGCTAAGTAGGTTGTCTTGGTTTTAACTCAGCTGGCATCTGAGCCCTGGCAGTCCACTTACAATAGAGGGGTTTTCTGCTCTCCCCCTCACCCCCTCCCCTCTGTGTGGGCAAGGAGGAAAGGAGACAGAGGCCCAGATGTTAGTTGAGATAAGGGTAATTTACTACTGTGCAGCAGGGCTATCAGATTGCACAAAGGGAAAACAAAACAAAACAGGAGAAAAGGTACTAGCATGCACAGATGAAACCACCAACGGACACCAGATCAAATGGCACGACCCCCAGCCCAGAAACCTGGGGAAAATAGGGTTAAAAAAAAAAAAAAAAAGGGAACAGGAAACTTTTAAGCTATAGAATATATTAGAAGTCTCATAAACCCTGACCAATTCCTTTGTCGTCACGCAGTGAGTATGACGCTACCATGATGTAGAACATAGGATCCAGATTGCTCTGTTCCACTGCATGGGAGGGTTAAGTCCGTCCCCCATCCCCTGTCCCTTACCCCTCCTAGTGAGGCCAATCAGCTTAAACCAATACATTGATGAATTAATAGGAAATAAGGACACTGCATTGTAATGAGCTGCCCAGGGAGGTAGTTGAGTCACCAACCCTGGATGTGTTTAAGGGTGGTTTGGATGTGGTGCTTAGTAATATGGTTTAAGGTGAATCTTGTAGAGTAGGATTATAGTCTGGACTTGGTGATCCTGAGGGTCTTTTCCAACCTGGGTGTTTCTGTCATTTCTGCAATTATAGGTAATCCATTGACACCTTGAGTAATCAACCCTTACATTTAGCTAATTGGTTGAAGCAATACTATGCTGTCTAAATGAACAAACATGAAAGCTTGCAGAATGGTCCAAGAGGTTTTTGACATACACTTTGTAAGCAAAAAAGGAGTCACTTCTGAAAAATACTTGGTTCGTTTGGTTGTTGTTATTTTTTAAGTAACTTAATGGCCTGAAAAGGCAAAATTTGTACAGTGAATCGTTAACTAAAAAAAGCTCTTCCAATTCTGATGATGACCGTGGGAAGGTCCCCCTTTCTGTTATGCACTTTTGTTCTCATTTAACTTCTGAAACATGAAATATTGTACAGAGAAGAAGCAGGAAATGAGACAGGAATGACAGACATGTTGACAAGTATAACAAAATAGGAGCAAAAGTGCCTATAATAATTATTTCCTTTATTATTTTTGAAATAGAAGATTAACATTAAACACAGGTAAACACTTCGAAGTAGCGCATGCAAAGTAAGTACAGCTACAGGTGCTGTTATTTAAAGAGTGAGATGCAGCTGTTTCCCTGTCTTGTCCATGCTAGATAAGAAAGTGGTTTTCCTTGGAGAACAGGTTTAGGGATGTATCTTCTGAAACAGAAAGGGAAACTAGATCCAGATTTCTTTCTTGCAGACAAAAAAAAAGCTTGCATTGGGTGTACAAAGAAAACCCCTCACTGCTCTAAGTAAAAGCCATGAGCAAAGCTATAATGCCATATACTTTTATTCTTTGCCAGATTTCCACTTTCTAATAAAAGCTGTGGTAAAGCTGCCATTATATTATTGTAGTTTTATTAAGACAATATGAGCTCCCTGTTACTTAACATATATTTCTATACGTCATTTTAAGTTTGTCACAGTGCTTTTATGAGTATCTCTGTGTTACAAAATAATGAAGTCCAAAGTAAAGAATCTGTGTTTTTTTCTAAACATGGAATGTAAGTTTAGAGTATCTGACAAAGAACGCAATATAGTTGGTCCCTAGTACAAACAAGATGTTTATACGTTGTAAAAATAATGCCAGACATGTAGGATAAGTTTTCATTGAAGTGTCCTCATTTTGTTGCATTATCTGTTCTTCTGGGCCTGTGATAACAACACTACACTTAAGCATCTAAGAAGTTTTAGTGTTCCAACTTTGTTCCAAATTTTGTTTGATAGTTAAAGAACTGCTGTGGTTGTGTTTTGGTGTTTGAGGGAGAGAGGAGAACATATTTAGCATTTTGCTTTCTATTGTCTTTTTTTCTCTCCTTACAAATTTGTGGTCAGTGGAACCCAGCAAGGAGTCTCCTATTCCTCCAGATGGTTGTGACATTTGAGTAAACCTTAGAGGATTAAAGGCACTCTAGTGAGCACTCACTGTAAACTCCTGACGTAATATGACAGTTCTAATCTGAGTTCTGGGCTGATTAGATGGTAAAAGCTCAAAGGAGGGGAAAAATAATCCAACAATAAGCAGTTTTACTGATGAAGGATACTAAAAAAACCTCATATCTTAAGTGCAGACTAAATATTCAATATATGTACCAATTTATGCAAGTTTTCAAGTGCCATAACTTATAACTGCCTGTACAATAACTTGAGGTTGTGTGAAGCTTTTCTGTGTGCCTGAATGAGCACAGCATGACGCAAGTGTCTTTTCTGTATATTAAAGACAGTTTGCCAACAATCTGAATAGTTAAATGAAGGTAGAAAACACAGAAATTGATCTGAATTAGACTCTTAAATCTGATTATGCATCATCACCATCTGCTATAATAGGATAATAGAAAGGCAGAGAAAGATATTCTACCTTTATTTGGTAAAATACAAAAAAATATATATCTATATTACATTTGTTTTGCAAATAGAACTTGTTTTCATAATGGGAAGCTCATCAGAAATTTCTTTATTGCTCAATATAGTTCTAAAGAACTAAGACAAATATTCAATAAGTTATTTTGATTGGAGTAATCAATAAGAAAGTTGGAGTTAAAATCAGTTGCTCTCCCCCCATTTGAAATTTTAGAAGTAGTACATTGAGCTTTCAAAAATTTCTGTGGCAACAAGTGTCATGTAATACTGCATTTCTTAATCTACTTGTTTTGGCTGAATGGACATTAAATTGTAGTGCTTAACACCTCTCCTGGTACAAAACCATGCTTTTGTGCTTCAACCATGGCTTGTAAATTGAACTCACCTATCTATAGATTATATTTACCATGCAGCAACTGAGTAATTTGTTCCTTTATGCTTTATTTTTTTTTGAGATCTACTAGAACATGACAGAGAGTCCAGTATTTTATTTTCAAAGGAGAATCAGTGATAGTTTTACAGTCTCTACCTTTCCCAACAATTTTGCCTGCTGAAAACAGATAACATAATTCATTATTTATTCTTGTAGATGTAATTCCATTGACTTTATAGTGAAGAAACTACACCGTCTAATGCCAAATATTAAACTAACAGTAGTACCAACCATATTGTGAGCTTTCAGTTATTTGATTGGTATTACAAGATTCTGTGTTTCTACAAAGCTCAGAAAAATCCTTAATTATGGTTGGATATTTCCTGAAAAAAAAAATCAGTTTCATAGAAACTGTGAGAGTTCAAAGGATGTCTGGTCAGATTAATTTATTTAATGAAACAGTCTAAATTACTTTTCTACATAACAAATTTCCTTTACAAACATTTTGATTAAAACATCAGGCTGCTTTTTAAAAAGAAAGAAACAAGCTTTAAGCTTTGTGCAAATTGATCATAAATGCAGAGGGTAGAAAACAGTAGGATTTCATATCAGGTCATCCCACATAACATAAATAACTGGAATGCAGTGTTTACAATGAATTGATTTTTAGCAGTTTCATTAATATGGCTGTAAGAAATAATAATAATGGGGGAAAAAAACACCTATTCCAAATTCCTCAGTCTGTCTTGCAATTTGAAGTCTACAACTACTGAGTAGCTGTTTGGCATCCAAGATACACCTCTTCAGAACAACTTCCAGTTCACTCAGAATGGGATTGACTTTGCAGATTTCAAGAAATCATCTGTAAAGATGAGAAAAGAAAATGTTGCAGCAAGGACCTAAATTATAGCTTTAAGGGGCTGAACTAGTAATGCGTTGTGAGACTGGCAATTTCACACCTGGTTATGTTTGCTATAAGTCAGAACTGTGCTTATGCCAAATCTTGTATTACAAGTTCTACAGTGCAACATGTTCTGCTTTAAGCAATGCTTTTAAATCTTTTCACTACGTTATCTGAGAACTGGAGTTAAAACAATGCCAAAAATTGGTTGATCTGCACACCCCTCTGCTCAACCCATTTCCCAGGTTTGTTTTTCTTTTATTTCTTATCCTATTTAACATAGCCTGTACTTGTAGCTGGTAGTGGTGGGAATACAATGATGTTGCTGCAGGCTTCTCTTTAATGGATCCTTGCCAAAGATAGCCATTGTTCCCGTTGCTTGAGGCTGCTCAACTGTGCAAGGTTGCTTGGAAACCCTCTACTGAGCAAAACCTTCCAGTCACTTTCCTTTACCTCCCAAGTCATACCAGTCAAGTGCTTAGGGATTCAGATGAGGATCACAGGCAGTGTGGTTGCTTTTTGTGACCTTTTTCATGCTAAACCAATGACCTCTTAAATGCAGCAGTGTGGCTGCATATTGTAGTGTGCATGACTATCTAGCTAAAAAACAAACACTACGCCAGCCAGCAGGTAACGTCATCCGGTACCCGCAGAGGCAGTTAGCTGATGATTTTAAAAGTCCTGGAATATGGAAAAAGCCTAACCTAGAAGATTCTGGTTTAGGTTATACCACTGAGGAAAACATTACCTTTTAAATTGGCTGTGGTAGTTTGTCTTTCATGGAACGTAATTAATACTAAACTAACATAGTCTGGCCCCGATACTCAATACACCCAAGTTTTCCCCAACATCCACTTCCCTTTAGCATGCATTTTCCTTTTCTCACATTGCAGAAATCAGCTGTATTCAATACATAGAGCATTTCAGAGTGAAATGGTCATTACAACTACCTGAAAGGAGGTTGTAGCCAGGTGGGGTTGATCTCTTCTCCCAGGCACCCAGTGACAGAACAAGAGGACAAAGTCTCAAACTGTGCCAGGGCAGGTTTAGGCTGGACATTAGGAAGAAGTTCTTCACAGAAAGAGTGATTGCCCATTGGAATGGGCTGCCCCGGGGAGGTGGTGGAATCATCCCTGGAGGTGTTTAAAAGGAGGCTGGATGAGGCACTTAGTTAATTAGAAGGCTTAGGTGATAGGTTGGCCTCGATGATCTCAGAGATCTTTTCCAATTTGGTTAATTCTGTGATTGTCTTGTGGAAACTGCTCAACAGGACAAATCAAATCTCATATTATTATTTATAAATATCATTTAATGTGACCCAGCTTTCTAAATAAGTGATCTAAATAATCTCCCTTGCTCTTTGCTACATCAAACCAATGAGTGTATGCTAGTATTTTCAACTGTTTTCTAGCATGTTATTTATGTGATAAATGCTGGGGCGTGCCAACTGAGCATGGATGGCTTCTTGGTAGTAGATATGCCCTAAATACAAAGAATGCAAACAGTCATTATTATTTCTGTTGTTGTTGTCCAATACTGTATTTTCTTGCTGGGGAATTGCATGTTGTTGGCACTGCTTCCCAAAGTAGCATGAGCTAAAGGTCTGTGGAAAAATAAGATTGCTCTTCCTTCATGATAATTTAATCTGTTTTCTGTTCTGATGGTTTTCAGTTGTTTCTCTGATGCTATTTTGAGTTAGTGATTTAAGTATTCAATTACAAATATATGTTATGTTGTGTATCAAGATGTCACTGCTCACTTCTTGCAGTTCCAGGATTTACTTCACATTTTGGTTTCTTCAGAATGTATTTGCCCTGTCCCTTTCTCTTCTTCTGACACCCAACAATCTTCTTTTCTCTTAAAGCTAAACTTTAGCTAATCTAACTGGCAAATACATATTTATTTTGCATCCCTAGTCTTAATATTTTAGGAATGCTTCATGATGCTGTGCATTGGCTTGTGAAATTGTAAAAAGATAAGTGACTAAGGCTTGAAGGTTTGGAAATAAAGGATAAATAACATATATTGCCTCTATTCATCTGCACCTAAACTTTTTGATTAGTTCAAAGAAACAAAGGGGTTGGGTCTTTTCTCAAAAGAAATTAAGTCCAGTTGTAAACATAAGATAGCAAGTTGGGCTGAAACAGCAAGACAGCATAAAAGAAGAAAGAGGAGAGTGACTCTGCATGAAATAAAGGAAATAACTAGACTTAGGATAGACCCATGTCTTTATGTCATCCCTAATAGAATAATGGGTGTGGCTTGGGGTTACTAGCCCCCCCCAAGGTTACAAAGTCACATGTTAAGTCTAGACATAGGTAAGCCAATCACTATATAACAGAGATTATTTTTTAAAAAAATGTTAGAATAAAAAAAATCCAGCATAGCTACCTGTCACACTGCTAGACCACTGGAAACTTTGTCCTGCACTTCCTCATTGACGCAATTTAATAAGATACATGGGGTCCATAAGCAGAGCAAATTCAGTCTTGCTACAGAATGAGATACACAGTTGTTGTATCAAATACTACTAACTTCTCAAATCAAAAAAGCTGTCTTATAGGAACATCTGTTGTGTCAGTAAGAATCCCAGAGTGATTTTGCTATCTACTGCCTGGGAGATTGCCTGGAGCACAGCTCCAGGTTATCAGGATAACCAGCAATTGCTGTAAATGTGTATGGATAAAATGCCACTTTCTGTTTTCTCTTCTTATTTTTTTTTTTTTTTTTACCCTAAAGATATGCTGGCATTGAGGTGATTATTTTCAGTCATGATCTCATACTTCAGGTTTTTTATTTTAAAAGCTTGCTTCTATAATTCTAACAGTAATGTGTAATATATTATATGATCATATATATGTGTCCTGAGTTTCCATAAGTGTTTCCTGTCATAAAGGTTCTTTAGCTCACTGCTATTAGATCTTAAATGACATAGAGTCCCCAGATGAATTTACTTTTATTGTCAAATATGACCTTTGAGCAGTACTGTATATATTTATACAAACCAGCTTCATTTCTGATCATCTATCAAGACATAACAATGTGCAAGGAGGCTTCAATCACACTTTATTAACAGTTGTGGAAGTCTCACTTGGTATGTGCTTTGTGGCATCCACAGACAAGCCTGGAGTCTAGCAAGGCTAGATATGTAATGCTCTTCAGTTAAAGTACAAGTAGAAATGAGCAGATTTCAGTCCTTCATCAAAGACTGGAACAAGCATCAGGGTCATTGCTCTGAGCACAGACAGGTCCTAACTTTTCAGTAAGTGCCCTGAGCATGCCAAGGTACCAGCAGAACGATAAAAAAAAAACAGAGGAAAACATCTACTCAAAACAAATTCAAGGAATGGAAGTGAAATCACTGATAGCTCTTTGGTTTTTGTTTTAGGGGTGGTTTGTTGTGGTTTTTCTTTTTTTAATTTATTTTTGCTTGCTTTTGTTTGAAAAAAAAAAAAAGGCAGCTCATTTTTTGTCAAGAAGAAAAAGCTGAAGTATTTTAGCTCTCAAAACAGAGAGAGCTGCATTTGATGCTTTATTTTTTTTTCCCAATCCACACATATCCTTAGAAATACTTAAATGACAAGGAAAGGAGACTACCTCTGTGTTTTTCTTGCTGTTGAATTTGCTGTTGAGCACTATTATCTGGAATTCTAAATTATATCTTGCAAGACAGAATGAGATCAGGATGAACACTGTGGGGGAAGAAATTATAGAAAATTATCAAAACTATAAAAGAAAAAAATCAGTAAATAATGTAATTTATGGATTTAATTTCAGGGGAAAAAAAATCTTTTAACCGTAGTTTATTCTTTGAGCTTGAAACCTTCGTGCTAAGCAAATTACTCACTACACCTAAACCCAGAGTTTCTGAACTGTTACAGCAGTTTAAAGCAAGGCAATAATTGCTCTATATTGTTATCAATGAAGTTACCTTAAGGTCTGTTTTTAAAATACCGCTGTAGTATGTGTGCCAAATTAAAAGGTTCATTTCTAAGTGGGCTGATTGATGTCAAAGGCCAGATGAAATAATTGTCTCTAAGTGTAACTGTATTCAGAGACTAGCATTTTATTAAGTGATTCCTGCTTTAAACTCTCTTTTGTACTTAACTGAGATAAAGCAGTAGAAATGGGCCAAGATAAGAGTTTTCAATTAGCCTCCCTGTCTTTTTGTCCAAAGGAAGAGAAAAGCCAGTGTGTGCTTTTAGGGCTGGCAAGTGGTAGTTAAATGTGCACCACCCCTTGAAAAGGTTTCTGCTCTCCAAGTCTCTATTGTCTGAAACAGCGGGAAGCAAGATTCTCAGCGGTCCAAAGATATAAGTGGGGAAAAAAAAAAATCTACAGTAATATAGATTCTAAATAGCAGTGAATAAAGACTGAGCCATAGATTTTGCTCCTGGATTTAGCCTCCATTAGCTGGAACCTATTCGAATTTTTTAATCTCATATTTCTGTTTTTATTGCCAGCTTTGGTACAGTAAGGAAGCTTTCTGATGGAGATTAATATAAGTGGTGCAGACTTGCTGGAAAATATTTCTTTAAACGTGTGTGAATGTAAACCAACTAGAAAATGGATAATATGAGCACTGAAGTGAAAGTTTGTGGATAGCTGTTGCTCAGATGTCTTACACGAGTATGAAATGTTCCACTTAAAAAATAAAAGGAAATCTTTAGGATTAAGTTTTTTATTAAGTGAAAGAGAAATATTGGAGAACTATTAGCTGCACAGACTAAACAACCACGATGCTATAAAACAGAATCCAATATGTGTGGTAATTTTTTTTTTTTATAATGTAAACCACTTGTATAATGTACAGCACACTCTGCAGGTTTAAAAAAAAATGGGAAAAAATATGTAATCTACCAGTCTTACAAAGAAGAAAAAAAGAAAAAGGAGGAAAGAATTGGAGTCATCATTGGTTTAGATTGCATAATAGCAAAGAAAATAAACTTGGAAGAATTTGGATCTGCTTTTCTTAATTTTGTTTTGTTTTTCTCTTGAGTTTTAGTTGTGTCCCAGAGTGATGAGTAAAATTGGGGCCACCTGTTTTCCGCTGGGCCCTTTTTACTTTCTATAAGTTTGTAACACAGCATGCAAGTGTTCCTATCTGAGTTCTTTGGGAAAGCTGTTGTGAGTTAATACATATTAGATACATGAAATAACTGCTATTCTTTTTAGGTGGCAAAGAAAAGCCTACCCAAATAAATGCTTTTTGATATAAACCACTGATGTTTCAGGTTTAATTTGTTTAGTGGCATACAAAAGATGCAGAATGTTTTCGAAATTATATCAAATTATGGTGGTTTTGTTGACCTGGGTTCTTTTGCTCTGATGTTGCCAAGGGTCCAATGTGAAATTTACAATTTGCTTTATTTTCAGATGTATTTTTGCATTTGCAAATAATAGTAAAACATTTCACAAAAGCTTTGGTTAATGTCTGAATTAAAAATTCTCTTTTTACTGATTCTTTTAGTCACAGCAAATTTTGCTGACGATTTTGGTTCCAGTTTTACTTGGTTTTAATTTCATATAAAGGGGTTTTGTTTCTTTCTTTTTTTCTTTGAGAAGAGGAATTGGTCAACTAATGTTTTATTTGGTCAACTAATGGTTTATTTAACAAAATGATCTGTGGACAGTGAGAAATATGACTAGCATTGGTGAAGGGGGATTTCTAGGTTTAGCTACTCTTTACAGATGTGTATCTGTGTTAGGCTTGTGACTAGGAATTCTTGAGTTTCTCCATGAAATACTGTTGATTCCCAGAATTTCCCTCCTATATTTCCTGGTGAACTGACAGAGGGGTTTTATGGAAATAGCTAAGATAACAGGAACGGGGTGTGATCCAGTTGCCTGTACTGTATTTAGACAATAAATTTGTTGTTAGGCAATAAGTAATTATTTGTACAGAATTTTGTGCTTGATAGGGGATGTTGTAGTTCCTGTGAAGGTAATCAGGGACGTGTCAGTTATATTGATAGATATTTATATCAACTGGAGTTGACTTTAAGCAAGAAATTATTCAGGACTGTCTTCCTCTACTCTTGCAATCATTCAGGATTTTATGCTTAGGTATTTGTGGTCTGTTTTTTCATGTAGGATATAAAAGCGAATACCTCTTGAGAGAGTTTTAGGCAAACAGAACTGGGAGCTGATAAAAGTCAGTGGTCTTGAAGTGTTGTTGCACAAAGATGCAAAGGTGTGAAAGTCCTATTGAAAACAAGTAAAAGTTCCATAACTGGTTGGTTTTTCTTTTTTTGCAACTGAATGTAATTGCTGAGTTGGAAGGCAAGCTTTTGTCAAGCCTGTGGAACAGAATTGCAATGAAGACATATGATTTAGAGCAATGAAGACATGATTTAGAGCTATTCATTTAATCTCCCTTTGAGTCAGTTAGTAGTAAAAGGCATCAAAGGTGTACATGAATAATGGACATAGTTTGTCTGATACTGAGGAAAACTGAAACTGTTATGATCATTTGCATCCTACAGATTTAACTTGCCCTCTGACTACAAGAGAAGCATAGATTAGACACCTGGTAGAAGTCCATGTTACATACAATTAAAGATCAGTGAAATACCTTTACTTCTGCCTTGTTTTTGTAACTAAACACCTGATTGAACCTAGATGTCTTATTTCCATCTGTAAATATTGGGATTTTTTTTTATCTGAGACCAATTCAATTTCTTGAATTTGTTTGTTTGTTATAAACTTTTCACTTTGGAATGCATAATATGTGGACACTCAGTAGTTCCTTGGTTTATTTACTGAAGAGAATAAAAAACATTTTAGGAAAGAAAAATGTTTACAGATTAATCTGTACTAAGTGCAGAAAATTAGAGTCCACCTAGGAAGAGAAAAAGAGGGATGATATATAGTTGTTGATGTCATGGTGAAAATACCAACTAGTATAGCACACAAAGAGTTCAGTGGAGCATTCAGGTATAAAGAGCTAGTCTGAATGCCTGTTAGAGGACTAAGTACTGCTGCCTCTGGGATATTTAATACATGCCTTGCATTTTCTCATTTCAGCAGTTCATATGAGCTATATCTAACCCCTAGGGTTTAAAGAGAGGAGGTTCATTCTAACTATCAAGTTTGAAGATTAACAGCCTTTTGAATTAGTGGATATTCCGAATGCCTTTGCCTTTATACGAGGTGTTTTTATTGCTCCGTAGTTAAAGTTCCACTTGGTTGCATAAGTGATTAATTTACTTAATCAGCTCTTAGTTCTGTGCTCTATACATTGTGCCAACAGAATCCAGCTTTCTTTAACCCTAGTGTTGTTTCTGTTCCATTTCATGGCTATTGTATGTTAAATTTCTTACTGGTCTTTTCAAAAGCTGCTTTGTTGTGTGCGTGTATAAAGGATTCACACCTATTAACCAGCAAACCCCTTTGCCAGCAGTTCTGGGTAGGGAGGAATGTTTGGGACTGATGACTGACTTTTCGTTACATCTTCACCTAGTTATAATCAACCTGTTCAACAGTGAGTAGGTCAATGCTGATGATAAAGAACTTTAATATAGACTAGACACATTAATTTCATCCTTTTGTGCTTCTTAGCTCTGTGCTGGGGCCGGGAGCCTACTTCATGGGAGCTGGCTCTGCAAGGATTTTTGGCTGCTTTTGCTTTTCAAGGCCGATATGGGGAGAGAAAAATAAGAGACATCTACTTTGCTTCCATCCCAGCTCCTTGATAAGTCATCTTTCTGTCCTGGCAAAACTTAAGACTCGTGATTCACGGAGACGCAAGATAGAGTTAGCAAGAGACTGCAAGTGGCTTTCTAAATCTAAAATGACATTGAGTGTTCACAAGTCATAATTCAGAGAAAAATAATCTTTAGTCTGTGATTTAAACAGTTACAGATCTTATTCAGTGGTTGCTACTACCTACCAAACCCTGACTGAGAATGCCTCACATTGTTCATTAAACGTGAAAATATCAGTGATGATCACAACCTGGTTTGCCTTTCACTGATAGCAGGATGGTGGTAAACTACTGCTGCTGCAAACATGTATTTTTAATCTGCAAGCACAGATTACTTGCATCTAAGATTTTTGTACTTGGTTAAGGAGCTCATGCAGTAAGCAAGCTAGTTTTTAAAAGTGTGTGGTTTTGGTTTGTTGTCTTTTTATCAAGATCGTAAGTGGTATTTCTCCTTGGGATTGTGAAGTTTGCAATTAAATCCTGAGGACCCTTATCCTTTCCTAATGGAAAGGAATGAGAGATGTGTACAGTGGTTCTTTTGGCTTTATAGTCAGTGAGGCTCTGTTTAAGGATCATAGTAAGAACATGGAAGACTTGTGTTTTTTAATAAAAGGCACTTAAACTAATTATTAACTTTTTTCATTCTGATGAAGAGTGAACAGGAGAATTAGAAAGAATCTGATACCTGAAACTATCCTGCTAATAATTTGTGGATCTTTGTCCTATAGTTATCTCAAAGTCAATTTTAGTTAATTTATTTGGTAGTGTTTCAAAGAATACTTAATTGTCTGAGGGTTGTCTGAGCTTCATCACTGTGTGAACCTGGCAGCCTTATGAAACATTATAACAATGTGATGAAAAGTTCAGTAGCAGAGATAAACTCTACCCCAGAAGTATAATTTGGAGTTAAACCCCGGTTTTTTTATCTGAAAACCCTTTCACCGCAGGAGGGGGAAAAAAGAAAGAAAGAAAGAAAGAAAAATGCAAAGGAAAAACCTCAGATCATTAGATTGTATGAATTGACATAGCTCCAGCAAAGTCTATGAGTTGAAGATAAATCTTCCCGCAGGACTTGAGCTTCTTATCTGACCTGAGGAAAACACCAAACACGTTTTCACCAGTGAAAATTTCATTATTTGCAATTCTCCTAGAGCAGCATCAGTTAAATTGTTTAAAATATAATACAGATCCTTTCATCAAGCATCTACTGCCTTTATGTTATCAGCAAACTGTATTGACAAAACATCCTCAAATTTAATAACGTGCAGAATGCTTCAGATAGCCAAGAGGCCTCTTCAGCCTCGCAGTAACATGAGATGCAATTTGGTTTTTTGCTTTATGTTAAATTTTAGCTCTTCTCAGATCTTAAATAGAGCATTTATGTATTCTTAAATGTTGTGGAGCACTGTGAGACACCCATTAGCTCCTTTGTAAGTGTATAAGGGAGATCTTACAAAGAATGAAGTAAAGGAGAATGTCTGGAGAGGAGAAGACTGAGAGGGAATCTAATAAATGTATATAAATATCTGAGGGCTGGGGGTCAAGAAGGAAGGGACAGGGAGAGCCTCTGCTCACTTGTGCCCGGGGACATGCCAAGGGGCAATGGATGTAAACTACAGCACAGAAAGTTCCACCTCAACGTGAGGAAGAACTTTTTTACTGTAAGGGTCATGGAGCACTGAAACAGGCTGTCCAGAGAGGTTGTAGAGTCTCCTCCTCTGCAGACTTTCAAGACCTGTCTGGATGCCTTCTCGTGTGACCTATGCTTGAAGATCTCCAGAGGTCCCTTCCAACCTCTAACATTCTGTGATCCTGTGAAAAAGAATCACAATATTTTTTCTACAATATTCCTCCATTCAGCTGCCTTGGCTTCTATGACAATTTTCAAGCCTATGAGAGCATAATTTCAGGAAAGAGAAGGGAAGTAGAAATGCTTAATCAAGAGACCTTGCACATTTATAGTTTGAGATGGGGGGGGTGGGTATCTTTTCTTTTGAAGGGTTTGACATGGGTGGGGGGTTATCTTTTCTTCTGAAGGCATTCACAATCTGTCTTTGCTGAGGGTTCTTAAACTTCTACTAAATGCTCTATCATAATGATACATTTTTCTTCAAGAATACAATCTCCTTTTTTCTCCACAGAGAGTTCCTTTAGGTGCAGTCATTTGTGAGTCAGTCAGTAGGACTCTCAGGCTCGTAACAGGCAGTTGACATTTTAGACGTGGTCTATGTCCTTTACTAGGAGAAATTGCAGAAGGGAAGCATTTCTGTTAGAAAATTGAAAATTTTATTAAAATGCTCACTTCTAAATAGAATAATGCAACTTCTTCAACAGGAAAATGATTTCTAAACCAAATTTTATGTATTTTATTTACTGTTTTTAAGCACTTAATTCTTGCTGCTAATGGAGGAGTTTGCTGGTGCAATAGGAAAAAACCCTCAGGCTGCTTTTATTTAGGCAACTATAAATATACTGATGGACATTTAAAATATCTTTTACTGGTATAACCTAAATTTCCATATTAATAAAGGTAAAAGGTTAAATTAGTAAAACAGATTTTTGGATTTGAGTCAGAGACAGTCAGTGTAATCATGGCTAAGACAAGGCAAAGCATTTTTAATTTATGGTAATGCATATAAACAAGACCCAGACTGTAATTATTAGACACTTTTGCATATTTATAGGAGGATTAATATTTTATTTTATTTTTTACATTTTTCTATGCCAAGTATGTTATTTCACTACTTGCATCTTGTTTCTCATGTCACATCTTCCATGGTGACATTCATTGCACACACATACACAACACAACTCAGAATTAAGTAGCATATATGCAACAATTTATGTTTACTGATATGCTCATTTTGACTGTCTGCAAGTGTAGTACAAACATATTAATATGGTTGTTTAATACCACCTCCACCCCGCCAGGCATTTCATATGAAAAGATCTCAGATTGCTGACTTTACATGTTCTTTTTTTGGGCTCTTGCTTTTTCAGAGTATCAGCTTGTGGATAAGAGAGTCTTTGGAAACAGAATCAATTGACTGTTTTTTTTCCATTCAATATTTTGATTAAAAAAGCAAGCACACAGAGCTCCTACATATGCTGATGTGTCACCAGGTCTCTGAAAGTATGTAGAAGGCTGAATCCTATGCTGCAAGCTGCTAGTCCCCAATAGTTAAGTACAAATTGCTCTGAAGTTGCTGTTGACAGTGATGAAACTTGTGTGTTAGTACAGCAGTGATCTCTTAAATTGGATGGAGATCTTACAACTGTCTTATGATTTACATTTCAAAAAACACTGGAAAATGCAAAGGCTAGTAAATCCACTGGGCATATCTACCTTTTTTTCGCTTTAGCTTTCAAGTGGAGACTTGAAAAGACCATTTCCACTTGGATTAAATAAATAAAGAAATAAAACTTATTTGTAGAGTGTGCTGTATTCCTATTCCCTGGAGACTGAGCATTTGAACTCAGCTACTATTGTTATGATAGCTGTGTCCCTCATCTGATTTCTAAAGGTTAGTTTGTGTTATCTTTATCTCTGCAGAGATTTCCTAGGAAGGATCATGACATGGTTCAATGATCACAGTGGGGTTTTTCCTTCTACAATTTGTAATATTAAAAAATACCAGAAGATTACTGTATAGACTTTATCTGTGTCCTTTAGTATGTACAAAGAATAGCCCAATTGTGGTTGTGCATTGGTGTGCAGTGATATGAAACATGAGCAGGATTTGAAAAGGTAGCACTGCCACAAGGAATCTATGAAAAAAATGATGCATATGCATCAGATATAGTGTTCTGATAATGTCCTGTGGCACTAGTTTTCATCTGTGAATACAATGATTAATTAACAAATAACTGTGAAAAACTCCGTTAATAATTTAATTTTGTTTGTTCATTGTGCTAGGACCTCAAATCATTGAAATACAGTTTGTTAAATCCTTACTGAGTGAGGATTACATCTGAGTGCTGGATATTTCCATTCTACCTGCTTCAGGAGTTTAAATGTCATAAATGACAAAAATGGGTAATGATTGTTTGACCATGTGGCCAAGAGCAGAGAAGTATTGGGGTTTTTCCTAATTTCACTTGTCTCTCATAATTGCTGCTTGCATTGAAAGCTTAACTCTGGAGACACTAAATCAAAGTATGCATGGGGTGCAATGTCTCATTGCTCTGGGCTTCTTTTAGAATTGGGTGTTTCTTGAATAATTTATGATGTGTGTTTAAATCCTGCAGAATATTTTCAGTGTGTAAGGCTTCAATATTTTTAAAAATTTCATGGGAAGATTATAATTCTATGTATACAGACTGAAAGTTTATTGATCTTTTTAAAGACTTCTGAAGAGGAGTACAGCTTGAACAGTAGATATGTTCGCCCAGAAAATGTCCCTGAAAAATTCATTAATGTGGAGAGGAGGGCTTCTGGGATTAGTGGACACCAGCTTTTCACTTTGAGCAAAGCAGCTGAGTTCTGATTTGGGTCAATGGTGACAGAAATACTTACTGGGATCTCACCCTGAGCCCATTAAAATCGATGTTCCTGTGTCACAATTTAATTGGTGTAAGGATAAGGCCTCTGATGCAGCACTCCCGTGCCTGTGTGATGTTAGGTTCTGACAGCTCATCATGGCTTTCCCTTCTTCAACTCTGCAAGTGCAGACTGTGCTTACTATAGTATGTGTTATCAAGCCTAACATTTCCAGAGTTACTTACTTCACTCCAGTGTGATCCTCTCTGTATTTAGAAGTCTTTAATAAGTGTTATCATCCTTGTGTATTTCTGTAATCAGGATAACTTGATAAGCTTTCATGTCATTTCACTGATGTGCTTTGTGTGCAGTTTAAATGAGTAGTTTCCTGAGCTCTCTGGCTTTGAGAGGCAGGGTAGCAGCAGCAATGGAATTGTGTTCATGTGTGCACTTTGTCAGCGCTTTAGGTGCAGGCAGGAATCGGAGCTCCTTTGAGATTAAGATGATGTGCAAGAGAGAAAGCTTAAGGATTCCTGTGCAGTTTCTTAAGAGTGGTAAAAAACATTTAGCTCTTAGGGACACTTGCCTGTGTTAGGAATAGGACATGCTGGTTATTTCTTCATCAGAACAGGCTGGTAGCTGATGATATTGCAGGTCACTGGATACTTGGTTGCTATTCACTTGGTCTATTATTATTCGAGCAGCTATGTAAGTTCTGTGGCTTCCCGATGGGGAGAGCTGAGTGCTTTAGAGAGAGCTCATTATGGCATCTTAGCTGGGTATGAAAAATCAGACTTTGTGGATTTATTTTCTACTCCGCTGTTGAGAGGAGGTGGTTTGGGTTTTCTTTTCCACTGAAGTTCTTCCTTTTTTGTTATTGGCACAGTTTTTAGAATTACTGTGTGCCCTCTGTTTTCTCCTCTGGAAGAGATGCTGTGCTGTCTTTTACTCCATTATTGATTATTCCATAAAGTCTTTCCCATGAGTATACTGGCTTAAATCCAGACACTCAAGGGTCAAAGATAATGTGATTTTTTTTTTTTTTTCCCCCTAACCTATTGGTACTAACAGTCCACAATGTACATTTTAGGTACTTGTGCCAAAAAAACACCGACCCTAAATTCTGTTAGAGGTTCTGACAGTAAGGCATAAGCAGGGTAAAAGCTGGATCAAGTTAGGCACTCACAGGAGAATTAGATCTGCTAGCATTACCTGAATAATTGGTTTACAGCTGATTTCAGAAAGAAAAGAATGGAATGCTGTGTGATCCTGAAGCACAATGAATGATGTTATTCTAATGCTTGGTTCTATGAATAGCATTTCAGGGATAACATTATGAGCACAGGAGGCGTTAGCACATCGTTGTAGTCAGTCCTGTGTTTGTGTGATTTATTAAAACATATTCCTGTGGCCAGATTTGGTATGCTGTTCGGTTCAGATTTGCTGGGGGTATAATTTCCCGTGGTGGTGGATCCTAAATAAAGGCATTTTGCTTCTAAAAGGTGCTGTTCCTCTTGCGTTACAAGCACAGGACATGGCACACGCTGAGCCGGAGCCACAGACAGTCCAAAAAGAGAACATGATTAGTTATTCTCTGGATAAGCAGTCCGATCAGACTGACCACATATTTGCCACATCTGATGCAGGGAAGATGGCTGTAGGTACCTGGGTGGACACTGCAGGGAATGGTCCACAGAGAGACTGGGTTAAGCATAGCATAAAACTTTCCGCTCCGTTATTAAACTAAAGCTACAAATAATTAGATCCCAGTGTAACAATTACTGTCTTTATTAGCATTCTGTAGAGATGCAGGTAATCTATTTTTGGCATACATGTGTCTGTTTCTGCAGCTTTACGTTACTAATGTAAAACCTGAACTGATAGGGATTATGGGTATCCATATGCACAACTGTACATACAGACTGTATACATCATTGTATATATTTCTAATGATTTAGGCAAGAATAGGATTTAAAGATTGATACTTGAAAAAAATTAATTGCTGTGAAATTCTTCCAATGTAAGAGAGCTCAAATAAGCATGACTCCTTAAAAACATATATTCTGCTATATAAATAAGACTAAATGGATCTTAGGGTCTTTTGCACTCTCTGAACAGAGGTCAATATGATTCTGTCCATACTATTTTGCATACCCCTACTTTTATTGCAGATCTATCTCTGCTTCTACAGTATTTTATCTAATACTCTATGTATTTGATAATCTGATAATTTGATATTATTTGATCTAATAATGAAACATGTAAATATTGGAAAATTGTTTTTTCAGCTTGCTTTTTATACTGAGAATTTTCGATATGCCTCTGATTTTTTTCAGACTGCATAAAAAGCAAGGTCAAGGATGTTAGACATTCAAAAGGAGATGATCCTAAGCCACTTCTAAATGGGTCTGAAATATATATTTGTTAATGTGTTATATTTATAGGCATTCAGTTGATGTATTAGCAAAAAAGGGAAAGTGGGATACATAGTTTTCTGCCTCCAGTTTGCAGCATATGTTTGAAGTATGTAAATGTGTGCTGCTTTTTGTGGGATTTGAGTGGGGTTTATTTTTTGTGGTTTGATTTCAAAGTACATGTGGCACTGTACACTGTAATGCTTAGACTAAATGATTCCTTCTGGAAATGCTCGTAAGGATTGGTGTTAAGCTAGAGGGAGCTGTAAGGTGGACAGGCTGCTAAAAATTAAGAAAAAAGTCCTGTTTAAGAAAAAAGTCCTATTTCTGTCCCATTATAAATTGAAATTAACCACTAAAATTTCTGACTTAATCCTACTTGGGTTTTTGGAGGTTTTTTTGGCTAGACTGATGTACTTTCATACTTAACTGTCCAGACTTGAATACAACTTTTGATTTTGTGTTTGTGCCTACACTTCCCTATCAGCCTGCAGAGTACTTTCTGCTAACCAGTTAGATTTTTTTTTTTCTAAAAGAATTGCATTAGTCATGGTTTGCATTAGAGTTTTCCATCTTTCTGTTCCATGATGCTTTGTAAACCACAATGGTTGCACGAAGATAAGATCACTGGTAGGAGGCTTAGTGGTGGTTGTTTTTTGGTTATGATTACTCAGCCTGCCTCTGGAGTGCACCCTCACGGACCTGAAATTATTACCTATCACAAAATCACTGCTCTTACACTGAATACAGCCTCCAAGCTGCCTTCTGCAGGAAAGGAAAATGTTGATAGTGGGATGTGGATTTCTGTATGTGCTAGAAGAGGACATGTGCCGTATGTCAGCTATGCTTGCACCAACCTTCAGCTAGTTTTCGTGAAGTCTTTGTCATTAGTGTGAAATGACAATGTAAAAGAAAATATTTGGAGACAATTAATGAAGTTTGGCAAGAGGTAGAACTCATATGGGTAATTGCCCAAAAGAACAGAAGGCATGGTTGGCAGGTGAATAGGATTGAATGGCATTATGTGCAGTTATAGGTGGATGATTTATTCCCTAATGTGTGGGTTTTGTCTATCTCCCTTGAAACTACCTGTTAGCAGTAGTTAAAACCTGTTAATATGAAATGTAGTATTCATTTAAATCTTTACAGTTTTACACTTCTCACCAAAAATGATACATTAATTCTGCACATGTTAAGGAACAGATACACCCAAATGTGATACATCTTATAAAATTTAATTTCTATTAAAATGCAGAAAACTAGCTTTTCAAATTTGTGTTTATTAGTAGAAACTTCATACTGGCTCTACAAGGAAAAATAAAAATTAAAAATAAGAAGTTTTATTCAAAGTGATTTGGTTACTGAATCCTCAATCCTGTCATCTTTTAAAGCTAGTGACAGCTCTTCTCTAGAATCTCAAACTTACGCAGCTGTGGCAGAATTTTCCAGTTGTCCAGCTTTAGATCATTGGGCTACATTACTTGAATAAATTAAAATGAAAGATTTTTATGTCAATCAATGAAACTGCAAAGGCACATTTAGCACATAGTGACCCTTGGATGCTGCAGTAATTTTTTTATCCCAGGTATTTACCTGTAATTCTCAACATGTAAAATTTCAAGTGCAAACACACACTTCAGTGAGAGCTGTTTCCTAAGGAAATTAAGGAGAAAAACTTTTCATAAAGCTGCCTCGTCTAGCTGCTACTGCTTGTAGAGCTGCTCTCTTCTGAACCAAAATTTGCATTATTACAGCACTTACCCAGATTTTCAATTTCTTGAATCTGTGAAGGGCAAGACACAAGAAGCTTTATAACTACACTGCCCTTGATGTGGCATCATGGAGCTCTCCCCCATCCCCATTCCTATTCATATTACAGTCAGAGAGTGAGATATTTGTGGTATGAGATTTGATTGTTGGCTGTAACTAAATACTACAACCTATTAGAAGTAGGTTGTTAATAATTACTTTCTGTAACTTGATCAGTATCCAGTGACAGAGCATAGAGGCCAAGGTTTCCTTTCATGTTTAGTGTCCTCAATGTTTTAACGTCTGTATATACATTTATTGGAATCTCAGGTAACTACAAGAACTGAAGAATAAAACATTGATGCTTTTCTTGGACTAATTTAAAGAAGGATACACTTAAACCTTAGTTAACAGTAACATACTCTTTTTTCATGTCTGTTATAGCCTGTTTTAGAGTAAATGCAAAATTTGCACTTGAATTTGGCTGAAATGTCTTTTGAGAATTCTCACTAAGCAAAGGTTGTTCCTTTTCTTCCTTACATCTCAGGGCATCAGCTCAGAGGAAGCTCTAATTTGGCTCTTGTACTGCTTGTCTATGATTTCATGTAAGGACCACCTGATTCAAATGAGTAATAGGATTTCTTCTTTTAAAGAAAGGGCACATAGTTGCTATTTGCTATGTAGACTACACAAAGTACAGAGGAAGAAAGTATCAAGCTTTTGTTTGATATTTGTTCTTGTGTGATCTGGTATAGGAGATACAGCTCTGGTAGTGAGGGTTGGACTAGATGATCTTTCACGGTCCCTTCCAGTCCCTGAGGTTCTGTGATTCTCTTTACGGAAAAAACCAAATTAGAGAGCAGAGGTAATCTTCCAGCCACTTCCTGTACTTGAGGAAAAGCAATTCAGGATTTTATTTCCCTTTTTCGTTTTTTGATAGAAAGGGTTAGAGAATCTCCTGTAGCTCTATACACAAATATTCATGTCTGCTGGCATTTTTCTCAATATATTAAATATTTATCCTATTTCGGGTATGTAACTTAATCAACACCACCACCACCCCACCACCCCTCCATGGTGTGGAATTAGAAATCTGAAATAATTATTCTAACTACAGGCACTGACTGTTTTAGAGTTAAAGCAAACTTCAGGTCTCTTTTGGCAAAAAAGCATTATTATTAGACCAGCAGAACCTGCAAAGCCTGCTTTTCAAACCATTCTGATGAATTCAGTTATGTTTTTCCCTGTGAAGCTTCAGTTGGTGTATAAACATAGTAAAGTGCTGCACCACTTCATTTGCAATGTCACAACATTTGGACCATGAATAAGGAATCACACATACATAGGCACACAAATACAGACACAGACTGATCACACAGGAAGAATATTGGGATGCATGGAATGTGTTCTTTGATAACTGCTGGCACACGGCTTCAGCACATCAATATGAGTTCCTAAAACCACCTGGTAGGTTGTTTAAACCCTTTTGAAAAATACATCAAAAAGTTGCTATGGCACTGCAGGGGATACTTATGCATAGAATGAAAGAATTGATGTATGTTCTGTTCAGCAGTTCTTCACCCACAAACATTTCTGAATTTCAAAAAGTATTTTGACACTTCTGAGTTAAAACACTACTTAGTGCTTAGCATTTTGTCTAATTCTTTTAAAGTAAAATCAAAGACAAACACTTAGTAGTAGGTTTCCTTCTTTTCATATTTCTGCATCTTTAAAAATATCTTGTGAAAAAAGTTTTGGATAAATGCATTGATTTCTTCCTGAAAGGCAGTGTGGGTGCCTCTGAAAAGTAGTAATCTTCTGCATTCTTTTAATAGGTTTCTGATTATATTGTAGGGAAAAGGAAAAATACAAGTACATATATGAAAACCAGGGAGAAGGCAGGTTTTATCAATTCCATATGGTGAAGCTATCTAAAGATTGCAAGGGACTTAATTACAGAGCTGTGTGTTTCTATCATTGGCTGCAGGTAGACTCTGTAAATCCAGTTTGAGATGGGCATGAGGAAGATCTGTGACATTTGCCTGTGGCGTATCCAATGACCCAGATTATCTACACTGAAATCATAAAGATTACATCAATCATTCATCTGCTTTATTGATAGCTGCAGAAAGTGCAGATGATGTTGAGATTTTACACTAGATTTTTGGTTTTGTTCTGCTTCTACTCTGACACACCTGATTTTGTGAAGGTACTTTGTGCTAAAATCTGAAAATATCAATATATATGAAAATGTTTATAATTCTGGCTCCCTTGTTGAAATTTGTTTTGTAAACAGAAATAGAATGAAATCCATATGCAGAAGCAGATACTTTCTGTATTATGTTATGAAATCATATCTGTATTCCAAGCTGCCATTTCTGTCAATATTTCAGTCTTAAATCGGTATAATATTCATCCAAGAACCATCACAACATTCTTGATACATGAAGTGACTTGTGTGAGTGATAGGAACACTGAGTGATATGGACATGTAGGAGACAGGGAAAAAGAGAAGAGCTGAAACCACCAAATCAAATCTTACTAGCCTCATTGCTTCAAAAATGAATGAATGTGACAAATGATACATTTTGGCATAATGCTGATATTTATTTGAAGAAATGGCTTCTGTTTTTCATGGTATGCCTACTGCTGTTACTTTTTATACATGGCAGCTTTACTGGACATTTTAGATGAGGAGCATAAATTCTCATAATCAACTAGTAGAATGTTCTTAAGTGTTTCTCAACAGCTTTTCAAAAGGGATGTTAAAAAGAAAATTCTATAAAAAGAGAAGCTCTGTTCATGTAAGGATTTAATCATAGAATCATAGAATGGTAAGGTTGGAAGGAGACCTCAAGGATCATCTAGTTCCAACCCCCTGCCATAGGCAGGGACACCTCCCGCTAGTACAGGTTACTCAAGGCCACATCCAACCTGGCCTTGAACACCTCCANCTGGTGTATTTTATGAAAAGCTGCTTTTTCCCCATTTTCTATTTATTGTTTTTTTGTTAAAAATGTACCTTGCTTTCTATGGATTATCTATCTTCAGATTTGAAGTACAGGATTTCTTTGTGTTTTTTTTTTTTTTTAAATAATGTCAGTGTTCAATTAACCTTCAAAACATCTGAGTGTGGAATTTGAACATCAGAAGTATTGTCATTACAGAGCTGGCTTTCTAGATCTGATTTCATTTTCTCTTTCCCATTTTTTTCAGCAGAGTTTTTAAAACTGTTGGAACCAGAAATAGTGTATTTGCAGAATACTATTATGCTCCAGGTCAAAGTAATATCGCTGCCTGGACTACACAGAGTTTACAGAAGTCTGTTGTATTAATGCTGTTAGCTTTGTCAACTGATCTGATGAGTCTGTCAAACAGGATGTTTTGACAAAAACTTTTTTTCCCTTTTTTTTTTTCACCAGAGAACTCTATTGATGGGAGCATTCATCATGTTTGATTCTTTATAGGCAATTTCTCTGTATGTTTTACTGAACTTGAAGTCTACTGTCAGGTGAAATTGTGGTCATTGTTGAACAGTAGAAAATCTAGGACCTAAAGCATTTCCTAATTAAGTAGCCAACGTCTTATGATTATCTCATTATTTAGAGCAACTACTCACTTGCTCAGTTTAACTATCATTTAAAGTGATGCCAAATGCAATGGAATGAAATTTGAGAGATGTTTTCAAACTATTGTTTGAGTAGTTCTCACACCAAGCTTTTGAGTGTGGAATCTATTGTAGATAGAAATAAAGCTATCATCTGAATTCCAGTGAGCTAATAATTGTTAATAGGCACACAAATGTGAAGGCTGTAGGGCAATAATTAGTGCCCCAGCAGCTGTCGTATGGAAGTATCATCAGTCTTAAAGGGCGCTTGCATGTTCTTACATAGTTTCTGGTATCTCTCCTTGCCCACCATGTAAGAAAATTGAAGATAATTAATGGTAAAGAAAACATGGGGGGTTGTGTACTGACCTTTTCCTAGTTGAAGAGAGGAACTGGTTCTATCAGGGTGAATGCAATAGACATCAGGTTGCTGCAGTATATGAAAAAAGATCAGCTGTCAGTACTTGTGCTTGAAAACTAAGCCATCATCTGATATCAATTGTGACTATAACCTACTATTAGTAAGAGGTTTCACACAAGTTTGCTGTGTGTGGCACAAGTGGTAGTTCTGTCTGTGATTGTGAGATATATAAAAATATATTTTATATTTTATATTACTCTGTGTTAATCTATGGGAGATTTATATTCTCCGTCCCACCTAACAGTCTCACAGCTGACAGCCAAGTACAGTGTCTGGGAACATAAAAGAAATTGTTACAGCATGTAAGTTTAGGAGCTAACCTTGTAGTCTTCTAACCTTCTGCTCATCATCTTGTGTGCGCTGTCACACCAGTCCTCCTCTTAGAGCATCCTACAAAGGGATTGAAGTCAGCATTTTTTTCCTCTTTGAAAGGTAAGTGTCATTCTAAACAGCTCTTCACAGAGACCAGGCTTTAATGGGATGTGAACATTAGTGGGTTTCCTATCAGGTTATCTTATTTCCTAGCTTCAGTTTTGTATCTGGCACTGGTTTTGTATATTCTGTAAGACAGTATTACCAGCAACAGTAAGTGCTGCTGCTGAGATTATGGGGCATCGTCTTCTGTGTTTGTTTAAACAGTCACATATATTTGCTCTGTAGAAACACTCTGCTTATTTCAAGATGCCACAAGTAAATAATGGCTTTTAAATTGATAATAAGCTAATTAAGTAAAACAGAAATTCTAAAACTTCTACAGGACTGATAAACAGTGTCATTCCTAGAGAGACAACACAAAGTCTTCACTTAAACATTTCAATGTATGCTTTAAATTCAAATTGAACCTATTCTTAAACTCATAAAATGAAATATAATAATATTAAAGGTAGTTTTCTGTGAATAGAAATCATAGTTTTAATCAAAGGAAACAAGAATGCATTGTCTCATAAATAGACTGTATTATTGCTCTGTCTTGTTTCGATCCACATGACCAGAGAGTGCATGATCAGAGTTTCGTAAAAAGGTAACACTTAAATTTTCTTCCTTCTCTGTCTTTTGAATGCTCTATGGGATTGAATCCATTAGGAGGCAAACAAAGCACATCTGTGTTGTTGTCCCTACTGACTGTCAGCATACAGTACATTCAAATGTTGCAGCCAGAAGGCATTTTACAAAAACAGCTTTCAAGATGTGCTCTTGAAATGCATTTGTGTACTCATTATGCAGCGTGATCTTTTGTCAGTGGGGAGTTCTGTAAATAAAGCATCAAGGTCTAATATTGCAGTAGCTGATAGCAATAAAGTAAACTAGAGCTGAATAATCCTTCTTACGCAACTTCCTCGTTTGCAACAGGGTAAAGAAAAATGCTATAAAAGTAATTTTTTTTGTCATTTTTTAAAAACCTTGGAATATCCAAAGTGTCTCTGCAGGAGGAAATGCAGTAGTTGTTTATAAACGTAACAGGATTGACAACAGTCTGCTGCTTTAATACCTCCTGTTTGACCTGTTTGAGTAAAACATCTATTTTGCATTAATATATGCAGATGGAAAGAGAGTACAGCTGCCTGGAATTTATAGTCCTTTCTGTTCCCAAACTCAGAAGAATTGTTAATTCCAGAGTCCCGCTGTGAGGTTGGTAAAAATGAGTTCTGTAATTCAGATTCTGTAGGTTAAGAAAACAAAATGGGTGCTTGAATATTTTGGGGACTTTCATCGGACTATAGGTGAAAGTTTGGAGTTTAAACAGTCTAGTAGGCCCTTTTTTATTCTGAAACACATTCTTCTGACATCAAAAACCTTGCAATTTGTAAAACTAGCACTGAGGTATCAAGTTATATTCAAAGTGTAAAGGTGCTTGAAGTGATGCTTTAAAAAATGACATTTAAATTGTCTATTACATCACAGTATTGGATGGCATTGTAAGACAAAACCACTGTTAGTTAATTTTGCCACATATTTTTAAAACAATGCTATGCAATAAGCACAGAACATGAACTAATACTAAAGTCAAGATATTTTAGAGCTAAAAATCCAACAGGTGCAGCACTGCACTTTGACTTTTCAGAGAAATGCTTACTTAAAGGTACTTACCTCTTCAGTAACTAATTTACGAAGGAAACATTTTGATGAGATGAACTTCTTTTGTATGTGGAGCCTTCATTAGAAATCTTACAAAGGTGGACTGCTTCTGCTGCATTCACATGAATGAGTCTAGCAATACAGGAATATCCCTTTGGCTTTTCAGTGCTCCTGCCCTATTTTTTATACTTGGTAAATGTGCTTTTGCTGAACCTAACAATAATATCTACTGGAGACTGCCTTACAACTGGGCATTGAACTTCACTTATTCAAAGCTTTGTTGGTGGGACACTGGTTTCTGGATTGCTATTCTGTTAGCATGATGAACTAATTGACCTAGCAGGACTCCCTGTGGAATTGCAGCTTCTGCTTAGATCATCAGGAGTACAATTTGTTGTTTCATTTCCTTTTCGAGTCCCATCAGGGAAATTGAATTGTGAAAAGACTACCTACTGGGAGCATTCAGCCCTCATGACTGAATAAGTAACTTTATTTTTTTCGTACTGTCTTAATTAACAACAAAAAAGAGACTTTGTTACGAGGGAGTCTGCTGTGATTCTGATACAGATGACTAACTCCAGTTATAGGAGCACTTGATCCACATGGCCTCCTGGAGCCTGGGGGCCCTGTGCAGGTGCAAAGTTAACACAAAGCTTCAACAAGCTCTAAGTGCTGTATTCAGGATAATGTGTCAAGTGTTAGTGGACCAGCACCAAGACTGAAATCTGCAGGTATTAACTCTTTGGCAAAAATATTCCAGGGCGAGAGCTCTGGCTTGTCTAGACTTTTAATTAGTAACATTAATTAGCGTTAATTGCTTGGAGCAGTTTGTACTTATCTCTGAAAAGATACAGCCCTTAGAGTTCTCTGTGCTGTGACATTGTAAGACAATGATTTGATCTTATTATTAAAAGAACTGCCTGGTTTTTATTAACTGGACACACACATATGCACAGCTCTTGCTTTTCCTGGCTCTGATCTATATTCTGTTAAAACATGCTGAAAATAAATCTCTTCAAATTTATATCTTTGCACTATTAGACTTATTTTTTTCCTAGTCTTTTCAAGTTCACTTTTGTATACGAGTGGAAAAGAGTGATTTTGTAGCTGTTCAGCAAAAGGAAAAATTCCTAGGGTTTTTCTTCATGAAACAGGTGAATAAATTCTCCTTCTTGACCAAGTTCCAAAGTAAAAAGCATGGGAAAAGTAATGCTACAGAAAGTTACCATGGTGTGGAGGCAGTTTCTTCAGCATAAATGTTCTCTCTTCTCAGTTGTGAAATTTACCATTTTGATGAAATAACTTTGAAATAGTAATAGCTGTGGATTTAATGTAGGAAGCTGAAGGCCAAGGAAAGATGTCTTTGGAGGGACTGTATGACATACAGATCTGTCTTCATAATAGAAAGAGATTGACAGGAAGCGATCAAATTTCATGTTTGTTTGTTACAATTTCATATTACTGAGCTTATGAAGTAATCCCTGCAGCTCGTCGAGGGAAGGCTTTGCCATCATCAAAGAGGGAAAATCCTACCAGCATCTCTAGAAAGATAGTAGCAGCCCTCCTAACTGTGCTCCTGTGCCTGAATTTAGTCTTTGCTAATGTGATGTTGAGTTCTGAAGTGAAAGAATGCTTTCAATTTTCATAGAAAACTATAGAACATAGCATCTCTTAATTCCCTTTCTTTTCCAGTTCTTTCTATGCCTTTTTTATAATATTTCCACATTATTTCTGAACGCTAGGTGTGAACATAAACAGAAAATGCTGAAACATCTCCAGAGGGCACTTAATTGAAATGTCCACCACCATAAAGATGATGTGCAGAGTGCCAGCCACTGTGCTGGGGGAAGGAGCAGGACAGTGGGGCTTGGCAATAGGAGAGCACAGCAATGCGGCTCTGGGGAGCAAAAAGAAAGAGGTATAGTGGCAAAAAGGATGGTGAACAGGACCAGTCTCATCTCTGTGTTTTAAAGGATCTTTTTTTTTTTTTTAACTATTCCTTCAGGAAACAGAATATAATTTTCTTCAAAGGCAAAGAATAAAGATACAGGTTAGCTTCTGAACACAGCATTATTTTGCCGTGGTTATTGGTCATGGCTCAAAATCGAATATACTTATTTGGATGCTACAGTTCAAGCAGTACCACACTCAGAAATTTGTTGATAGCCACTCTCTCAATTTCATGTTCTTCCCTTGGATTCTTGAGTTTCATCCATAAAATATATAGACACTTCAAAGCAGAAGTATATCAGAAAAAAATTGAAAAGGATGGGAAACTGCCTGTAGTGCAGGAGATGGGATTAAAATTTTATTGAATGTAATTTTGTGATTGCCGTAGTGGACAAAGTTTTGTCAATGTTACACCATTTCCTCTATATTTGGACCTTTTGACTAAACAGATTTTTTGTTCCATTTTGTGGTATATACAGTCATCCACGAATACAACACACAGGCAAACCTGATCAAGAGAGACAAGCGTTGGGAGAAGGTAATCCTGGGCCAAAATGAAAGAGTTCTTCCCTTCCCGAGTTGCACAGCATTATATGTGGACCACTAATCACGTTCTTCCCTTACAAAAATTCTCCTATCAATTTCTTTGTTTAAATGGAAATTATATAAAAGGTGACATTTCTTTCACTTCCACGTGAGGAACAGATGTAGCAGAAATTCTGCATGTAGAAAATTACACAGATAAATGCAGTCCAGTGGATCTCTTACAGGAGGAAATTCACTTCAGTTTTGTAAATATTAACAGGGCTTTTCACTCTTTTAAATTGATACCTTGTTACCATCCCTTTCTCACACAGCTTCAAAACTGAGCTGGCCTCCTATTTGATTAACTCACTGAATGCCTTTTGAGATTTTAATTTTAGGAAAGTTGAGTAAATGTGCCTATAATCTTATTAAAGAAATCTGTCCTAGGCTGAGAATGCATGTCATTGTTTTTCATTTGAGTAATGTTGGTAATCTTCTCTTTCCAGGAAAATGTATATGTGTGTGTGTCTAGATGTGTATCCATACACTTATAGCTAAATATATTTATATACACATTATATATATGTAAATTGTGTATATATATGTATAAGTGAGACTTTTTGCCTAAATCATGGTCTTTATCAATTTCATAGAAACACTTCATCACCTGGAAGTTTTCTCTTGCCAAATAAAATGTTTCCAGGCAAGTAGATTAGCAATCCAAAATATCCCTTTGAGAGCTATAGATCCTCAGGCTCAGTCAGCTGGTGAAGTGATATGCGTTTCAATGAGGAATGATGTTTTTAAAACATATTTACATGCCTTCCATGATGGATACTTAGAGACATACTGGTCTTGGTAACAGCTGGAGAAGCCTCAGCATTCTGTTGACCATGCTTCTGTCCCAATTAGTCATATTCCTAATACATCTGTCTCTGTGTATTGGAAAATCTTAAATGAGACTGAGAATCTGGCTAGCAGTACTGTGCTGATTCTAATTAAACTCTTGTATGTCACTTCTACAATACCCTGACTGAGCCACAGAGACATTTTCCTTCTCAATAGTTAATTCAGTCTATATGCTGCATTCAGTCTACAGAGGTGCAAAATAAACAAACTACAACAAACCTCATTGTGTGGAGTTTTGAGAAATATTAATATTGTTTGCATACATGATGGGATTTTCCAAATTGTCTCTTTCTGCTGTTGTTGCTTTCTGTGTTTTCTGGTTTGGTAGAGATTTTGGTGTACTCATGGTTTAATTTATACTAGCCAGGAAGCCAGCCAGATCCTGGGCTGCATCAAGAGAAGTGTGGGCAGCAGGTCAAGGGAAGTGATCTTCCCCCTCTACTCCGCACTGGTGAGACCCCACCTGGAGTACTGAACCCTATTCTAGAGCCCCTGGTACAGGAGGGCTATGGATGTGCTGGAAGATGTCCAGAAAAGGTCCACGAGGAAGATCAGAGGGCTGGAGCACCTCTCCATATGAGGAGACACTGAGGGATTTGGGGCTGTTCAGTCTGGAGAGGAGAAGGCTCCAAGGTGACCTTGTAGTATGTTAAGGGAGCTACAAGAAAGCTGGAGAGGGACTCTTTAGGATGTCAGGCAGTTGTAGGACTAGAGGGAATGGAACAAAGCTAGAAATGGGGAGATTCAGACTGGATGGTAGGAAGAAGTTCTTCACCATGAAGGTGGTGAGATCCTGGAAGGGGTTGCCCAGGGAGATGGTGAAAGCCTCATCCCTGGAAGTGTTTAAGGCCAGGCTGGGTGAGGTTCTGGACAGCCTGATCTAGTGTGAGGTGTCCCTGCCCATGGCAGGGGAAGTTGGAACTAGATGATCTTTGTTGTCCCCTCCAACTGACTGACTCTATGATTCTATTAGTTAATTTTCAGGTGCCAGGATAAGAGGCTCTTAAAAAATTACAGAGGAAAAATAAAGGCAAATATTTATATAAGAACAGAACTAACATAAATTGTACTATTAAGAAATCCAATGTGTTTATGCACATAGGAGGTGTTGCCAAAGGATTTAATATTCAGTTTTCATTTTCTTTTTCACTTAAATCAGATACTTTGATCAACGAAGATGGTCTGCTAAATGGCTTTTTATCTTATAACAGGGAAAAAAAAAAAGTAAAGTATGAGGTAATTAAATTTGAAGCACCTCATAATGAGGTGAGGAACTGTATTCAAGAGGTGGTGTGAAATTAATTAATTAGTGATGTTCATGGGATACTTGCATTTCCTTTTGTGGCAAATATTTGTGGTCCTGTAAGGTCAGTGTCCATAATAGTAAAAGTTATCGACTCTTTTTTTCTTCCAGATGTTTAATGTTTTCTTTCTCTATTTTTATAACTGCACTGTTGAGGATTAGAATGCTGCTGGTTTGAAAGAGAAGTCAAATGAAAGAGGATCCTTTATGATGTGTATTAAATTTGCATCTTCCATCCTTATAAAAATCTTTTTAATGTAATTTTACATTCCTCACCAACTTATCTGCAAAACAGAATTACATTCCTGCAAAGAGAAAACTATGTAACTTAAAATAAAACTTAAATTCACGTTGTGTGAGTGGTAGTATGTCTGAGTGGACTTTTAGGATGCTACATCAACATCTGTACAGTGTAGGTTGTCATTACTGGGCTCTGTTTTTTACAGCTTTCTGCCTCAGGATATCTTTAAATATTTGCGTAGAGAACATTAATAGTAACTCACATCCTAAAGCTGGAGCTGTGAGTCATCTGTATGCAGAGCTAGCAGAGTTCAGATAATTGTTTCTTCCTGTATTTGATGCAGTAGATAGGAGAATCTTTTGAGCTAGAGGGATTCCCATATCATTGCCTTTTCCTTACTA
Source organism: Ramphastos sulfuratus (assembly GCA_013399055.1). Classification (NCBI taxonomy): domain Eukaryota; kingdom Metazoa; phylum Chordata; class Aves; order Piciformes; family Ramphastidae; genus Ramphastos; species Ramphastos sulfuratus. Next base: position 116,013 of record WBNM01019603.1, read on the forward strand.
ATTACAAGTTATTTCCAGTTCAGAATTTCTTGCCCCTCTTTCACCTCAGTCTTGTTTGTTTCTTTTTCCCTTGAACCTTCTCTCATGCCTTGCTGGCTGAAGAACATTAACAACATTGTGATAAATTTATATATAATGAAATAATTAAGTGATGGAGTTGCAATGCTCATGAGAGTCATGAAGTCTTTTGAGACTGGGCAGAACAGATCCACCACAGTAATGTCGTCTCCGCTCAGATACGGTTGTGCTGTGGTGTGGCAAATGTCTTGAGGTGTTATCACTGATTCTGCTTGGAAAAGCTTTGGACCCATAGAAGCAGCCCCACACATAGTCTGTTTTGTATAGATGTTTCTCTTATGTAATTTCATTGTTAAACTGAGTGGGCACCTGTGAACCTTTCAGATGCTAATTTCTGTTCTCTTCAGATCTGCTAATTTTTATTCACTTTTCAGTCAAACCTCACATCCTAAAACCCCACAGGTTTTCTGCTGGTTTGTGTTAGTGCTTAGATGCCTAATGTATAGAAACTTTGGCTAACCATTCATAATCAGTTTAAACCAAAGATTCTAAATGTCATTACTGATATAAAGAAGATGGCAAAACCATTTCTTAGGGTCATTACTTTTTACATATTTATTTACTTATTTACTCATGTTAACTCAATTTGGGGTTTTGGCAGGATCTTAAATCCAAATGTTGCTAAATTACCAGCAGCTTTTGGTTTAAATTGCATTGTTCTCAGTAGAAATAGATATTACTACTGGTATTAGTTAGGGTTTGTAGTATGCATAATGCTTAAGAAGGAAATATTCCTGAGTTCACGCAGACTAGCTTGGACAGGTGAAACTCCTCAAATGTCTTTAAATTTGTGACTTCATGTGTGTGTTCTTTCTCTTGAGACTTCTTTTAGTTGTGATTTTCTGGCATGTTTTTGCTTGAACTGAACATGTTTGCGCTCTTCCTTCAGCCTCCCTTAAACAACTCCCTTTTTCCTTCTGTCCCACAGCTATTCAGTACTGAAAAGATCCTCCTTAGATGATCTGATGTATTACATGTCATGTGCAGTGTCCCCTGTAGCAAGATCAAGTTCCTGCAGATGCATAGATCATTCATACTGAAATAGCTGGTGTGCACAGATTGTTCTCTCTTGTACTTTCTGTAGTTTTGGTAGGTTGTTCTGTACTTCTAGAAGAGTGCTATCACTTATTTCATTGATTAACTGATGTTTCAACCTGATTGAGTAAGTCACTCAGATAAGCGTTTTAACAAGATTTAATTTAAACTCCAAATTACATTTTCATACACCATTGAGTGCCTGTTGCTTTGTGAAATAATTCTATGCTGGAGATTAATTTATTTAAAGAATGCATTTGAGGAAAGTATTACAGGCATAATGCAGTGAAGTACATTTGACATAGTGTGGTACTCTTTCTGTAGTGCCAGAATTTTGTTAGCCCCTTTGCATCTCCAGGCAGAGCTCTGACACAAGACAACTGCGTTTTGAACTTTGACTCTATGGAGAGAGTCATCCTATGTTGAAAGGCAAATTGTGTACATGGTACTTCATGGGAGAGGCATGCATGAGAGTTGAGGGTCAAAGATGTCTGTTAAGCAATGGTAGCAGCACAAAAACTAGGGCTGAATTTGTGACCATCTTTGAGACTTCTGGCACAAGCAAGTTCAGTTTTCTTTGCTGTTGCTTCCATTTTACTTCTTTTTCTCTCATCTACCTGATTCCCTTTCTCATTCTGCATTAAGTGCCAACAGACACTTCCTTTCAGTTGTGACCTCCAGGTACTAGTGAATTCAGGTGAAAAAACAACACAATATTTGTAAATAGGAATACTGATCTAAGTAGAAGGCAGTTATCTAAAAGTTACATTTGAAAGACACAGTATATATAGCTACATTAGGAAGCAAGACCATGCAGTACCACAGCTTTCAAATGGTACTGTCTCTGGACCTTACTCAACCAAGGGAGAAGGAGTGTTAGGGCAAGGCAAAGGATTAGCAGGACACTAACTTGGCCTAAAATTCATAGTTGTTAAGCTGTAATTCAGTAGCCAAACTCAGATTTCTACCCATCTACCAACTCGCTTAACAGCAGAGGGCTATAAACCATTAACTCTTATTTGTATTAATCCAATTCCAGGTGCATGCTGCATATTTTTGTAGCAATAAATATTAAATAATATATATATTAAAGAGCAATGTGTGTCTTAGCAATTTTGGTAGGAAAAAGGAACTCATAAATTTTAGTCCTGGCATTGACGTTGATTCACAGCATTGCTATGGGCAAGTCACTTAACTTCTGCCTGTGTTTCTTTAGCCATAAAATAGAAATAACAGTGCTTATTTTCTTGCTTCCCACAGGAATCAAATGAAATTTTAACATTTGTGTAACTCTTTAGAGAATGTTAATTTAATGTCCATTTAAGCTTTTAGCTGTATCCAAGATAAATGTACCCAATGTTACTTTTTAGAGATATTATTTACAGCATGCTTTTACAAATCTAGTCCATTTGATATTTTACCCAAGTAACATTTTTTTCATGGCACTAGAACATGTTGTTTCCTTGTCAATAAGAAAAACTAATTAACTAGAGGGAAAAAAGAACATATTCATATTCTATGAATTAATTTTTTTAATTAAAAATTAATTTTTTTGACATTTTGCGTCTACTACTGTAAATTACAGCAGTAGCATTTCTGAAGAGTATGACCACATAGATCATGATGTGTACAAGAAAGAGCAACACTACCAACCAATGCATCTTAGACATTTCTTTTAAATTGTTAATCTGAGAATAGATGAAAATGACATTCTTCTTAATGCAGATATTCAAAGCATTGTGTAATATTCACTTCTTTCCTGAAATATATAATAGTAGTAAAGAGACTAATTTCACCTGCAGTTGGAGATGGGGAGAGGATCATGAGGATGATTTTGAAAGGTTGTGTGGGTTTTGGCACATGTGAGTAGAGTAGCAGTTTGAGATCTACATATATACATAGAGGATAAAGGAAAGTGTCAGTAAGATGTCACAGATGAGGTTGTATTAGCAGAGGGAAAAATTTGGCCCTAGAAATGATATTGGATAGAATGAGAGCTACAAACACTTGAAGTAACATGAAAGGGTATGCTGAGCAAGCAAAGTGTCTTCAGTAGAAAGCCCTCAGTGTGTCACCAGATGAGATTACCACAAATGCTAGCCTAAGAATAGCCTACCTGTGGCAAAATTAGTACCTTTATAATTGAATATAATTCCTAGAGTCTGTATTGTGCAAGGCAAACAGTTCAGTAGTGCTGCCCACTGACAGGTTGATTTAAACATAAACTCAGTGAGATGATCTACAACAAATTAAAGTTATTTTTTAGTTCTGCATACTACTGGAACTTGAGCATGTGAGGATAAGAAAATGTGGATCTAGTAGCTGAAAATTTGCATTCCAAGGAATTGGCTATGAGAATACTAACATCATAAGCCTGTTAGATTTCTGGAAATATTTTTTTTGCAAATCATGAAGCATGAATTGAGCAGCAGTCACTGAAAAGACTGAAAATCACCTTTGTGAAAGAAATACTTGCACTTTAAAATTTACTAGGCATTAGCAAATATAGTTCTAGAAAAACAGTAGGTTTATTCTGGGGGGAAAAAAAGGGGGGGAAGAGGTGGTCATCATGAGCTGAGTAGAAGAGCTCCATTCACTAGAAAGACAATCTACATTAGTTTTTGTAGGAAAATGAAGCAGGGTGGGGGCAGGGGGAAAGGAAAAGTATTGTGTGCTTATGTTTTTATGTTTTTGAACCAGTCTCTTAAAACACAATTTACATTTTCTAATCCTAAAGTTTCAGCAAAGACATAAATTTTCTTCTTTCAACCTTTTCTGTTTTAGAGATTTGGTGAGTCATGTCCTATTACACCTGCACAAATCCAGTCACATCAGTGTGGCTGAAAACAATTTATTTCTGTGACTGGAACTAAAACTGCAACAAAACAGGGAGGCAAGGAAGTGAATGCTTTCCCCCCTCATTCTGTTAGAATTTTGTAGAAGAACTTGCACTAACAGTACTAATGAGTATATTGTTCTTGCAAAGTTACATGAGGGGGCCTAAAATTAGCTGCTGTGATTAATCCAGTGTAGCTGCTGTGAATGAGGATGAAATTTTGATTCTATTGAATTCAGTAATGAAAGTCCTGTTGAGTGAATACAATGAAATGCTTCCAGGATTAGGACATTTAGAAAATAATTGGAAAACTTGAACAACTATCTGTAAGGTTTCATTTGGTGGCACACTTGCAGAATTTGAAAATTTTACTGTACCAAGGTTTGCTTCATCTGCTGTAGCTTATTTTTGGTGTAGCACTATAAGGCAGTTAACCACTTTTTGTAGCTCTGAGACTTTAATTCTGAAATCACTGGCTTACTGGAGAAGGGTATAGGATGATGGGGGTTAGTGAGAGCAAAGAAAAAACTACTATTGCTAAAAAAAAAAGGGGGGATGTTTGGGCAAACAATGCTATAAATCGAATTGTGTCTGTCTGTCACCTAGCAAACGTTTTTAAAGCTATCAAATGGTAGCAAGAAACACCTGAGCTGACTTTCAGAGCACTGAGCACACACTGCTCCTGCTGACTCCAGAGAAGGCTGCAGGTCTTAGACTCTTGGTGAGTAGTTGGCTGGGCAGTTTTATTTCCAGCCTTTTTTATCATAAACATTGGTAACAAAATCTAAATACAGGTTAGAGTTTCTTTTTCCACAACACATTTTTTTTCCTCCAAAATAAGCCAAAATGCTTTTAAACTGGTGAAGATATTTTTTTTTTTAGCTAAAAGAAACAGTCTACTTTAATGAACAAATAATTTTATATAGAATTTCTAAAATACTTAATCTAAATCTTAAATGATGCCTGGACATTAGTGTTAAAACAATTCTGTTGAGAGATTTTCTTTGTTCACCAAACTTAAATGCAAATGCGTTTAAGTATCCCATGGGACACTTTTCAGGCAGTCCTGGCTGCAGATAAGCAGATCAGGTCACCTCATCAGTCTCTTTACCAAACTCACTGGAAATGCCTGATTCTTCTCTTCTACTTTTAAAAATTTGTGTACTTTATAGTGCTGCAAACAAGAAATATTTTTATCCAGTGCCAATCACCACTGAAGGTGGAAGGAGGTAAATGTCTCTAATTTATGCTTGTCTGGCCTAACCGAAGTTGGGTAAAACTTTAATGTCCTTGGAAGTTAAATCCTGGTCACAGTCCAGGTGCATAGGAGAAATGCATGATTTGGGATCTAAAAATCTACAGAACTTGCCAATACTTGCTGAAAGTTCTTAGTGAAATTCACATGAAGTAATGGTGTCACAGATCAATCTTCAATCTTTAGGGGAGCCTAAAAGAACAGTGGAAATACACTGAAAGACCTTGTAAGTCCCACATGATTTTATTGTTTCCTCCTTGTTTCACAACGATATGCAGCTCTGAGAAGCTACTTCATTCAAGTTTAACCATGATGAGTAGTACTTAGAGGAAACAGTTTAAAAACAAATCCCAAAATGTACAAATAATGAGGCCTGAGCATTACTTTCTTCTTATTTTAATGAGATGATAGTAATTTCCAATTGGTAATAAGTAATTTGTAATTAAATAACTTTAATTTATTTTCTGTTAATGTGTAAGCTAACTTCCAAGGAAGAGAAAGCTCACATGTTGCTTTCATTATTCACTTTAAAGTCAATTCATCATAGTCATGAAATGGGATATAGGAAGAAAAAACCAGGAGACATGGAAATTCAAAATAGACCTTACTCTGCAATTTTTGTCCATGGACAAAATAAGTTACATTAAGGCAAGTTTTGCATGTACTGGGATTCACAATCATGTCTTAAGTCTGAGGTGAGATAAAAGTAAGCAGAAATGCACTGTCAGTCCTTTTCAGCCAACTTTTAATGACTGTAAGTGTGACTACTGTAAAATCAAACAAAAAATTAACCTCTATTTAAAGAGCAGGGTATTGTTTTTCTTTCCTCTCATAAAAAATGGAGAACAATTGCTCATAGATCTGTAATGAAGTTTGGTTGTTCATGGTAACAGTACCACACATAAAAGACCCATGCAGACCATAATTTAAACTTGATTTTATGGATGCAGGAAATGGGCTTTTGAAGTGATCTCCATAGAGATCCTACTTGGCATTCATAATATCTTGTGGAATGGTTGCCTTAATGTCTTACTTATCTAGTGCCTAGAAGATGTATAATTTGGATTTATTTAAATTCTAGTGGCATGTTACTATCCAGTGTTGTTTGAAGCATTCTTCTTTATGGCCACACATAACAGTTTATTAAATATTTTAAATATTGTTTTCTTTAGATCAAATTTTAAACTTTAAATTACTTAATTATGAAAATGAAATCTGAACAATGACACAGATTTTCAAAAATTGTGGAGGATAGTAATGCTGTCTTGCTTCTAGGGAATGTTTTCAAGCTGTACTTCAGTCAGAAGTCTTTTCAAATGTATATTTCTGAATCCAAAAACTGTGGCTGGTTTTAGGCTTCTTGTTAGAAAAAACCCACACCTAATTAGTTGAGGGAAGAGCAGGTGAAGGAAGACCTTATTGCTGTCTGCAACAACCTGGTCAGAGGCTGTAGAGAACATGGAGCCATGCTTTTCTCAGAGGTGCACAGTGGTAGAATAAGAGGCAACAGAGGAGTTGAATATATGGAATTCTGATACATATTAGGGGACAAAAATTCCCCATAAAGGATGGCTAAACGCTGGAGCAGGTACCCAGGCTGATTGTGCGATCTCTTTCCTTGGAGGTGTTCAAGACCCACCTGGGTATGGTCCTGAGCAACCTGACTGGATTAGATCCACTTTGAGAAGGGAGTTTGACTAGAGACCTCTGAATATCCCTTCCTGCCCAAATCATTCTCTCAGCTAAAATAATAAAAACCATCAGTGGAGAATACATGTTAAGTCATCCAACTGCCAGATGAGGACTTCTCTAGGCTGAAACTAATTTAAAATAACAAGTTCCACAGTGAAATGTATTTAAACTATTTTTTGTGTGTCTCACAAGACAGTTCATTTGTATTTCCCTAACTCCTCTGTTTCTGTAGATGGTTTCCAGAAACTCATAAGGCCACATCCTTTCCTGTGATGTTCTTGTTTTTAAAGGGATATATTTCAGTATCTTCAGAATATATAGATTCTGAATTTGTTACTGCTTCATTAAGTCATCTTCAGGATAACACTGACAAGCTATATAATGAAGAAAGCATTACATATCTATTCCTTCTCCATTTTACCACCACCCCTCTACAACCCCCACTGTTGAAGCCTCAAATACTTAACCAGCTTTGTCAGTTAAGGTAAAAAGTTATGTACATTAAATAATTCCCTAAAGATTACAAATGCTGTCAAAGTCATTTCTGTGTACAAGTTGATTCTGGCTACAGACAACCCGCTTTAACTTTTTGAGAGGATTCTTCAAGTCTTCCACAGAAATTTATTTTATTGACTGCTTTCTTTTATTCCTACCAAATTCAATTTGTAGGCAGTTGCAGAGGCTTTACTAAACCTCCTCCACACAACTGTATTTATAGGCAAGCAATTTTATGGATTATTTCAATTATTATGTAACATCTGAAGCCAAGAACAAGCTTGAAGGAAACTGGAACAAATGGACTCGTGGCTGAAGACTGAAATAGCAAGGACCATAAATACTATTTGATTAAATAGTTTTTTAAAGTACAATCCTGTCTGTTTGGATTTGAAATAGAAATCAAAAGAGTAAGAATTTAGTTTTTGATGTGAGATTTTGGAGCTGTTGCAAGCGTATCCATGTGCTATGACATGCTGACTACAGTCATACTGATGCATCTGCATATATAGCAAAATATTGCATATGATTGAGTGATGTAGTTGGTCATGGATCTAATTCTGTGGTCAACAAGTGCATCACTTCAGTCTTTTCCTATCCACATTAATGTAGAAATCTGTGATCTGTTGCCAGTATAGGCTATTGGGTATCTTATATAGGGAATAGCAAACTACAGAACTGTGTTTTACAGTGCAGAAAAAATGTTCTTAAATAATTAATTTCTAGGTTGTTCCTTGTTTTGGGTTCTTTCCCTCAAAGTCACTTCCTTGTCTCCTGATACTGCTTGGTCAATTTATGATATAAGCAATGTCACCTCCTCCAAGCTTGCAGCAATGCTGTTCCCTACATGAGCTCACACTCATTATGTATTCAGTGCCTCAGCAAGGAACAGTCTTTGGAATCTCACTGAATGACCATGGGTTGGGAAGCGCAATGCCTCAGTTTGTATCTTAGAAACTGATGGAGCTTATAGCAAAAGGAACATAATCTGGTTAAAATCTGTCAAAATATGTACTGCTGGAATTGATATAATGAGGCTATAGAGTAGGAAATGAGAAGGAAATTTTGAAGCCAGAAGCGGTTTCTTTCATTCAATGCAGTAATTGGTATGGAAGCACAAAGACAATACACAGCCCAGGCATTAGAAAGTATTAAGAATTCTCTCTTTAGAAGTTGTTTACCTAATCTTTAACTAATAAGATGGATATTCCTTACTTCCAGTAAATGCTCACGTGCCCACTTGTAAATCTAAATAACTTAATGAGCACTACTCCACTTATTTCACATATGTGTATAAGCAATATTAGTTTGCTGAGCCAGAGAAATAACTGCTGTAGCTTCCAGGGATTGGCAATGAAACACTTGCTTTGAATACTTGGCATAATACTATTTCCTGTTCTTTGAAGGCATAGCAATACTCATGGTAACTGTGGTAATGCAAATCTATTATAATCTGAGAATTCTCAGCCTTCTAGTTTCTGGCACCCAGATTCGGATGATGAGCTCTCTGACTCTGAAGTGAAGGATGAAGGCTTCTATTACAAAGCCTGACCAGAGTTACTGCTCAACCAAAGCCTTCCAAGTGCTGCTTGAAATCATTTTTGTCCACTTTCCAAGACGTACACTGAAAGTCAAATATAAGATAACCTCCTAGAGACCAACATTTTTGGGGGATGATAGGTGCTTATTTCTTTTGGCATATGCATTGGTAGAGATAAAGAGAGGAACAAATTCTGCCAGACAACTTTAATATTAAATTAAATAAAAAGGACTGAGGTCTTTGCAGCTACTTGGAAATCTGTTTTTATAAGTAATATATAAAATACTTCACTAGGATTATCTGGTGTGATGAAAATGCTGTCTTAACATATGAAAAGATCTGTAAGTAGCATCTTAAAATCAAATTCTTACTTAGATCTCAAAAGATGTAAATCATTAATGGTAAAGGAAGGACAGCTCATTTGTGAGTTCATTCACCAGTGTCTACATTCACAGGCAAAATTTTCTTCAGGCTAAGAGGAGAGTGAATCCTGTCTCTGTTGGTATTTTAACTTCTGACATGTTTAAAAGATATATTATTTTCTGTTCATCAGTTCAAAATTTTCCATTGACTTCTTATATAGACATCCTATGAGGAGCAATGTAAATTTGAAATATACTAATGATTTATAGAAAAACTCTATTTATATGCTGGGAAACTGTCATGCTTTTAAAATTTAAAACCCTTTTCTGGTCTATGTAACACTAGTATATAAATAGGCCATATATAATTAAACAATTTACGTAATCCCAAAACATGTGCTTTTCTGTCAAAAAGTGTGGGATTTATTATCTTCTTCAAGGTCCTCTTTGTTAGTCAGACACTTGGTCCAAGTTAAGTGGCTTTCATACCTAACATCTTTGTAAGAGGGGCAGAAGACAACTTGCCAGTGTCTTAACAGATTTAATACTACTAACCTGCAGCTTTATAATCACATTGTTTTGTCTTCATTCTTTTGCTTTAATTTCAGCTATAAGCTCTCTGAAATAGTGGCCACGTTCTTTTGCATAGTTTTTGTGCAGTGTGTAACACAGTAACAGGTCTGGTTTAGGGTCAGGAAGGGTTAGACTAAATAGATATAAGAATATGGTAAAGTTTTATGATAGCTGTGGTGTGTAGGTAATTTCCGGGTGCATACACAGTGAAGAATTTGTCTTCTAGAGTGATTACTGTGAATTTGATAATGATGTTTTTTCTCCATGATATTGATAGGCACTGTCTAGACAGGTACAATGCAGTAGTATGTGCCCAGAGAGCTCACACGAGGAAAAACAAAACCAACAGGAAAATATTTCTAATGTAGTAGAGCTTCTGTGATGATAAATCATTAATGTTTTAAACACATTTGAGGGTTATTAGATAAGGGTCACAATGTAAGTGTGAAGTAATAACATATGTATGTGTTCATAGTGTAAAATACATTAGTGCAGTTCTGTTTCCATTAACTATCTTGTGTATGTTAAGTATTTTCCATGGGGAAATTAATCTTCATTTCCATTCTGTGCTGGCATGACATTTTTCAATTTTATTTAAGTTAAGGCAGGATCTGATGAGTATTCTCTTCCTGTATTTAAAACTTTGCTTTTAAATAGTAAAGGAAATCCATGTGGTATATTATTCTTGGAGAATAACTGTGAAAACTGTTAATAGTGGCCACGAAAGGACTTTAAAGGTCTTACAGTTATTTTTAGGGTCAGCTCTTTGTAATAGGGAAAATAATACTAAAAATGTTGTGTAATTTAGTATGGAAATTTATAGTTTGAGTCAGTAGGAATTTGTTATAGATTTCCTTGCTACCTGCTTTCATTCCCACTTTGATATATGAGGAGACATTCTGACAGCTTGGAGAATGACTCTGACAGCTACACTTAAATGATTTCCATGGAAAGGATTGCAAGAGATGCATGTGATTTCCCCCACCCCACCCAATTCAGCCTTGGGAAGGGGAGAAGGGAAATCTCAACAGCACAGTGAAATCCAGAATTGTGAAATTCTGTCTTGTTTCAGGGAATTATGTGAATTTTGCAAGAAATTTTTCACTTAAAAGATCAACCTTTTGAAGAGAGTGCTGAGCATCCTCCAAAGAACTGTTAGCTTTGAGGGCCTGGTGCCCATGACCCTGATGTTTTACATCTCATGTCCATGACATTTCCTGGGAGCTTAAAACTGCAGTCCTACTCAAAGACTCCTTTTTCTATCTCACCAGCCCTGGAAGACTATGCATCTCTCTCTCCCTTGGACATACTTTGTTTGTGATTTTTTTTTTTTTTCCTATGCTTTCCCTTTAGCTTCCTTGAAACAAATGCAGGGAACATGAATTTTTAGTCAATTACTTTCAGTCAGGTACTTCCTGAAGATGAAAGTACTGAAATGTGGTATCCTTGCCTCTTCCTAGCAATGTTTGGGCTCCTGGAGACAATGTCAATGGATCCCCAATACTCTGCTGCAGTGGCAATTTGATGGAGGACCTTGATTACATCCTCATAATTTATCTCTTTGGGTCCCTAACATCCTGTGAGCCTGTAATTTTCACATGCAGTATACATGACTCTTAGTAGAATCTAGCAGAAATTGTTTTAGCTTGTGACATTATAAAGGATAAAGTTGGAATTTGGAGAGTCGTGTTGGTTTTTTTTTTTCCACTTAGTGTATTTCTCTGACAACTTCAGAATGATGACTTCTATAAGAGTTATGTTGAAATAATAGAAATAGCACTGTAGACATACATGTCAAAATTACAGGCTCACAGGATGTTAGGGGTTGGAAGGGACCCAAAGAGATCATCGAGCCCAAGCCCCCTGCCAGAGCAGGACCAATCTAGCTCAGGTCACAGAGCATCCAGATGAGCCTTGAAAGTCTCTAGAGAAGGAAACTCCACAATCTCTCTGGGGAGCCTGTTTCAGTGTTCTGTGATCCTTACAGTAAAGAAGTTCCCCCTTGTGTTGAGGTGGAACCTCCTGTGCTGCAGCTTCCATCCATTGCTCCTTGTCTTATCCCAGGCAGCAAGTGAACAGGGCCTGTCCCCCCACTCTTGACACCAACCCACAGATATTCATAAACGATTATTAAATATCTTATTCTTCTCTTTTCCAGAGTAAAAAGCCCCAGGTCCCTCAGCCTCTCCTCACCAGTCCCCTCATCATCCTCATAGCCCTCCACTGGACTCTCTTAAGTAGATCCCTGTCCCTCTTAAGCTGGGGAGCCCAAAACTGAAGGCAGTACTCAAGATTGGGGTCTCACTGAGGCAGAGTAGAGGCGGAGGAGAACCTCCCTTGATCTGTTGGACAGACTCTTCTCAATACACCCCAGGATCCCATTGGTCCTCTTGGCCACAAGGGCACATTGCTGTCCCATGGACAACTTGTTATCACCAGGACTCCCAGGTCCCACTACATGGGAATCAGAATATCCCTGTTGTTGAAGGTGTTAGCATAACTGTTGCTTTTTTGGTTTTGTTTTTTCCTCTTTTCTTTCCTAAACAGTCAATCAGTATGCTTCAGTGTGGGGTTACGAAAGCAAGTTTCAAGGAATAAGATGTATACACACAATTGCCAGCCTCTTGGGATAGAGTTCTGGTCACGAGGCAGAGCTCAGTTTAAACCATCACATAGCTTCTGGTACTGCATTTGAAATGTAAGGGCAATTAGTTTAACATTGTGCAGATACAAGGGATAATTATGCCTTGCAGTACTGCTGAAATCTCTAAAGAGCTTTCATGCCAGGGTCCCTGAAAAGTTGATTGCTAACATGTAATAAGTAACAAAACAATTATAGATAGGAAAACAATAATTATTGAAAAGAAACCCTCATAAATTTTCTTAATGATATTTACTCATCACCTCTCTGTGAAATAACTTCCTATTGCTGGTTGGAACAGGAAATTGGGCTGCCTTTACCTTAAAAACCTCTTGGTTACCCATAAAATATATTCGCACGATTGTTGTAATATCTGTGACATGAAACATAATACTTGTGCAAGCGACCATGAAGCCATGATTGTTGAACAGCAGATCTCAATCTTTGCTTAGTCACTTGTGTGACCCTATGATTTTATTGACATTTGGATAAATAGGCTGAGCCTGCCTGGTGGTGAGCTGCGTGAGATGGAATTAGCATCCCCCTAATGGAGGTGCCTGCTCTTAATAGTTGCCCTGATTTAAATCTAAAACCAGGAAAATATAAAGAAGGGTAATGCACTGAAGAAGGTCTGTTCTTTCAAGAACTGTATTTTCTTTTCTCATTCAAGGTTTCCTCATATTGGTAAATTTGTAGTGGTGTTAAATCATGCTTGAATTAAAGAGTTAAAGCATTTTTTCATACGTTCTTTAGGAATTATATTAGCACTTAAAAAACTAAATGAAATGTAGAGTTTTAAGCACATTGCCCTATGCTGACAATCCTGTTGGTTTGTGGACATTTTGTTCATTATCTTTTTATTAAACTTAATCAAGACTCTGCTTTCAAGGAGCCCTCCAACCAGATTAGAGTGAGTAGATACAGCCAAAATAACTTCATAAAATAGAACACATTTGCTTTTGTTTAAAAACCCACATTTGAAAGTAATAGACTGGGTTCATTAGATTAATTTTAATTTATAATAACTGAGCTCAGCACTTTAGCATCGTATATAGGAAATATGTCATACTTGGCCTTGCATTAAAAAGCATCTGTTTTCTAAAGAAGATATTTTCATATTGCATCTTACATTTGATGTATGGCATAATTATTAAATGCTCTGTTTGGTTCCTGCAAGTGTATTTAAGACCTGGAATCCTTTTATCTTTGAAACTTCCATTACAGAGTTAAAATCTACATTTGGTTGAAATATAAAAAATATTATGAAACTAGTTCAAGATGATATTTTGCTTATCCCTGGTTCTCCCACTCTAATTACTGGTGAAAAAATGCTTTGAATTTGAAGTTGTGGCCCATTCTTACCAAGCTTAACTAAAATCCTTGTGTTATTTATACAGAAGAAATTGTAAAGGACTTGACTTAAATACAGACAACTTTTTAGTCTAGAATGCCCTGCATTATGAAGAATGGGGCTCTCTCTTCAGGGGTGCCTGTCTGATAAGGCTGTGTAGTCATGGAAGACATGGGCTAAGAATTGGTCCAAAAGCCAAAACAAACAAAACCAACCAATGATGCAAACAACACACACACAACTAAACAAGCACACAAAGCAATCAAATGCACCCTCTCATATTTTTGTGACATTTCATCAGAAGAAAATGCTTTCCTAAGGTGACAACTGCTACAGTACAAGGTAAATGATAGCTAGCAAGTTCTCTTTATTAAGAATTCCTTTTGGTCACCTTCATGTGTAAGTTTACATGGACATTTGATAGCATTGTAATGTCTAAGTATTAGCAGTTTCTCATACAGGTAGAATTCATTTGTAGCAAAGGAATGCTTTTGAGCCTGAAGTGGTAAGCAGATTCTCAAGTTCAAATGCTAATTGTCGATCCAGCTATTAATTTAGATTAAAAAATGTGGCTGTATTAGTGACTAAAGAGCAAGTCTGAGTAAATAACATCAAATGCCATGGGATGCTAATCCTGGCCGCCTCTTGGGAAATGGGTAGGCTGTCTTGCTTCTGTGGCTATTTAAAAATTCTCAGTTAAATGTTTCAGAGGGAAGGGGTAGTTGACAAGACCTCTAGCACTGAGCAGTTGTGGGTTTTCTAATACAAGCTGTCCTTTTGCCATATTTTAGAGCAATTTGTGGAGTTCAGAAGACACGCATAGAGTGGTCAGAGGAGTGCAGAGTGCTGGTTTGTTTCCAATAATCAGAAAGATCCTGGATAAATCAGTGTGGTTAGAGTGCCACATCATAGGCTGTGCTTGTCCTAGGAGGTAATACTTCTCAGTCAACAGATTGTTCTATCTGGAAAAAAGTAGCTGGGCATAGAGATCCTCCTTCAGATCTGAACTGGATCACATAATTAAAAACTAATGTAACGTATACATGCCTGAGGCCAAAGTAAAGGTGTAATAAGCAGTGCTAGATTTAGCTTTAATTAAGGATAGAATGGTTTTTTGTGCAGTAGAAATGTTCTCATGACATAGATTTTTTTTTTTTTTTTTTTTTTTAAATTTAATGCTGGTTTTAGGAGTGGTGGTCTTTAATTTGTGTCCAGTAATAAAGCTGGTTGAGGTCTTTATACCTATAACCATTTGTTCCTTTCACTGAAACCAGCTCTTTGGAACACTACGGTACCACTGTAAAAATGAAATATATATTTCATAAAGGTAAGGCAGTATAAGATAGAAAGAAGTATTGGTTTATGTGTAAATTGATTTGTATTCTTAAAGTGAAAGGGGTTTTCCTTTTTTTTTTTTTTTTTTTTCCTGAGCCTTTACTTTGTAGGTTAAAAAAGCTGAAAGCATATGGTAGCAATTTTTTAACCTCTCTACATGAGGTGCTTGTCAACGGAGGTCCATACGTCCAAAGCTAGTTAATAACAGCTGCAGGCCAAAGTTCCTTTAAGAGCTATTGCCGTGTTCCAAGATTCTCAAAGACTTTGAACAAGTGAAGTTGGCCACAAGGGAAAGCAGCAGGTCTGCATTCTGCTTGTTAAGTGAACCCTGTTTGAACAGAAAAAAAATGTGGCAGAAAGTCAGAATTTTCATGCTATAAAACTTGACCATAAAATATCAGATAGGATTGGCTAGTAGGCTGCTGCAGTTTAGCATAAGCAAACTATTTGCTTCAGTCTAAAACTTTGTTTTGCTGATTGCTTCAATGAAAATTTGGAAGACTGATTATACCAAATACTTCTTTTAAAAGTATTCAGAGAATCCTGAAACATGGGAATATGGTTCTATTTGTGTTTGTTTTTTATATATAAAACATGAAGTAGAAAGGAAAAAATGCATGTGAAGAAATAAAAATCGAAATTCTCTTGACCTTGTGCTTCTTTCTCAGTTTTATATTAATTACAATCTTCACCATGCTCTTTTCAAATCTATAGTGAATTAAGAGAATCCCCTCCAGACAGCTTTACATGCAGTTTGTAGTTGCTTTGCAGTTTGGAAGAAGTCCAGACGTAAAATGTAAAATCCCTTTCTCAAAAGATATGGTCTATGTATTTTTGCCTATTGGTTGAAAACCTTCATGGTATATTAAAGCCTTTATCAGAAAAAGCTCTTTAGAAGCATTTAGAGGGAACAAGGCTGTCTGGTTGGTTATCTGCCAGTAATAAAGTATCAATAAACAATCCTCATCATTGTTGTTCAAGTAGAATATGAGGCAGGATGCTTGACAGAGAGTATGTTTTGTGCTCTACACCAGAATGGTGCTGGATCAAACCCGGAGGTTTGTGATACATTTCTAGGACGCTGAGTGCCCCTAGGTGGTCACAACTAGAAGTACAGCAGGAACAGATTTCCCCTGCTGATGGACAGCTTAACCTCTGCTGGGTACTGGGCACCGCTCAGCCTCTGTGGCACAGTTTTGGGAGCTGTTACTATTAAAGGAGCACTTCTCTTCCTTTTGATAGGTCTCTGCTTTACAGAACATTTGTGTGGTATCAGTTTTAATCTAAATTGCTGACGTACTGAACTGGTAGTCTATCGTTACTCCCACTTATGGCTCCAATTTAGCCCTTGTCATTGCAGTTGTCTGTACCAGTTGGGGATTAGATGGGCTTATGGCACTTAGAGTTGATGCTCAGTGGATCAGTACCACTTTTAATTCCTTTTTAATACAATCTTTTCATTACCAAGCCCTTTGATACAATTTTGTTACTGTTTTTCAGTTTTTTCATATACATAAAACGTTTTGGGGATGAATTGCTTCTGGAAATGGTTTGGAGTTCTCTGCATTCCATTTCTCTGCTATATTCAAAATGGCACCACTTCCAAAAGAGACATTTCTGAAGTCAGTGTCAGTTTTGAAAATGCTCACTTGTAATGCATTGATCCTTAGAAAACATATGCAGTGTAAGACTTAGCCTTCCAGCTTCTACACAAATGTGTCATTCATTTGCCATTGTAAGAGAAGCGAGTGTTGCATAAATAATGTAAATACGGTTTCCAAATATTGCGGACCCAATTCGAAATGTTAGGGTCTATAAACCAATGGAATGCTATGCAACAATGCAGTTTATTTTAATCTTTGATAAACCGTGTTTCAAATCTCTTAAGTGCAGTATGTGAGAAAACAAACTTTGTTTGTTAGGTTAGGGTTTTCACTGACAGATTTCTGCAGGGAAGGAGGGGAGAGGGGAAAATAAAAAGGTAAATCTTTCTCTTGCTCTCTGAGAATTCTCATGAATTTGCTTCTATGGTAACCAATTAGCCAGAGCCTATTACTCATGTAAAACAGGAACTGTTTGCATTTTTAAAACCTTCATTTGCAAAACAGCACGTCTAAATGATAAAGTTAAATTTCTTTCCCAAGACCACAAGTTGTCTTTGTAGGTGGAAACAACTAAGTTTGCAGTGTAAAAAGAAAAGGAAAAGGCGCTCCTAGGCAGCAGCATCCATCCACGCTAAGAGCAAATATTTGTTTTTGGAGGAGAGAATGGCTGTCCCTGGAGCAGCCAGCTTAGCAAAAGCAGGAATGGAAGGGCAGAGCTCATCTTTTATGGAAGTCAGATAAATTTCATGCTCTTTAACATCAACTGTGACTGCAGGCTTTTCACTGAAGCCTGGCTCCTTCCCCAGAGTGAATAAAATAGGGAAAGTGATTAAAGTTCACTCAGTACTGGACAGCAGGAGGCAACCGCTTCGGTATCTTCAGCTGAGGGAGAGGGCGAGAGGGCTCTTTAATAAGACTTGTGAGGCTTCTTTGAAGAAAAGAAATAGGACTCGTAGGGCCTATAGATGCCCACACTAACATCCATTCATTTCCTGTACTTCATATGGCTTCTTTGACACACTGTAATATTGTCATCCTCTTCATTAAAATGTTCATTATGAAAGGGCAAAGAGAGAAAATGTAACTGCTAACTGGAGTCAGGGGTCAGCAAGTTCTGCTGCGAGCAAAGGACTCTGAGCTGCCTCAGATAATAGTGGCAGCTCTGGGGCAAATGTGACAGGCAGACAGAAAAGAAATGCGGACCTTACAAATTGTTCTGTTCAGTGTCCCGTCTTATGATGGGGAGGGAGTCTCAAGTGTCCTGACAAGTCCCAGAAGGCTGATGTGGCTAGCAGATCCTCCTGTGTCCTGCCTTTTGGCTTTTTCCCCTCTGTCTCTGTCTTTTTTTCTGTTTCTCCCTTTTTTAAGTCGTGCAATCGGTATTCACACATTCTTATAACTAATAGGATTAGAGGCGTTGCAAAGGGATTTGAACAAGATAATTAGTTTACTGCTTAGCCTACAATATGACAGGCAAAACCCCTCTAAGAAAAGGCAGACAAAATGGGTCAGAAAATATGTGGGAAATGAGGTAAGGCCTCTTAAGCAGGGCCTCAATCAGCTATACTATTATGAAAGGGTCCTGGAGTATTCATTCATTACTGCAAACTGTTGACTTTTTTGGCTTGGCCACCAGTGGTGTCAAAGAAAGAGACTGAGCCATACAGTGGGAAGTGTTGCTGGACACCAAGGAGTTCACTTCAAGTGCTTAAATGCATTTTCATGTTCCTTGCCACCACACCACGTAATGCAGTGCTGGAAAACTGAAACACTCAAGCACTTTACAAAGCTGAGGCTGGAAAAGCAAAGCTTCTGTAAATCTTGGGCTGGATCACGTGCTAAAGAGCCAGGCAAGTGACATACTGCCTCAGGAAACTTGTTTTATGTTTAATGTTATGTTATTTAACATTATATCTCTAGCAAAGTTATTTAAAACATACACTTTCTAGCAGTGTATTGACATGTTCCATTTAAAAATATCCTTTTTTAAAGCTGTGCCACACAAAAAAAAGCCCCCAAACCCAGTCCCCCAACAGTGCTGCCAGTATGGTAGGTGAATTACGAAGTGATGGTACTTGGTTTCCAAAAGAGCAGCAGGAAATACCTCAGAGTTCCTGCCCTTTGTTGTTTTGCCTGTGCAACTTCTATGAGCCACCAGCCTGATCAAAGCTGCCAGAAGTTATTAGGACACATGTCAACCTGGGCTTGCCTGTGTATGGTAACTTAGATGTGCCTCCTCCCCAGTGGAAGAAGCAGCAGGAGCTCCTCTAATGAACTGTCCAGCAGCTCCATCTTTCAGCGTATGTACAACCAGCGGTGGGAAGAGGTTAATCCATAGGGAAACTAGTTAAGAAGGCAAAGTGAAAAATACCAGGAAGTTGTGTGACAAAAACTCAACTTGAAGTCAGATATGGTTGCTGACATTTTCTATTTATTTTAATGAAACTCTCCTTTCAACCTATTGCTTTTTTTGTCTGGCAGCTTTAAAGTTTTTAATACTTCACCTGCTGTGCAGGAGTATGCATCATGTACAATACAGAATGTCATGTTGCCTTTAGCAAATTGACCTCCCATTCATTTTAAATACCTGTATTTTATTTCTGATGGGGATTAGATTCCTAATCTTAAGATTAGGCTCACTTTTATTTCATCCTAGGGATTTATTACCAGAATCTTTATCTGCTCATAAACGGAAAGAAGACAAAGACGTTTACTGTTAGACATGTACTTGCCTGGTGGTAATATGAAATCCTTATATTGTAATCTTAGCTGTTGTGATTTTCATCATTAAGTGCATTTGGCACAGTTTTATTTTTAAAAAAAATCTGGCATTTCCCTTTGTTATTTAAATGCTTTTTCTGCAGTTCCCTGTCCACTTTCTCAGCTTGGAATCTCTATTTTTTAATGCTTATTATTGTATGTATGAAAAAGGGAATCGTGAACGTTGAAAATACTCTGGAAAACCCTGTGACGTATTTGGTGGTTCTTCAGGCCAGTCATTGTACCATACATACCTTTACATACCTGAATGCCAACTTTCCACTGGAAGTGAAGTGTCTCTCTAATTAAACAAAACAAAAAAGAAAACCCCACAGGCAGAAATGGGTGTAGGTGTGCAAGAGATGTCTGTGTAACACCTCTTCTTCCTGCTTTATATAAAAAGGGATGTTAATCAGTGTTAAAATATATACATACTATTTATAAGTCTTATCTAGTATCTCTTTTCAAGTCTGTTTTTCTATATGATTGTTTATGTTTGGTTAACTGTTTAATTAGTACAACTCGTCAAAACATTTCTGGACGTATTTTCCTTTCAGCTATTTGTGTAATACGTTATATTAGTGAGGAAAACTTGGCTTGTCTTCATTATTTATAGATGTGGATAGGGAGATGGTTAACAGAGGGCAAAAGAGATATGGGGAAAAAAATATATATTCTACAGATCTGGGGCTTAATTAGGTATTCTATATCCCTACTGAATGCTGAATTTGATCTTTTCATTTTCACAGATTGCAGAACTTTCATTCTCACCCACGGTCTAGTTTAAACAGATACTAAAGGAAAATATTTGAATATTTTTATCCTTACTTGGAGCAAACATTTGTAGACATATTCTCATGACTCCTTGGTTCCTTTGGTGTTTTTAGTGTATTTTTAGTTTGCATATCTAAAGCAGTCAGTTGCGCTGCAGTCCAGCTCTCAGACTTACTCAGTTTTAAGTCAAGTATGAATCTTACTGCAATTACTTCAGCTTTTATGGTGTACATTTTAACTGGTTTTTTTTTTTTCTGTTCTTCACAGAAAACCTACACCTACCACACCTTGATAGCACAGTTTCTGTGTTACTCTGCAAAGATGCAGAACTGACACAAAATTTTGAAGTACGCTATGATCTTAACTGATCAGTCCTGATGAAATACTGACCTTCTGCCCCAAAGCTTTCCTCTGCCTGGCCAGGAGCTGGAGATTTCTGTCTCTAAGAAAAATGCTTTCAACATTATCATAAGGAGTGCTAGGTAGAACCCTGATAATTTTTTTTTTTTTTTTAAAGGAGTAACCAAGAACTTGGCATGATCCAACCCTAGTCCCCAAAGAAAACCCAAAAGGCAGCACCAAAATCCCCAGTTTTGTTAAATATAAAAGGTAATTTTAAGGACTCCTACATAGTCGAGTAGCATTCCTGTGCAACTTGATCTTGGACAACCTGCTTTAGCAGGAAGATTGGACTAGAGGGTTGCCAGAGGTCCCTTCCAACCCCTACTACTCTGTGTTTCTTTGAAATCATAGAATGGTAAGGTTGGAAGGGACCTCAAGGATCATCTAGTTCCAACCCCCTGCCATAGGCAGAGACACCTCCCACTAGTACAGGTCACTCAAGGCCTCCTCCAACCTGGCCTTGAACACCTCCAGGGAGGGAGCAGCCACAACCTCCCTGGGCAACCTGTGCCGGTGCCTCACCACCCTCACTGTAAAGAACTTCCTCCTAACATCCAGTCTAAATCTTCCCTCTGCCAGTTTAAACCACAATACCGTGGGGTTGTTTTTTTTGGTCACAATAACTGTTCATCATGAGATGAAAATTTATAGACTGATTATGGAAAACTATCTTCTTATGTTCTTTCTTAGTCTCTCCATCTGAGGTGGATTTTATCTTTGTTCATATATGCTTAAACTAGGGAAAGATATAATTAAAATGTGTTCACTGCTGGTTTTCAGTAAGTAGTTTGTGATTCAAAGATGTATGTGATCACATTTAACACTAAGCTTGTGAGTAGTTACAATGGATTCAATAGCACTTAAGCATATACTTTAAATTGTACATGCTTCAGTGCTTTCCTGAATTGGGATGAGATTATTTGTATGTTTGCTGTTTAATAAGAGCTCTGTTTAGCTGAGTTAGTGTAATTTTCCATCTCTGAAGGTGCTATATCATAACCTATACACTTGTGGTTGTTGCAGCCCATCTTACAGGAGTGTAAGAGATTATTTTTTTTTTTTTTTTTTTTTATTTGACTGATAATTAAGGGATCTGAAGAGCAATAAATTCGTTTTCAGAACTGGTGGGAATGAAGAGCATACACTTGTATATACTACATCCCTATAAAAATTAGGGCAAAATGAAAACTAAGCCAAAAAATCTAAAAATTATCATTAGGGTGCTTGGATGGGATTTTTTTTTTTTTTTTGAGGGGGGAGCGAGGGGCTGGGATGTTTTTGGGGGTTGTTTTGAGTTTTTTGGATGTCTGTAAAGGTAAAAAATTGGTACCACTGTGTGGCTCTCCCTGATTTTGTGAGTGAGAAATGAGAGGTGAAGGACTGGCTCAAGCATGTCTGAGGTTAGGGGAGAAGATGTGCAGTAGGTGGTGTTGTTCACACTGTTGAAACATGCATTCATTAAAAACAGGCCTTCACTCTCTAAGAGTGTAGCAGAAGCTGCCCTTGAAATTTTCTGCCTCTTTTCAAGACAGGCACTTCCTATCTTGAAAAACCTTCTCCAAAGGAGGCATAAATATTGGTAAATAGTAGATGTATATAGAAACTACTTACCAAGTCCATCTCTATTCCAAATCACCATGAACACGTAGAATAGATAATTCAAACAAAGTTGTGACCTGGATTTACTATAAACCTTTTGGTCACAACATCAAGTTGTGTGCTTCTTTTGCTCTGGTTAAGAATTAAAGCAAGAAATTGTGCTGACAAGTGAAGTGAATAGGGACAGAATACAGAGTTACTCTGTGATTTAATACATTGTCCTAAATATGTTAGATGTGTAACTCTATAGAAATTCTAGCTCTTTGTTGCCATAAAGCCATGACTTTCTTACATGATGTATCTTCAATAATTCTGCTATATTTTGATTCATAAAAGTTGAGTAGATTGGAAAGGGTTTAAAATAATGCATTTTAGTAGGCCTTTTGACAGATGTGATTTAAAAGCTTAGAGAAAGCCATGCACCTGTCACTTTTAATTGCAGAAAGCTTTCCATCTATTAAGTTTGCTTTGCCAGAGTCTTCTAATGAAAAAGTTCCAGTATCTAATTTATTTTTCTTTGGGTTTGCCAGGAAAGCAATTAATTTTTAAAACTTGCAACTATTCAGATGTGCCTCAGAAAGCAGTCTCTTCATCTTATGTACCATTAAGTTTTATCATATGCTTGTCATACCTTAGGAACATCTTGATATCCTTGAAGAATTGTGGCAGTGAAATGTAGACATATTGTCTGTAGCAGCAGGTAGGGTTTACAAATACAAATGTTCATATGATTGGGTTATTCCTATCCATCATTAGCTCGCATCTCTCCGGAGCTATAAGTACATCTGTGCCTGGCAGGCTTGTGTTATCACCAGTGCATATGGGGACCATGTGTCAGTCTTCCAACAAAGATATATAGCCTTGTGTAGAAGCAGGATTGGTTATGCTTGTATTTTAACCTCTAAATCAATTTCTGGGACCTTTACTACAGATGTTGGAAGCTGCAGGTCTGTAAAACAGTACACTGTAATATGAACTGCAACAAAAGAATAAGCATGAGAGGGAATTAACCATATGGCAGTAGACAGCAAGTGCAGTGGAGCCTGCATAGAAGCAAATCCTCACACCTTCTCAGCTATCTGGGTAAATACCCTTTGAGTTCAATCACCTGGCAGCTCTGAGGTCATCTTGTTCTCAGAGGAGATCTGTTCTTATTCAGCTAAAGAGTGAGTACAGATACATGTGCTTGCTGTGCTAAAGATATGTGTCCCCGGAGTTTTTGAGCTGGCAATGCTCTTACTGAATTCCTTAGAACTATGAATGGATTTATACTGACTGCTGTGTCAGGAAGGTGGGTGGTGTAGCATCAGGATGTTGTCCTCTGTAACAGCTATTATTGATACCAATGCAATGTCATGTGGCACTTGGTGCCATGGTCTAGTCTCAAGGTCTGTGGTAATGGGTTGGACTTGATGATCTTTGAGGTCTCTTCCAACCTTGCTTATACTGTGATACTGTGTGTTCTTATAGCCAGCCAGTCTAATTTCTTAAATCCTGGGGTCTTGCTTTATAGACCAACTGTACTGCTTCTGCTATACTCTCAGCTCCTTTTACAACAGGAAGCCATCACTTGACATTCTGATTCTTTGCATGGCATTGAGCAGAAAAAGATTATGGTGAAAGGAGTTTGGGAAAAGTGGCATGAAAAACCATGGAAAGAGAAGGCAGGCTCAAGAAGAAAATGAAGTCTGGAGCCCTTGAACACAAAAAATAGAATGCTGGAAGACTTGAGGCTTCTGAGATGTTTATCTCTGCAGTATGAAATTCAATCGATCCTGATCAATGTATAGTTTTAGGTCCACAGTACTTAAATCAGTATTTACCCTGAAGTTTCCCAACATTTTTTTTTTTCCTCTTTCTCCAAAGAACATTTAATTGACTTTTGTTAATGAACACATACACAACAAACAGGAAAGAATAAACAAAGGATCTAAAAAAGTAATAATCTATTCATTTACCTAAATAATTGAGCTTATTCTTACAGATTTGTATTTTGTTATCAGAGAAGTGAAGGATTATATGTACACACATGTTCCTTTCATCCTCTCTGTTATTAGTTTACTCATACAACAGCTTTAAGTCATAGTTCTTCAAGCCAGAAACCCAGTGGTGGTAGGCACTGTGCAAACACAGAATGGAGAAAAAAAAAAAAGAGAATTTAAAAAAAAAAAAAATCAACACAGGGTAAAATAAAACAAAATGTTTCTGTGAAAAATATTGCAGTATGGGAAAGAACAGATGGTTATAAGCAGATGGGTGAAGCCCAGGAAAACAATGATATAATATTGGTCATCTTCATAAGCAGTAATTAGGATGGTAGCTTAGATGTTGTCAATTTTTTTAATCACCCATGGTAATCCTTTTATAATTTGCTTTGGTTTCTTTTTCCATTCTTAGCACAGTTTTTGGCACTGAGAGGCAACAGCCTCAAAGCCTGAAGCATCAGTGCTTCACAAGTGTTATGTGACTACACACATATTGGATGAAGCTAAGACTGTACCATAAACCTGTCTTGTTAAGCAATCAGCCTATCTCAAGAGACAGTCCCCAAATTACATCATTCTACTCAAATGCAGGAAGACTGAGCACAGTGCCATTCAACATTAATCATCTGTATCATTGTTTCTAGTTTACTCCCTAAATTTTGACTATTCCTTGTCAAATTTTTCAAGGTTAGTTTTAATGTTAGGGAACACTTGGCATACTCAGTTTATTATTAAACTAACATTTTGGGCTTCTGCTCGATGAAAAGTGTCTGTGTAGATGAAGTTACTATTTGCCTCTACTGGAACAGCAGCTACATGGAATGGGGTTGGGTCAGGAATCCACTCTTCTGTGTTTTGAGCAAAGAGAAATTGGCATGGTTTGCTGAGTAACATTTCAGAAGAGAGTACAGAGGGTTATGGACTGTGTAGTGAAACTAGACAACATAACAGACAACCTTTCAGTCAGTTCCTGAAAGTGCTTATGGTTTCAATTCCAAAGGAGGTGAAACAATATTAAATATTAAAGCATGTTGACAGCTGCAAACTCCTGCTAAAAAAGAAGTTTTGTTACTGGGAGAAGTAGTGTTAGATTTTTTCATATGTTGTTGAAGAGGTCTTTTGGAAAATTAAGTATGCCATCTCATCTATTCTTAATGTGAGCAGATCCCCAAGCCAAATGGATGTTTCAGCCACACATATGCTGAGTGTGTAACGTACCAGAAGAAGTGAAAGTTACCTAGCAGCATCTTGCTTTACCCTCTTTTAAGTCTCTAACTTGTAGTGCGTTTTTAAGTCTATCATGTGTAATAGTTGATTAAAAATGAATTGCCAAATCAGCTGTCAGAGACTGGTGGAGTTAAAATAGCAGAATCTTCACTCTTTCCTTATAAAGACATGGTATTTTATGGCTGTGTGTTAAATAATAACATCCAGATTAAAGTTATTTTCCGTTTTGCCTTCAGTTCCAACCTAGTTAAATAAAAAGGATGGAAAAACGCTAGAACAGAAACCATATATGCTTTATAAGTTATTGGCTGGACTAAATTATCATTTTTAGACACATTGCATGCAAGATGTACATCCATGTAGCTAAAAGTCTTCTCCCACTCTACAGTCTAAGTAGGGCTGTAGGTCAATGATACCCTCACACCTCGCAGCTGTGCTGCTGCCTCAGGCACTGTTGGGGTGTGATACTGCCATCAGAAATGCATGAGGAGCAGCAGTCAATAACTGCCATTCCATCCCTTCCTTTGCCTTGTCAATTTGAGACTCTGTGGGCATAAAGAATTGTTGGGTTTTCCTTTGGGGTGGGCAGAGGTGATCTTAAGAGCTGCAAGTTTTTTCTTTCAAAGATCCTTTTCTATCAAAGGATTACATTGAAGTCAAATTTGAAGTAGTACAGCAATTCTCTCTCTTTGAAAGTGTGGGTGGTCCTCTCCTCTTTAGGAGCTACAATGTGTAATTATTTCTAATTTTTTTTTGGTAGTCCTAAACAAAAGAGAATTAAATATTCATTTAGTGGAACAGACAAATAAAGACTACTTTCCTTTTAAAAAATAATTTCTATGACTCCAGTAAAATACATGTGTGGTCCCTATACTCCTACTTTATTTCACAATTAGCATTTGCCACACTAGGACACACTAGCACAATAAAGAATAAATGGTCAGTCTCCTTAAGGACTTATTTTCAGATGGTAACAATGTGTATAAATTAAGTGCACTTTCGAAAACACTGTAGAGTGGAATTGATTTTGGGACCCGTAGTGGATTTTTATGCCAAGATTGAGACTGGAATTTTTCTTCCAAACACAAAATATGATCATATGAAAGCGTAAGAATGCCTGTGTTTGCTTCCTGTGCTATTTTCTTTCTGGAGAAATTAAGAACTGCTGTTACTCAAAAATATGAACAAGATAATAGCGTTTATAATGAATAAATAGGAGGAAGAAGGTCGTTCCTCAGACAAAAAAAAAAAACAAACCGAAATTCACTAATTTCTATCGTTTAATTTTAAATGTCAGGGTTGAAGGTACTGATAAACTCTGAAGATTGCCAAGCTACCAGCACTCCTATTGTATAATGTGTCCATTTTTCTCTTTTGCTTTAAACGTACTATGCTTAAAGTATCTCCATCTGTGCTTTAATAGATGAAATAGGTAAAAATATCTGCTGCTTAAATAATACAAAATAATAATTCGCAAAAGCTATATTAAGTGCATTCAATTCAATTACACATTTATAAATGGATAACATTTAAAAAACCTGAGGCATTAAGAATGAAAGAAACTTCAGTGATACCATTAAAAGTGGTATCATTAAAAGGTGAGAGACAAAAGTGAGCAGGGAAATTGTCTGAATCTTTTCAGAGGAATGGAAGCTTCATTCCTTACCATAGGAATTGCTGTGGCTCATGGAATTCTGTGCATGTCGCAGCGATGATTACCCTGTGTTGTGAAATATGAAATAGTCACTTGGGTAACATAGCACAGCACAGCATAGGGAATAATCCTACTTTAGCATGAGAATATGTTATGTCTACTGACTACAGCATCTGAATCTCTGGGGAGTCAACAGAGCAAATGGAAGTTAGTGATGCAGAGAATCCATGTTTCTGTGATCTAAATTTTACTCATCTTTGTGCTCCTCAGCATGGTACTGATACGTGCTATTGCTGATATATACTGGCTTAGTTTCTCCATCTGTTAAAAGAGGTTAAAAGTACTTTTCTCAGAGATGAAATGTTATCCCTCTGAAGGGAAGAAAGTTGGAAAGATGATACAACCAATGATAATGATTTACAGAACTTAACCATTCATATTGTAGATCTTCACAAGGAGAAAATATGTGTCTAGAGATGTATCAGCTGATAGTGTTGGACTCCCTTTGTGTCTTTATTATGAAGAGGAATCACTGCACTGTATGTTTTACTGAAGAACAGGGGGGAAAAAATCATCAAAATTAATAGGAGGATAAATTGTTTATTTCATAGTCAAAGAATAATGATTAGGAGTGTTCTTGAAATTGGGGGTTGGGATTTTGTTTTCCCAAACAAGAGTTTAGTCCGAATTTAAGTATATATTTTAAAGAAGCATTTCCCTGTTCTTTCAGTTTTCATTGATTTGTAGACATACCAAAAAAATCTGCCTTGCTGAAACAACGTGAGAAACCATTTGAGTATGAGATTGTCTTCAGAAATAAGAGATGTAGTAGTGTAATTTGTTAATATGGTAACTCTATAAAGCCAGGCATATGTCAGTGTTGTAATAATTAATTGGATTAGCCTCATTCGACTGACAGGAAAGGCACATACTTGTTTATATATTTGTAATATATATTTGTTTATATACTTGCAATTTATTTGATGAATCTGGGATAAAAACTTGTTGTATTAGAGATTAAAACATGAATGTTTGTTGAGTAAGCTCATGCTAAAATATGATGTTATTTCTACCATGACAGATTTCCAAATATGCTTCAATAGGTTCAGTTCACCCGAGCTATTAATTTTACAGGAGCTGCATCTCTGCGTATTTACACCACAATATAGTAGTTTAGTAACATCTGTATTCTTGAAGACTTTGTAGTTGGGTTTGGTTCTCATTACATAGTTCTGAAAATAATTTCCATGCTTACATACCTTATCCTAATACAGTAACACTGGTGGCTACCAAAGTGTGCCTCTCCAGCATTCAGAAAGTTCTTAAAGTACGTTGCTAGTCATACAGAAACTTGCTGTTTGAAGAGTATGGTAGTATGATGATAAATGAAGGTTTATGAGCTGCAAAATCATCTAATTGAAAGTTTTCCATGATAGTGCAGAGTAAAAGTAGGTATTCATTATTCAAATCTAGAAAGCAGAAAACTCTCTGACATTTTATGATCAAAATCCAAATCAGAGATCCCTCAAAATGCAAAAAAACCCTCTTTTGCCATTTTATTCTGTTCTCTTTGCATTGAAAAGCCCACTGCTGCTGCAGCTTCTGCAAACAGAGACAGCTGCCAGGGTGAATGATAACATGGGATAATCACTTTTCATCCTTCTCTTGAGACGTATCAAGACACAGTTGAAACTTGAAGCCATGGCTCGCTTCTCTTATGCCGTGACATCACTACACGTTCTCGCCTTCTGGGAGTTCAGGTTTTACTGCTGGTGTCCTCAGTGCTTCCCAGTGAGGTGGAGTACTTCATTTTCCATAATGTCAAAGCTAGGGGAATAAATAATAGCTCTTGCAACCCAGGGTCTTGCTCTGGTTTGGGTTCAAGGTTTTAGATGGCATGTCTCGTTAAGGTGACTGTGGCTGGAGAAATGTCTCAGGCCATGCCAGACCTCTTTGACATCTTAATGAAGTCCAGGATCCAGCGAGTAGCCTGTGCTGGACCACATTTCCCAGGCTGTCACTGCAATGAGAAATAGTGTCTGTCTTTTCTCTGCCACTTAAATTTCTGTGCTTTTTAAGGTATACTCAGGTAGGAACACTAAACAGAACTGAGGAAAAAAAGCACATGATAGTGAAAACAGCTGAACAGGAGAGAAGTATTTTATATTCAGAAATTAATTGTTTTATTATTTTAGAATAAACAATTAATACCTATGCATAAAAAGGAACTGTTACATGTTCTGCTGGTGATCATCATAGATCCTTCCAATTGGACTATCCTATCTAGTACTAAAGCAAGTTTCTATGTTTGTTTATTTTTAACCACCTTTGTGTTCCAAGTCAAAATCTCAGTGTCCAAATTCATGTATTTGATTTTCAGTTAAATAATTTGAACAAATTGTCATTCGTTTTTTTTTCTTTGACTATCTCATTCTCTATGATAGTTTGCTACCTTGTATGGACATGGGAGAATTTCATGCAGAGTATAATTAGCTCATGTCAAAGCCATTGATTGTAGTGAGAACTACTATGCAAGTCTTTATTCATGTCAGATGTATTTAAATAATTATTAAGGATGCTGATCATGGAATAACCACCTCCTGAGCTTTTTTTATGAACTGGCATAAATGAACTGATAGGTATTCAATACTTAGTCTGGCTCAATAATTCTGCCTTTTCCTTTAAAAATCAGGACACATTATTCATTCCCAGCACTCAGTATTTTACAAACTAGAGAATGGCGGTATAGATTTATGATGGTACTGGTCAGACACAGAGGGAGGTTAAACCATAGAGGAAAATAAAATTACAAGTAATTAAATTTACAAGCAGGTTTGCCATCTTCAAAAGATTTATTGCTTCAGAACGAACAATGGTTTTAGCCACACAAGGAAGCTGTAATACAGCCTTAACAGCATATGATATAGATATTATATGTGCTGTCTCAATTTATATAATTAAAAATTTAGTACTCCTTTTTAAGGATAAGTGGGATATTCAACTGGGAACCATACAGGGTGAGTAATAAAATAGCTGCAATGCAGTACTGTCTGCATTTTTTAGGAGCTGAAGCACACTGTAAAGCTCATTAATATCAGGCTATCTGAGGGCTTTATCAGAGACAAAAAATCATATGTGTATATATATATGAATGTGAGTATATATACACATATATATGTATGTATATACAAAAACATGGTTTGGAGGCTTTCTGTGGGAATAGGTTGTTATATTCTATTGGTGTGAATTTCAAATGTTAGCAGGACTCAGGCTATTTTTCCTGATATACTTCTACCTACTAACCACTAAATATGATAATATTTCCCTTTTGTTCTTAGGAATGATTCAGTAGTAACAAGGTTTTGGCAAGGTCTTTCTGCTATTTCCACAAAGCATAATGCATTGTGATTAATAATGTATGCTGAAGGAAAAATAAACCCCCAAGAATTAACTGTAATATTTAAAATGAATCTGATTTTAGGAGGGAGAGTGTAGTGAGATTTGATTTTCTTTCGTTCTTTCTTTCTTTCTTTGTTTTGTGGTTGCTGTTATTAAATATTTTTCTTAATTGGTTTGTGAAATGCAGAAATCTAGATTCTTTCAGGCATAATTTCAAATTAATCAAGTTCTACTGTAGGATCATTGAAAATAGCAGAATTAAATTCTTAGTCTTTGGAAGTCAGTTTAAAAGCTGAGGCATACGTGATTATTTGTGCATAGTGCAGGTAAGTTGCCTTGACTCCATTTGCTTAAAAAGAATTTTTTTTTTTTTGTGGAAGCACAATAATTTCAGGATTTACATGATCATGGACCTTGGACATAGTATTTCTATTTTTATCACTGATTTAGAGACACATACTTGACCTTCTGTGGGGGGGACATAAAATAAGTATACAAGTTTTCCAAAGAGGCACTAGAGCTGGGGGAGCAATCAGAAATCTTTGTTCATTCTTCTCTGTGTATCTTTATTTAGAGTGGGATTCAGCTGTGTTAGGTACATGAATTTAGCTCTCTTGTTTTGCTTTTGAAATTAAATGAGGTTGAGCTAGAACAGTACAACTCTGAAGAATGCCTGGCATACATTCAGCTTAAACATATCTGAAACAAACTGCTGCAAAGTGAATGGTGCAGTTGCATCTCAAGGTGCACAGGTGCTCATCTGTGCTTTCTCTGAAAAGAGCCTTTTTCACCCACTGCCAGCCTAACTCACCCAGATGATTTTTTTTTTTTGTGTGAAGACCTATTTAACAACAATATTACTGTGCCACTTTTTGGCTTGAGGAGACAAGCCCAAGAGTTCCACTTGAGGGCTTTTTACACTAAAAGTGACTGAAGTTACAGTGGAGTCTCCTCTGGAGGCTTTAAAAACCTGTCTGGATGCGTTCCTGTGCTACCTGGCCTAGGTGCAGACCCAGGAGTGAATCTAGCAAGCAGTTAGTTTGCTCTCTTGTGTACACACAGATGTACATACACAAATGTGCAACCTAAGAGTGTTGCTTATTGAGGAACCTGACTCACTAGCTGTTACTTGTAAGCCTTTGCACTTGTGCTAAGATTTGCCTTTAGTCAAAGAAAGATTTTTTGACCATTCACTTTTTTTTTTATCAGATTTAAAGAAAAAATAATTTAGATAATGTCTCAATGTTTTTAATGTTCCACTCTGAAAAATGATATAAAATGATGAGTGCTAATACTTTATTAACTGCCATAAAAAGTGTCATGCCCCATTACCCATTACCTCCTGCAGTATATATTTATGAAGATGGCAGTGGTTTACATAGATGTATACATATATCTTTGTTATGAACTGATCACCATACAAATCACTAGTGCTAACTTAACCACTTTATACATGATTTTTATACAGGTAAAATGTATTAGTCAATTAAACTGAAATGTAAATACAGATATTTCCTCTTTATACTTACAATGGAATTCTTTTTTTTATTTTAAAGGAAGCAGGCTGTTAAATCATATTACCGTAACAAATGCTGAAGGCTGCTTTTTCATTCATTGCCATTGAATTTATTGTCAGAGCAGTGCAGTCATATCCCATTTCAAGATTACTTAGATGGCTTGAAAATTAAATCACAGTTCACAGGTTCTCTTTTTTTTTTTTTCTTTTTCCCACACACAGTTAATAATAGTGAAATTTAGTCTAGTTTTAAATACACTTTGTAAGACACTGCAGTGCAGTTAGATGCACAAACTGTAAAAGATTTGATAAATAGAATGTGATGTGGGTAGAACAAAATCGTTGTCAATGCATGTAGAATTCTTTTCAAAAGAATGGTCTAAATTTTGTGGAAGTTTGGAACTGTGAAGTTTTATAAAGTCCTCAAATTATTTTATTAAATTTCATAAATCTGAATAAGATCTTTGTGAATGATTAATAATAACTGGAAATAGGAGTTCATGCTACGTTACATTTTAGGGGAAGAATATGTCAAATGCATGACTCTTGATGTCTGAAGTACTGAATGATTCTTGCTTACTCACTTCATCTGAGCTAGTTCTTTTTATTTCTATGCAACATTTTGGAAAGTTGCTCCTAGAAGCTGTTTCTGAAATGGTCACTAAAGATGTGTCTAAAAAGCAAGATACTGCAAAATTGTACTTCTTCTCTTAGAGGTTGGATTGCGTTTGATGTGCTTTTGAAGTGAGGCTCCTGATTTGGTTTTAGTGAAATCAAATCTAGTTACTCACAACAAACCTACTCTGCAAACAAGCTGAAAAGGGTTAGAGACAGCCTGTATGCATCTTATTTTAGTTTGTAAACTTTATTCAGATGCTCACACAAACCTCTTCATGTAATTTCTTATGCTCCTTACATTGTCTATAGATAGATTTGCCTCTGAAGGCCTCCAAAAGAAGGCCTGATTTCATAATTTTAAGACACCAAGCTGGATAGCTCCCTCTGAAAGGTTTCAGACATTGGTGAACCAGGTGTGGTATGTGTGATGCCAGGACACAAAACTGTTGTTTAAAGTGAAACCTCTAAAATGGCACATAGCATAAATGAAAACCCTAGATTCTGATTTAACTCTTCCCCTC
Source organism: Ramphastos sulfuratus (assembly GCA_013399055.1). Classification (NCBI taxonomy): domain Eukaryota; kingdom Metazoa; phylum Chordata; class Aves; order Piciformes; family Ramphastidae; genus Ramphastos; species Ramphastos sulfuratus. The sequence goes on from WBNM01019603.1 coordinate 149,265, forward strand.
TTCCCCTCTTCCCCTCTTCCCCTCTTCCCCTCTTCCCCTCTTCCCCTCTTCCCCTCTTCCCCTCTTCCCCTCTTCCCCTCTTCCCCTCTTCCCCTCTTCCCCTCTTCCCCTCTTCCCCTCTTCCCCTCTTCCCCTCTTCCCCTCTTCCCCTCTTCCCCTCTTCCCCTCTTCCCCTCTTCCCCTCTTCCCCTCTTCCCCTCTTCCCCTCTTCCCCTCTTCCCCTCTTCCCCTCTTCCCCTCTTCCCCTCTTCCCCTCTTCCCCTCTTCCCCTCTTCCCCTCTTCCCCTCTTCCCCTCTTCCCCTCTTCCCCTCTTCCCCTCTTCCCCTCTTCCCCTCTTCCCCTCTTCCCCTCTTCCCCTCTTCCCCTCTTCCCCTCTTCCCCTCTTCCCCTCTTCCCCTCTTCCCCTCTTCCCCTCTTCCCCTCTTCCCCTCTTCCCCTCTTCCCCTCTTCCCCTCTTCCCCTCTTCCCCTCTTCCCCTCTTCCCCTCTTCCCCTCTTCCCCTCTTCCCCTCTTCCCCTCTTCCCCTCTTCCCCTCTTCCCCTCTTCCCCTCTTCCCCTCTTCCCCTCTTCCCCTCTTCCCCTCTTCCCCTCTTCCCCTCTTCCCCTCTTCCCCTCTTCCCCTCTTCCCCTCTTCCCCTCTTCCCCTCTTCCCCTCTTCCCCTCTTCCCCTCTTCCCCTCTTCCCCTCTTCCCCTCTTCCCCTCTTCCCCTCTTCCCCTCTTCCCCTCTTCCCCTCTTCCCCCCTTTCCCTCTTCCCCTCTTCCCCTCTTCCCCTCTTCCCCTCTTCCCCTCTTCCCCCATTTTGTGAGAATTTGAATATAATTTCTCTTTTGGAAGAGATGCTGGTTTCAGATAGCGAAGCAAAGAAGGTGCTGCAGGAGTTTTGGTGAGGAGCATTAGATATTTGCTTCAGGATGTTTTTCAGCTGCTTCTTTTAAAATATATGGTGCTTACCACTGAAGCAAAATTCAGGGATAGATTGATCTCAGGTGTTACACAGCTTGATGTTGTTTGCCATGACTTCTTACTTTTCTTTTTTTTCTTTCTTGCTCACATAAAGCTGAGCATATCAACCACTTGATGTCACAGGTTTGGATTGGGTTGAAAAATGAAATTGCTCAGTTAAAAATTCAATCAGTTTGTCTTTCACTGTTAACTTAATGCTTCTAGGTTGTTTGGTTTTTGGCAAATGCATTGTTTGTAAAGGAGCTAATTAGTGCAACACTGATAAATTTGACTGGTTTTGCTGATTCTTTTTCCTCTGTTACAAATCAGTTAAGGCAATAAAAAACTTCATTGGAAAGATTGACTGAAATATAATGACTGAAATTATTTTCTTGTATGTTATTTTTGTTATACACAGAAATAAATATATATGGCAGGTTTTAAGTTTAATTTAATTTCTTTTTTCTTAGTGATCTTAGTGAAAATCAGATTCAAGCAATACCAAGGAAGGCATTCCGAGGAGCAGTAGACATAAAAAATCTGTGAGTATTTTTTTTCCTCCTTATTTCTCATTTCTGATTATGGTGCTTTGACAGTGCACTGTCCTTTGTTTGTATCAGATATCATTTTCTTAAGCACATTTACAGTTGCTTAAGGAACCTGTGTATAAAATCAACACAATTTGTTTTGGCAATACAGTTTAGCATATCTTGAGCATCCTATAATTGCCTTATATGAGATCTAAAAGAAAAATGGAGCCAAATACAAGAAGGCATTATCACTACTTGTTTATGCTAACCCGAATTTAATATCTGAATGTTAGGCTATTTCAAACATTTCACTGTTTCACATAGGAAAAAAAAACTTACATTGGTTCTAAGAGTTTGCATTTTATTTACTTACATAAAAGAAAGCAAAAAAAATAAATAGTAGGAGCTATTATCTACTTTTCCTTGAACATATTTTTGTACTTATGTGACTACTTTTCTTACAGGGTTTTATTCTGTGGTAAAAATAAATCTTTTCTAAAAGACAGATACTCACTGGCCTCTAGATAGTGACCCTGAAGTTCATGGACAGGTTTGGAATTCTTAGCACTTATAAATGTGGTGATATGTGTGTTGCATGACAAAGGGAAGCAGTGACTTTGTGACTTTCTGTTTAGAGTGGTAGATCAGTTTAGTGGACTGAAGTACCTGAAGACTCTGAGGATCTTGTATAGTAAGAAATGTAAGGTCATGCACTCAAAGTCTAAAAACCCTGCTGGAATCTAAAGACTCATCACTTAAAAACAACCAGCAAATACAGGGGACATACATCATTAGGCTGCAGAAAGGCTGTGGAGCTGCCAGTGTGATGCAGCTGTGGAAATTACCTTCTGTGGCATCAATAAAATTAGGGAAGTATGAGGACATTACATGAGGTTTTCAGGTAATTTCTATTGAAGCACTTTTTTCATTAATTGAAGTTACCAGTATTGAAATAAAGATGAACTTTCTAGTTGTACTACTTTGAAAACAGTGTACTCTGTGCTGAGAGAGTCATTCCCCACTGGAATGGGCTGCCCGGGGAGGTGGTGGAGTCGCCGTCCCTGGAGGTGTTCAAGGCACGTTTGGACGTGGCACTTGGTGCCATGGTCTAGTCTTGAGGTCTGTGGTAGTGGATTGGACTTGATGATCTTTGAGGTCTCTTCCAACCTTGCTATACTGTGATACTGTGATACAAAGGTGGCAATATCTTGTTGCATCCTCAGTAGGAGGGGGCCGGACAGGAAACTCTTCATGTTTCTATCTTCCTGTGATAGATGTGAAGTCTCCTTCTCTGGAGGCTTTGGAAGCCCACCTGGATGCATTCCTGTGCAGACTACCCTAGGTGATCCTGCTTTGGCAGGGGGCTTGGACTGGAAGTCCCTTCCAACCTCTAATGTTCTGTGACTCTGTGACTCCACTCTGCTGCCCATAGCACTGCACACAAATTGCTTAGGGGGATGTTTTTTCCAAGGATTTGGAAGAATTCCCAAGAGTTTGGCCTACTTGATAAGATATTTAGAAATTCAGGAGGATTTTTGTTCAACCATATTTGTGATATGGTTCTTCCCTTCAGTGCAGCCCTACCACATCTAATTGGAAAAACTGTTATGTTCAAATTTATTGTGTTCCAAAGCATGCAAGCCCTTCTCTATGTGGCTTTACTACTTAGCATAATGGATCTAGCGTGAGGTGTTCCTGCCCATGGCAGGGGGGGTTGGAACTAGATGATCCTAGTGGTCCTTTCCAACCCTGAATGATTCTATGATTCCATATTTTATAAGTTTCTATTCAGAACTGGTTCCATCCAGAGACTTGGCTACAAGGAGAAGCCTGCATTTTTCTGCACGGTATTTTATATGTGAAAATTGTAAAACAGCTACAGAAAGAAATCTTTTTGTAGTAAAAATAACAGCATCATTGATTACATCAATTCCAATAGAAATTACAGAGATGTTTCTTTTAAATGCAGTGATTGATAACCATCCCATACAGTAGCTCTCTTCAGATGTTTCAAAGCCAGGTAATAAATCTCACAGAACTTCTTCTGATTACATATTTATGTTCCTAAATGGAGGCTCTCTGTTTTCTCACTCACCTGAAGTGCTTCCTTGCCTGAATCAGGAGCTGGGGTACTTTGGAAAACATCTTACTGTATGTTATTCTAGTCTTTGCAGAGAAAAGGGAATTAGATCTTAGCTCAGATTATCTGAAGGAAATTCTTTTCTCTAAGGTTGATGATATCAATATAATCTTTTCATTGCTCATGGAAGCTTCCATTAAACGTGGCCTTGATAATTCTTTTCTGGACATCATCTTAATAATGTTCACAGCATAGATTCTGTAGAGGAAAAAAGCAAAATGGGCAGGTCATTTTGAGAGTTGACAATATGGGCAGGCTGCCACACCTTCATAGTAAAAAGAACAATCATCAGGCCTCGCAGACCTACTTTATTGCTAATTGGAATTTCTCATTTTCCAACTTATTTCTTGACTCTCATAATTGAGAAGAGTCAGGCTCTGTCTATGCCCTCTCTTTAGGCAGTTGTAGACATCAATAAGATCTCACCTTCTCCTTCTCTTCTTAAGGCTAAAAAAATGTTTGGTGACCCTGGTTGGATTCAGCCTAACATGTCAGTGTCTGTCTTCTGCTAGGAAACTGGGTGTGGTAATGGAATATTTTCTTAAATGCCAAACAGAACATCCTGGCTTCACTTTCACCCATTGTTGGTAATGTGTCAAGTTCTTCCAAAAAATGAGGGGAGCATATTTTGTACAGGTTCCCTGGACTGGGAGCTGAGTATCCAGGATTTTGGCAGTTCAGATATAAGATAAAAACCTACCTGCTCTGTCTCAGACTCTTGATTTTCCTGTTCGAAGTGTAATTACTTGAAGAATAATCCACTTTTAACATAGCTGCTGATCTCTGAGAGTCGACAGAAATTAGGGTGTTAATTCTGGAAATACAGTTCTGAAAGTTACTCCTAACTTGCTGCTTTTTCAAGGAGAAAAATATGCACCACGAAGTTAGGTTCTTCAGAGAACAAAGAATTCATTTCTGAAATGTGAGACTCGTTTATGTTTTCAAATCAAATGGAATATTTGGTTTTCAAATCAGTGACAATAAAGATTAGGTGGGTAAAGCCTAGGTAGATTAATTAGATGTGGTTTCATCTGCTAAATCAAGTGGTATGTAATGAAAAATGTGGCCTATGTTTTTTCTACAAAAGGTACCAAATGTTGCTGTCATTGATGCAGTTTTCTGTAGGTTTTCCTGTGCTAACACAAAGCAATTTGAGGTCGAAGTTTATCTTGAACTGAGTTGGTAAACTGTTGCAGAAAGACTTGGATTGAGTTTTATCTCTAAATTTTATTTGGCTGTGTCAATGGCAATCACTGAAAATAATGTTAATTTGTTTCAAACTTATTTTCCTGTTCAGTATTGAAGTCTCATGGAAAGTGAGTTGGACTCTGAGGAACCTTTTAGGCCTTTTAATATTGGTACTAGTTTGGAAAATGAAATTGCCTCTGCTTTACCGGACAGGGAGATGTAATGTCGCAGCCACTTGCAAGGAGGTTTGTTGATATGTAGAATAAATGCATAGAAATGGTTCTACAGATGAAGATTCACTAATTAATATTTAACTATACCACTCTAACAGAATTTTCACGTCATATGTGCTGAGTATGGCTTCCAAGCTAGAAGAGGATTATTTTTTGCTACCTATGTTATAATAATATTGATAGTGTTTGATATCTAATTACTAAATTGCATTATTTCTGTGAAGTCACATTATGGTATCTATGCATCATCTAAGTTATAGATTGTTAATTCTGTGTTCATCCTCATTTTCAAGGCAGTTTTTTGTTTCACGTTGACTTTTATTTTCACTTTGCTGCTTGAAGATTATTGTGGATTTAGCCAAGCAGAGTGATAGCCAATTTTGAGTGGATGGAGCAATTGGATTATAAATCTGTTCTCTCTTTCTTTTGGCTTATTCAGCAAGTATGCTTTACTTGGTAGTACTGCAAGTCTTTTTACTTTTGGGATAAAAGAAAAAGGTTAATAATTTGCTACATTATGCAAATTAGGGGAAAATTAATTCAAATTGTTGTACAGGGACAATGGAACAAAGAACAAAATTAACTACATTAGCAAAATAAACAGCAAGTAGAATAAAAGAACTTGGCTTACAAATGAGAGAGTAATCACAATAAATAGTAATAGTCATGGGAAACAAGCAGCTCCCTGAAATTTGATAAAAACTTAGAATAAATTCTTACATCTTTTTGTTACATCTTTCTCAGCTAATGCCTTTAAAATTATTGATTCCTCTTGAAGCCAAAATTGAGAGGAGAGTTGAGAAATAGGAAACATAACTCAGTTGAGTTGTAAAAAAATACAAGGAGGTATTAAAAACAGTGCCTGTTTCCAAACATTGTGTTGCTGTGATAAATATCTTGGATGCTGTTCTTTTCCCAAGGAAAAGTTCTAATATGAACTCCAACTTACCATGTGCTAAAATCAGAAACGTTTTCTAAATATTTTGTTGAGGAGGAACTACTGCAGGGATCTAGAAAGGTTTCTGACTTTTTCTGATGATTTAAACAATGTTTGCCATTAATTGATATACAAAGACAATGTAATTCTTTCTGAACAAAGGGGAAGAAGGTAACATTGCATAGTACCTCTCTTGCATGGCACCACAAAGTGTCCTCAAGTCAGGAAGAACAGGACAGTAAAGCAGACAGATTGAATGCAATTGTCCCAGCTTTCAACACAGCCTCTAGGGATGAGTAAAGAAGGTTTTTTTCTATTTGATAACAGTTTGTTGGCTGAAAGGAAAGAAAATATAAATTCAGTGTGAGCTGTATCAGCAAAAGCAATAAATAAGAGGTTTAATGCAGGCACATTCTTCTTAGTTGAATGTTTTTTATTTAGTTGTTACTGGGTCTTATAAGCTGAACTGACATAAACACGAACAGTTTAAAAAGCAGTAGATTAGTCAGTATATGAAATACCTGGGCAATGCTGCAGATATGGGTGCAGAACTTAATTCTCTGTGACAGTGCAAAGGTTTTGAATGAGGCAGCTGTTGTTTGCTGTTCTGTGAGCTTCACAGAAACAGCAGTGCCAAAGGTAATAAGCCGTTCCACAAACGCAGGGACAGAAATGAATAGTGACTTTCCAAAGGGATGGAGGGACTCAACATGGAGACGGGGCAGGGAGAAAGATGATGAAGAGACTGGGGAGGAGAAGGATAAGAGTGGGACAGAGGTGTTGGTCCACATCTGATCAGCAGCTGACTGCTGTTGTTAGAGTGTTAATAATTTGAAAAGAAGAGATGAAACTCAGGAAGGAAAAAAAAAAGAAATAAAATGCTTTATATAGTGCAGTTAGCGTTGTTGGTATGCTCAATAACTTGTTGGTGTGAAAAGTTTCATTATTGTATTGTAGATTTTTGTGTGCGGCTTTGAAAGTCATTATGCTAAAACAAAATTACAAACATAGAGTACATGCTTTTTTTTTTTCTCTAGTGTTCTTGCTTATGTCTTAAGTCTTAGCTCTCGCACAACTTTCTGTCAGAAACTGGTCTTACCCAGAAAAAAAATCAGGCTGCTCCAGTATATCTAGTAGAGAGACACCATAATTTAATGATACACTGGCTGCAAAATATTGTCTAACTTCCTGTTTGGACTATATATGCAGTTGATATCTTTATCCTAACACGAAATCCATGAACTGCTACTCAACCAGTCACACAGGCTTCAAAGTCATGCTTAAAGAATATAAAACATGCCAATTGTTGTTCATGGTCGTGTGTCTGATAAGTTTATATTGCAGTCAAAACTGAAGGTAGATGATCTAAAACATAAAGAGAGTAGAATCTTTCAAAGACAATCATTTATAAACGTAGGAAATATTTTTCCTCTCCCACCTGCAAAATTCCCTTCCCCCAGGCTGAGACCAACTAATTAGTTCAATGCAAAGTAATCTTTCTGGTAAGAAGATATGAATGAAAACAACTTACCCTTCACTAAAGTATTGGTCATGGTGACTCATTAAAGGAAGAAGTCCAAAAGTTTTCAGGTGTGCCACAACTGCTGCCAGTCTAGTGGAAGAAATCTGCCTCTCAGTTTGTGCAGGACAAGATTTGCTCAAATACTTTCTCTACTGTTAACAGATTTCCCTTTGTGTATAATATGGATGATTTAGTAGAAGCTGTGTCAGCACTGATTTATACTTTGACAGCTAAGGATAATAAGATATGGGCAAACATACAGCTCACCCTTTTACAGATTAACCTGCAGACTGCATTAGGCAAATTTGATGGCATTAAAAGATTTTTCCAATTTGTCTGGAAACAATTTCTCTTTTGTATTGTGTCAAGGGTAACATTTCATGCCATTGTACTAATTTAAATAGCTTTGATAAATTGTCCAAGAGGTTAGAGAATTGTACTGTGTATATATTTTACCTCTTTAAAATAAAAAGGCTATTAACTTAATTGTTAAGTGAAATTCATTAGCAAAAATTGAAGGAGCCTGAGAAAGAAGGCTTAAATATTCGAACACTGCAGCACTGGTGCTGTAACATTGCACCAAATGACTAAAGATCATATTCAGGAAAGGATAGTTTGCATTAGTTTTCAGTACACAGAAAAACAGACACTGTTACAGCTATGACAGTATTTTATTCCAATGTAGTAGTAATTCAGATTAAAAATGTGTATGAAAATAAAAGAGCGTTATAGAAGTTGGTACATTACATTAAACAGTAGGTATGATGATTTATTAATAAAGTAAAATGTTATCATAGATTCAGAAGAATCACAGAAAATGCTTTGGTAGAAGTCTCATTAGCCCTCCTAGCTAATATATAATTAAAAGGCGGAAGGGCAGAGTTCATTTATATTTTGTTAATTTTCTTGGTACAAGTCAGACAGTTTACTCCTATTTATGATGACAAGTTACCAGCTTAGAGAAGAATCTTCTGGTTATTTAAAGACAAGTTGTATCATCTTTGCTTTGCAAGTTGTGTCCTGAAATGTTAAGCTTTGTGGCAGTATTTATAGGAAAAGCTTTTAGCAGCCAGGAATCTGGGATTTTATATTTGCAGGGTTGGTAATTTGAGCAGGCATTTTTAATTGAGCAGTATGTGCTGTATCAATGTTTTGAATTGAAAAGGTAATATTCTTCGGAGAAATTAATGTAAATTTTTCATAACTTAATACATAAAGATTAATAATGTATGGGAGGGATTGCTGAGTTTTTATGTCCAGAATTCAAGCGCTCCGTTCCAACATCCTATCTGCATATAATTGCACAGAGCACAAAGTACCTACAGAACTGCATACTGAAGGTTACAGCAGAAACACTAGTTCCCTTTGGAGCAGTAGGAAAGGAGATAAGTAACCAAGTATGTAAAACCTTGGGCACTATTCTTTCTACCTATAGAAATGCTCTTAAAGGTAATTATTCACAATCCTGCCCCCCTCACCCCTGCACCTCCCACCTGGCCAAGGCGTGCATGCACACAGAGAGACCCCAAAAAGGGGTGCCTCCCGCCGGTCCCTGCTGCGGCGGGCGGAATTAACATGCAGCTGGGCTGCTCTGATAAATGGATTCTGTTAGGTCACCGAGGGGATGCGTGTGACATTAAGTGATTTACCGTCCTTTACCTTAATGAAATTGTTTCAGCAAGATGATGCTGAGAGCTTTTAATGGATAGCTTTTCTTGATGTAATGAAATTGCATTCCTTTGGCATTTAATATAAGGTGCAGTTATTATTTACTGGAGCTTTCCCAGCGCTGCTGTTTTGCGCAGACGGTTGAGGACAAGCCGGGATTTCTGTGGCGGCACCCAGGCCGGCATGCGGTGTGACAGCCTCACACGTACCAGAGGGTTTCAGTCAGCGTGGCCTAGCTCAGACAGCCCCTCAGCAAGGCTTTCTCTGCACCTCACGCTGCCGCCGCTCATCTCCCTTACAAATACCTTCCTAATCTGTTTAACAGGCAACTGGATTACAACCAGATCAGCTGTATTGAAGATGGGGCATTTAGGGCTCTGCGCGACCTGGAAGTGCTGTAAGTATCCCTTGTATCTCTTACTTGTAGCAAGAGCTCCGTGTCTGGGGAGTCCTAATGTAAAAGCTTATCTGCGAGCTGCAGCCTGGTGTCAGGATGGTCTAGTGAAAAGATGTCTTAAAATAATCCACTGTGATGTGCTAGAAAATGGTAAAAAGATGTGGAGAGGCAGAGATATTCCTTTAGTCTGTCAGACAGCCATTAAACACAAGGTTATTCAAAAAAAAAAAAAAAAAAAGTAAAGCAGCAGATGGGAGATACTGTAAGAAAATAATGTATTTCCCTTTAAAATGGGGAGGGCAGTATTACTGAATCCAATTAGTTTTGTAAATTATCCATCCCTGTTGGAGTGCTGAACATTTTCAGCATTGCCTTTGTTGTATCCTCTGGCATCAATCTGATCTTTCAGCCCTTGCTAAAGAAACAACATACAATGTAAATTTGACTATCCAGATGTTTTCAAAGAGGTGCTCTTCTGTCAGGCACCACTGTTGTGTGTTGAGCTACATAGTGTGTCCACGTGGATTTTTCTTTAACGTTTTTAGCATTTAACATTTTGAGTTTTGTGTATAAATATGCATGTGTGTGGAAACATATCTTTCTTTATGCCATTGTTAGCATTCCAATACTCTTTCACAGACTCTTTCTCATTGTCTCAAAGTGGTCATCAGTGAGGCTAAAGGGAACAAAGTTATCGTCAGCGACCCCTGACCTCAGAATAGATACTGTAATGAGCAAAGTGCTTCAATTCCCAAATAACCTGAGGCACAGGACTTGTTCCTGAATATTTGTTCTGTCAGTCAAAATGTCACATTTTTTTCTGGGCTTTCTACATCAAGAGAAGTGAATGACTTTGTGTCTCAGTGAGTTACTTGGTGTTAGCTTGAATCACACTTGGTAAATGGCAGCAACTTGAGGAAGAGGAGGGAGAGGGTTTTATTGTGTTTTGTTTGGCTTTTTTTAAGATTCTGAAGTTTCTCTGGCAATAGGTAGTGTCTATGTATACAAGAAGATAAAGAATATATGAGCTGCTTGTGAAAAGGTTTTTTTGTTATTAAGCAATAATTGGTCTTAGGAGCAAACGGATCTGACAGCTACATTTAATTGTTTTTACCTTGTAATGGTAGAATAACAAACCTATTGTTAACTTTATGGTATGAAGCCATGTGAATTGTCCTGTAGGTTCAAGATTACATGTGATTGTGAAGCTGATGGATTGTTGATTGTCTGTCAGTAAACCTGATGCTCTGTCTGATTTTTATCTTTGAAATTCACATATGTAAGAGAATAACTTTTCCAGGGGTGGCTTTTTCTGGTTATTGCAGTTTTTTATTGCAAGCCTTTCTTTACAAGTGAAAGTGTTAAATGTGTATTCTCTGCAGTTTTTTAATACTTGGCATTTTTTATGTTCTAAAATATTCATCCTTGCCAGATGAAGTTGTAAAATTTTCACACTGGTTTCAATGAATGAATAAAATAAAAAAAAAAAAAAAAAAGGAAAAAACATTGTTAAAATAATACTCTGCTGAAAAAGTTGGTAGTTAGAATCTTATAGTAGCATTATTCAAATACACAACTAAATGTTCACTATCTTATGGGATTATGTTATGTGATAAGTAATGATATAAAGATTAAGTTTTTTAAAAATTGAGATAGTTATTTCAAACAGTACTGAAGATTTTGTGTCTAATGCAGTTTCCTTCCCAGTATGGTGTAAAGAACGAAAGATGTAGATCAGACCATGCTGAACATGCACTGCCTACATATGTTTTTTCATTTGGAGTTAACCATTCTACCTAAGCCCAGAATGTGTATACAACTCCACAACTACAAGTTAAAGCTTCTAAAAAGGTTGTAATCCCTTTCAGTGACAATTTGAAATGTTTGCGAGTGACAGGTCTTACATATTGGTTGAAGAATTGCAGAATCTTAGAGGATGATGTTAGATACAAAATTAAGCTGAAATCTGGACAGTTCTGAAATGCAAAAGCATATAATCCTCCCTGTGAATATCTGTGAAATCTAAATTTTCATTTTTCTTTTTTAAGAGAAAACCTGCTGTACTAGGATAACAAACTAGAGGGAACTATTTATTGTTGTCATATTAAGAAGTCATAAAGTATCTAAGAAACTAAAAAATATTTTTTTCAGTCATGACAGGCTTTGTAATGGTTTGTAACACTTAGGTAAAAGTACTGTGTCAACTTTTTTTTTTAACCTTTTTATGATCACATCTCTGTAATGACATCAAGCATTTGCATCATTAGATAGAGCTATGAAAAGTATTTCATTCCTTATGCATCCCTTGCATCCACTCATGCTACTTTTCTGTACCCTTGCAAAAAAGAATTAATAGCTCATGCAAGGCAAACACCAAAAATCTGAAAATGAAAACAAAAACATTTGTAGGTACACATGTTTTTAAACAACTAAAGGTTGTGGAAATATGCACTGATTTTCATTAACTTCACTGAAAAGATATTACTTTAAAAGCTTTTAAGATGTTAAAAAGGAAGAACTATGGTAAGTGTAATTTACCATGTGGACATTGTAAGAAAATCCTGCTAAGATTTACTTACAGTCATTGATACACCTTTTGTGGATATACCCATTTGGCCATTTTCAGTTGTTTCTTTTTTGCTTCTGTCTTGAAAAAGGCCTTGATTCTTTCTTTTTCGTTTTATAACTCCCCTTTTTGTTTATGTAGCCTCAAGTGCACACAGGGAAGAGCCTCTGTGCACAGTGTAGAAAATATTTAGGATGTGGAATGAGTAAGCACAGAAAGGAAAAATGCAGCACATTGCACCAATAATTAATTGCTTGGTTAATGTGGAGGTATATAGCCTGATCCTGGTCAAGGTTTTCTGAATTTACCTTCCTGTGTTTCAGAATCAGAGAGTACTTAACAAATTTATTCCAAATGAGCATAAATTAAACTTTTTGGGTATTTTTTAAAAGAAATAAAAAGAAAAAAAAAGGAAATAAATAAAACGCTTTTTGCTTAAAAACAGAATAAAGATTCATCTAGTGTCATTTATTCTTTATTAGTGCCACAGTTATGTGTTTAAAATTCCAGAGTACAGTCTCTGTTCTGCTCAAATGAATAATCTGTGGGTCAAAACTGTAAATTCTATCACTTGTATCCTTTGTCTGCAGTCAAGCTTGTTTGCATTTTATTTACAGCCTAAAGACAATATTAAACTGCAGGATTGTTTATAAAGTTTTGTTCTCATTGCAAACTCCACTTACTGAGTATAATGGGTCTATGCTAGCCGGACACTGGCAAAGATTTGTTCCTAGTTTCTATCTCAAGTTCCTGCTACGTTGTCTAAAATTTAAATTATTATTTTGCTAAAGTGTTACAATTCCTTTTTCCACTGTATAGCATGCAGCTCTGGATCATCCATATTAACTGCTATATATAAAACTTCATTGCAGCCCAAAGTTCATTAACTTTTCTTAAATTTCTTGGATGCAAATTCTTATATCATCTGTCAAAAAACATGGCCTATCAGAAGCCAGAAAGATAAATCAGAGTCCTGAAATCAAGGCATTTTCTTCAAGAGCTCCTCTTTTTTTATATCAGGATGACAAGCTTTGCTTGAAAGCCATATACATTCTCAATATTGGTGGAAGCTTTGTCTGAGTGAATTGGTTACTTGGACCTCTGATTATTTGGGATTATTAATGGAATGCATTCAGGTTTGAACAGGGGAGAAAAATATAACTAAATGCATGGGTTTTTTCCCTGATACCCATGCCTAAAAAAAGGTACACCACGTTCTTCATTAGCTATGCCTTTTTTTAGAAATGTAGTAAATGTGGCATAATGTGACATGTTAATGTGATTCTTCCTGACTTTGCAGCACTCTCAACAACAACAACATCACACGGCTGTCTGTGGCAAGTTTCAACCATATGCCCAAACTCAGAACATTGTAAGTAGTCCCACTGGAATGAGCTGCCATTTTAATCAGTCCATTATATCATTTATACCTCAATGCTCTGTAAATATGCAAGCAAAGAAAACATAAGCTCAATTTAAAACTACATTGAGGTATCATAAAGTTGGTAAGTGAAGTCTGTGTGTGTACGCCAGCTAATTCTGAAAGGTAAAGCTAATGAGTGACCCCAAAGCTGATAGTTGGAACACAGGAGATACAGATGCAGTTGCATCCTTCTCCATCAGCTTTTTTAGGATGTGGAATGAATAAGTCAATAATAATTGTTTCATGGCCTTTTCCCAACTGTATTTTACTTAACACTTTATCCAGTGGCAGGAAAGCTTCACCTTCTAATGAAAAAGACGAGGGCAGGAGGGGTTCTCCTTCATATGTTGCAGCTGTAAAGAGAAAGAAATTGATGTGTTTTGAAAGTCAAAAATTTGTTTTACTTTGAGCTATTGAATGGGTCACATTTCATTTGGGAACAAGGAAGAGTCTTTGATTGGCTGTCAGATGTGATAAATGGGAAATCTGTATGCTTTTATTACTGTACTGCTAGCAGACCTAATTAAACTAAACTGGCTCTTCAACATTCTTTGTAACATAAAATTATAGCTTCATCCGGTAGTGCTATTATAATTAAGGTTGTGTCAGCATTTACAGTAAGGTCCCCATTTTCAGAGGTTATGACTTTCATAGAACACTTCAGGCTTCTAAAACAAAATAGATTGGGGTTATTATGTATGCTCACGCTGAACTAAGAAAGATATATATACATTTAGTCCTGAGAGTCAAATTTTTCAGCAAAGTGTGAGAATCAAAATGAACGGGATGTTTCTATCAGAGTTCAAGAGCAGCCCTTACTGTTAAAGAACTTTACCAAGAGCCTGTCGATTTTATTTCATGAATGTTGAGTTGCACAACTCTTTTGAAACCAGTAAGGCTTTTTACCTGCATTAACGTAATCATTTCTAACTGAAGAAATTCCGTGCAGGTGAGTAGTTCTGTTGATTTCATAATAGCATTGTAACTATTCTTGCTTAAACAAATACAAGAGGACTTAACTAATGCTGACCATGAGCTTTTGGTGGGCTCAGTTATATTTTGAAAATGGAATTTCATGCCATTCTTTCAGCTCTAAGACTTGAAAACCTGAATGTTTGTGCCTCTTTTAAGCTTTCAAATACAGTTTATATTCTGCGCCACAAACTGCAGTGAATCAAGTTAGCAACATTTACACATCTTCGATGAGGTACTTAATCTTTGGAAAAGTTATTTGGGAACCAAAAGAAAACGGAAGCATAGAGCCCTAGATTATAGCTGTACCATCCCTTTTGCACTTAGAATATGCTTCTATAAACATATTGATTTTGGTGGCATTAGTTCTGATTTGTGATGGGATTCTTGCCTACAGCTGGCTACAGATTGTACTGAATGAGCATGCCATATTGTGAGCTATATTTGCAAAGCACCCAATCATTTATGGGGGAGGAGAAAGAGAGTTAGTTAAAATCTTTTGTTTATGTTGGTTCCATATTTCATCTTGCTTTACAGATTATTTTTTGTTATTGATTCAGTCAGAATTGTCTAAATTCTGATTTTCTTGCACTTTGTTTTCAGTCAGTTAATATTGAGTGCATCAGCTAAAAAGGACCCAAATGACATTACTCTCTTATGGATGATTCTGAGTAAGGATTTGATTTATAGCTGTGGACATCCTTTTCTGTAGTTTCAGAAAATGTAAGAGCCAGAGAAAAGTAATTTACCTAATTTAGCGAATACATTTGTCTGGAATTTTATCAATGGCAAAGTGCTTTTTGCCATTTGGCAAGGAGCCATGGGCCTGTGTCAGACCCTGCCAACAAAGAGGCACTTACTTAATTCCATCGCTTGCTGCCATTTGGTCTTTTTAATTTCAGGCATTGCTTAGAAAGTAGGTCCCTAGGAGCCAAAAGCAGTTAATCCCCCTTTCTGTGATTAAACAAAAAGAGAGGAAATCAGAAAAGGGATGTGAAAGAAGGTGTTTTATATTGAGTTATTACTCTGTCTTGTTCAGCAGAAAATGAATTTGACCTGTTAAAGGGATTTTGCAGGCTGTTTCTATAGAGACTAATAATGGCCAGACTTACAGATATATCTAATTGGAAACAAAATCTTTTGTTAACTATATTTTTTTTCTCTCTTACAATATATTATAACTATAGAGCAATTTACTTGAGTCATTTTTCTCTTACTCGCTATTTGTAAGATCTGGACTGAAGAGTCCCACAGCAGCTTTCAAGCTGTTATATATTTACTTCTTTCTTTTAGACAAGATAAAAAGAAACAACTGGTAACTTTATTGGGAAGTCTTCCCTTTACTTTCAATTAATTAGACCACAAATAAAAAGTAGTTTTGCTGCTTGTATAGTTTATATCAGCATTTAAATCCCAGACTTTCAGAGAAAGGTGAAGGAGAGGGATCTGGGTTTGTTCAGCCTGGAGAAGAGGAGGCTCAGGGGAGACCTTATTGTTCTCCACAACTACCTGAAAGGAGGCTGTAGCCAGGTGGGGTTGGTTTCTTCTCCCAGGCACCCAGTGACAGAACAAGAGGATAGAGTCTCAAACTGCACCAGTGCAGATTTAGGCTGAATGTTAGGAAGAAGTTCTTCGTGGGAAGAGTGATTGGCATTGGAATGGGCTGCCAGGGGAGGTGGTGGAGTCACCACCTCTAGAAGTGTTTAAGAGGAGGCTGGATGAGGCATTTAGTGCCATGGTTTAGTTAACTAGAAGGGTTAGGTGGTAGATTGGACTCGATGATCTTAGAGCTCTTTTCCAACCCGGTTAATGCTCTGATTCCGTGATTCCTCCTTCACAATTTTTACCACTAAATTTGTGTAATTGCTTGCTGAAAGGTGGGATTTTTGTTCTTCTGTTTGTTCTTCCTAACGTAAAGGTATTGATGTGTTTCTTTCCATGCAGTCGTCTTCACTCCAACAACCTCTACTGTGATTGCCACCTGGCCTGGCTGTCTGACTGGCTGCGGCAGCGGCCACGGGTGGGCCTCTACACCCAGTGCATGGGACCGTCCCACCTCCGGGGGCACAACGTAGCCGAGGTCCAAAAACGGGAGTTTGTTTGCAGCGGTAAGGGAAGTAGATTCACTTGCCAAGTCCTGTTCTAAAACCCTCTTCATAATCCAGGCATTAATGGTTATTAAAAAATTAACTGATCGTTATTTGTATCCTGTGTGGGAGTGCTTCTGTCCTGACGAGATCTGTGTGAATGCTGCATTCACACGGATTATGTAGCCTGCTAGAAGAGTATTTGTGGGGGAGACATGCAGAAAATGAAATAAAAGATGAACTATTTGAGAACATAAGGCCTTTAATCATAAGAAATTACTCTCTTTTAACTTTACCAGTTGTTGCTTTTTCCTGTTGTTATTCTCTGGAATTTAAATAATATTCTGAATCACGGAGTAACTTTCTGAATGTTATTGGTATACTTCAGTGCATCAGGTTATTTTCTGATATGCAATGATGAAATGACTAACAGTTCGTTACTAATCACATTTTCTCTGTTCAATTTCCCCCCCTCTCCCCCTTTATTCATATCTTCTAGATGAGGAAGAAGGCAAGTTTATCTTTCTTACTTAACTATTTTTAGACACAGACTGAAAAGTTTCTGTAAACTTTGTCTACTGTTCAAGTTTTGTTGAAAAAAAATTTAAAATCCAGTCTGGAATATAGGTATCTGCCTTTTAAGTCATTCCACAGGGTTGTTTCTATTGGCTGATTTTCTGCAGATCTCCAGAAATCTATTGCCAGATATGCCAAAACTCGCAAAGTTCTATGTTTTTAATAAAAGGCACAATGTTTTATTCCTATTAGATAGCCTCCAACATCTAGGTGCAAGGCACTGCCATCTTCACATGGCAAATGCCAGCAGTATTCTTAACATTAATTCTGCCTTTATGTACACTTGAAAGGGCTCCTAATAAGATCAATTCATACATCTAATTTGCAAATGGTAGGGCTGCACAGCCCATATCAGGAACAGTTTTATAATTTGGTTGTTACAGTGCTGATTTTGGGGATGTTTTCTCCCTGAATTGCTGTATTTTTGATTAATTAATGCAACTGAAATATTCAAGCTTGTTAGCGTAAAAAGAGTAGTATGTATTACTAGTTTTGGCAGCTGTTTATAGTTCTGTAACACATACATAAATGTGAAGTAAAATTCTTAGATCGTGAGCTGCTATCTCAAAAAGACTTCAGCTTTTCAGTAATTTAAAACTGGAGCTGTTGTTGTTTGAAGTTGAAAGTAGGAACAGCACTGGCTGCAATTACACTGTCAGTATTAACTTTCCTAATATATCATAAAATGTACAGTCTGTCTGTTTGCAGGAAAATATAAGTTGTTTGCTTTTCAGAACATACATAAGTGATTATGTTTAAATGTATTTATAAATGCCAAGTTCAACTTAGAGCACAAAAGGCTGGGGGAAGGATTTGTATAAATCTGTTAACTGAGTTTGTAAGAGTGGTAGATTGTGGGAGGAAGAAGTCTGCTGAGCTGGCACAGAGAGTGAGATACGAGCTGTGAAGTCAAACCTTTTATTTATATTTGTGTTACTGAATGAAAATGTCATAACTCTGAAATTGCATGTAAGCAATATATAACTGATAGATACTCCAATAAGTATTTTCAGAACAGAACATAGCTAGCAGGACACCCTTCAGTTTTTGTGGCAAAGTTCATTTCTATTGGCATTTTTAATACTATGCGAAATTCTGAGAGCTGAAGAAATCAGTAACTAGCTTTTAAAACCATAGAATAAATAAAATACACTTAAATATGGATCATTTATTTAAAAAAAAAAAAGATTTTTGAGTGCAAGCTGCTAAAGATACCGGGAAATTATGTAGTTCTAGCAGAGTAGTTGAGCACTTGCCTTTCATCTCTCAGCACTGTATCAGCATGGTGTTGGGTATTTAAATTAATGCGGTTCAAAAGCATCGGTAAGCAACAGTGTTTGATTTAGAAGCTCTGCCCTAAATTTTTCTAGGAAGAGTAAAATGTGCTGGTTTACTGTTGAGGTAAACTGGCCTACTGATGGACAGCGTTGGGTAATTTTAGGAGAAATTCTTTTCCTTTGCAGGTCACCAGTCCTTCATGGCCCCCTCCTGCAGTGTCTTGCACTGCCCCACTGCGTGCACCTGTAGCAACAACATTGTGGACTGCCGTGGGAAAGGCCTCACTGAGATCCCAACGAACCTTCCAGAAACCATTACTGAAATGTGCGTAATCTTTTTTCCAATGAACTTCCAGAAAACAGATTTTTTTTCTCATGTGTTCATCTTTGTTATTTCCATAAATTCAAATTCAGATATGAAAGCACTACATAGATATATAAAAATGTTTAAGACCTTTATATTCTACTGTGAGTTAGTTTTGGAAGTACTACTCACAATCCATAGATACAACAATGAGTTGGTTTTAGAAGAATTTGGGACTATTTACTTTTCTGCAAGGGTTTTACTTTCCACAGTTGCCTTAATGGTTGCCCACTGTGCTGGTTTTGGCTGGGATAAAAGTTTTCTTCGTAGTAGCTGGAATGGGTCTATGCTTTGGATTCAGTTTGTCTTCTCTGCTTTTAACTAACTTAGCAGAAAGATTGTGATGTTCCTATATAGTTATCACATAATAATTAAAAGTTTTAAAGCTTTAAAAATAAAGTAAGTTGCAAGTGTTGCTTATAGCAACCCTTTGAGATTAGATTAGAAGGAATGATTGTATTCCATAAAATAATCTGGTTTTTTTTTTCTCTTAATGTTTATGTGATAATGTTGTCAGTATGCCAGAATGGTAGTTGACAGTAAACATTTGTAGAGATGAGACCGTGCTGTCACAGAAGCATTGAGAGTGCTGAGGAACTGCTGAATGCAAGGCAGAAGGGTACAGTGAGCCCTGTATTTCCACCACTGTTATCCAGTTCCCACACAATGGCTTTATTATCTTAATCACCATTTTAAGCACATGGTTTGGCAGGAGCTCCCCAGTTCCCAGGGAGAAAGGGAAAGAGAAATGAGCTGGTTCCCTGTTGTTTTCTGAAGGACATGCAGGCTTTAACAGACAAATTATTACTACTTCACTGATTTTTATAATACCACCATCACCAGATTCTTACATATGCCATAAGAAAATTTGCATTATATTTCTATTTTACATGTGCCAGATGTTGTTCAGTCTTTTCAGTATTTTTTTAGATTTGTCAATCTTTTCTCCATTTTCATCTGAACATTGACATCTGATGTTCTAAAGATATTTAATTGACAACAACATTTGAAACCTCCATAATACTTTAAAATTCCCTTACTCTGGACAGGTTTCTCTGCCCTACAGTGTTGTCACCTCTTTGTAGGCTGTATTTTCAGAATTCAATCCTGAGTACTACCTACCATCTTGTCATGTTACACTTCAACCAACCCCATGGTCCTCTGGTGCTTGCTTCTTTCTTGCCTTTTATGTTTGCTCTGTTGTATCTCATGTAAATAACCTTCTCCTGTGAGGCTGATATTAAACTGTATTCTTAGCCCTCAGTTATAAAGTTGCCTAAAATCTGATAGACTGTTTCTGTGAGATTTCATTTTCCCCCACCCATTTCCACCTCTTATTTCTTTGTTCTTATGTGTACAGCAGGTTACTCTTACTAAAAAAATAATTTATATTTTGGCTTTTTCCTCCTGAGGTTCTTGTAAGGTTTGTTTTCAGCACGTACTTGTGACTCTGTGATGTTTTGCTCTCTTCTCTATCCATTTTTCCATCATTTCTGTTAATGAGAAGCCTGACCTCATCCAGCTCCTCAGTATCCTATGAACTGATTCTTTCCTCTTGGCTTGACACAGGCTTCCTTTAGATAAAAAGTTGTCTGATCTGTTTGTGCATGAAAACATATTCATTACATTGTCTGTCAGTCTGGGACAATGCTGTGGAAAATCCAAGTGGTGTTAATGTTCTCATTCTCTGCCTTTTGGTATATGTTTTATGGAACTGCAGGTTTAAATTGCATATTCCATGTTGGCAACTTCACATATTATTTTTTCCCCCCCCCGGGGAGTTGATAAATTAACCTGTATGTAAATAATGTCCTTTAAATGGAATATTGAATTCCTTAAGTATTAAACATTGGCAGTTTCGATTGAGTAAAATTTTGCATGTTGAAACTCCGAGTTAGCTCTTCTGGGAAAAATAAAAGGTTTTCTGTTTGGAGTCTATTACTGATGTCATGACTGCATTGTCTTGATAGTTGTACTGGGCAGCTGTTTTGGGATGACATTTTAAGACAGTAGGAGCTTTTTTTTCTACTGGTGGCTCCTGCTTCTGTAGCAGAGCTTGCAAGGAGAATATGCTTGCACCACACTGCAACCTCACTGTCTCTGAGCTAGTTGCAATAGCTGAAACCACTGAGGAAAATGATTTTGAACTGAAAGTTGAAGTGGTTGAAGAACAGGCATGCATTTTGTGGTGGTGGGAACAAGAGAAGGCAGAGGCAGTTGCCGAAATGCTATTTCATTCCAGTGCAGTTGGATTTACCAGTGAGTGTCAGGGTGCTGCTGTGAGGGTTTTGCCGTACTGCTCTCATTTCTCATTTGGTACAGAAGTCAGTTGGCTAAAGCTAGCAATTCCTGATGCATGAATTCAATGTATTGTCTGCCAAATGCCTCCTGGGAAGATGCCTTCAGTAACAGAACTGCTTATCTCCAACTAGCTGCCAGTGAGAATGGAAGGAGAATAAAGCCTGTGGTGTCCTCTCTTTTTCTCCTCTGGTGTGATAAACCTCAGTGCAAAATTAAGTATTCAGCATCCCAGTAAATGTAATTCTTAATCTTTGTTGACTTAGTACAATTGTATCTGTACCAGTTACACCCTTTATGCAAAATTAATTCTTCTCTATTATCTAAACAAACTCACACACAGATAAATAAGAATACCTAAGCTTTTCTTCTCAGAGTTTGTCCAATCAAAGTGATGCTATTGGAGAAAAAAAAGTACTTCAGATTCCATTTATATTTTAAAAACAAAATAACTGGTTGAGCACCAAGACTCCCCCAATTTTAGTGCACCTAGTAATTCTGCAGGAAGCACAGGATTAGAAAGGTGCACAGAAACACCTTTGCTTCTGAGCCAAGAATGACCTGGGAACTTTAAAAAAAATTCCTATAATAAAATAATTCCTATTATTTTAACATGCGTATTGTAAATGTTGTGAGGCAAAATGCATTACCCAGAAATGCTACTTATTAATAGACTTCAAACTTTTGTTATTTAGTGTGCCTTGCTTTAGCCTCTCTTTTGACTTAAGCAAAACATAATACATTATTCATTCATTGGAAACATCATCATTTGAGTTGATTTTAGATTTGTTGTTTAAACCTCTCGCCTTTTTCAGAGTTTTTATGGGATGCTCATTTGTTAGCATGTTCAGTCTATTGAGCTTAACCAACTCCAGTGGTCTAATGTACCTAGTGCTTTTCTCTTTTGTCATACAGCTCATATATTAAAGGCATTAAAGGTCATTCTTAAGGTTCAAAACCATTACTTTAATTGGCTTTAGAAAGTATAGTCTTTCTAATGGCAATAGCATTTATCAACCTCTAGTCTTTCACATTTCAGTTTTTCAGCACCGTTAATCTCTTTTCACTTTGCTGCATTTTAGAATTCACCTTCTGCGTGAAAATTCTTTCCCTGATCAGCAGAAATAACTCCGATTCCCTTCGAATGGAGACTTTTTGGCACGTGTTCAAACAGACTATCAGAAACCTTGCAAATAGCGACCCAGCAGCAATTCTATTAATTGTACTGGTACCTTCTCTCAGAATGGAGTGAGTAAATGACAGGCTTCTTTCAAAAGAAGAGGTCAAAAAGCCATTAATGAGCTAGACTACCTTGTGAAAATGCTGCTCTTGCACTCTTCTAATTTTCTCTTCTGTGGCTTGGACTACCAGACAAAGTGGTTCTCAAACCTCTTTCCTTCCTGTAGCATTATGAATAAAAGAAAATAAATACAATTGCAGTGAGTGTTTCCAAGGATGGGGGGAATTACCTGCTCTGATGATCATAGCTTTGTAAAAGGGATTATTTAAGCAAAGAAGCCTGGAAGTAAAATGAATTTTTTTTATTAATTTTTGTTTATAATAAAATTATTTAAGTAGCCAGAGGACTTAATTAAATTCACATCTTTTTAGAAGGTTAGCAGTCACTACAATGGTTTATTTGTGGGGGAAGAGAAAGGTTTGCTGAAGGGGAAGGTGACAGGAGGATTGCCACTGTTAACTAAGCAGCAGTTATATAAACAACTCTAGTCTTTGTAAAGGGCAGAAAAGACCCTTAACCACATAATATATGAAATGAGAAAAATATATAGGAGTTAGGAATTTTAACAGCTCACCTTCATAATCCAACACAGTGAAAAGTCACTGTCTTCCTAAATTGCTCTGGCCTTCAAGATAAGTTTTCTTTCTTGTGAGTGGAGCTTTCTAATGTTTGAGTGCCAAAAATAGAAGTGGTGGGGTTGCTTCATGATAACTTTATTTTCATTTCCCATGAGTTTCCTAATTTATCCCCTCAGTCTTGTCTCATCTTACCTTCCTGATTCCTACTATCTTTCATTGGGTTTTCATCTTCTTCTGTCTCACGCTGCCTTCTACTTTGTTTTCATAAGTCTGTTGATTAATGACAGTGTATTATGCTGAGCACTCAACTACATCTTTTTGAGCCATGTGATACTAAGCAGAATTCAAAGCTCCTGAGATTGCTTCTCACAGTAGCACTCAAATTGTATTAAAGCAGAAGGGGAAAGGGGGAGGAAGGAGAAGGGGGGAAGAGGAGGGGAAATGAGAGAAAGGGACAAAAGAAGAAAAGAGGGGAAGGGAAATGTGGCAGATGGACCTAACCAAGACAGAGTGACAAGTTTGTCACTCTGATGACACTTTGTGTAAATGCAGGATTTTATTTGATACAACTGGGCTCTCCATCTATGTACCTGTTCTGTTTCACCATTTCTGTCTTTTAAAATTCATCCTTAGCTAAAAGTCCGAAGTACCTCCTTAAATAAATAGCTATTGAACAGAGAGACTCTTGCACTGAGATGCAAAGGTGCTTTTAAAGATGACCCTTTACAGAGAAAAATCACTTGGGAAAGGTTTAGGCACATTTATTGAAGACAGTTCAAAGACTCAGATAGCAGGAAAACTCTGAAACGTCAGAGATAAGGCAGCTTTCTCTATTTTTAGCAGCTCAAAGTGTGATTCAGCTATCTACAGTAGCCTGACAGAAATGAGAGCAAACCCTGCACCTTCAGCTTGAAAGGAATGGGTCCAAATGCTGAGGAGAGGGTGCAATAAGCTAAAAGACATTAAATTGTTTAATTTTTTTTTTTTCCCTCCAGAGTCTGCATTTGTTTCTGCTTTCTAGTTTAAATTAAAACGTTGCTCTTTTTAGGGCTTATACAGAGTGTTAGCTCATCAGTGTAATTTGCCTCGTAGATGGTTAAGCTGCCAACCAGAAGTCTTGCACATTCAGGGAAGATCTGGAAAGGTTTTGCCAAGTTGATTTCTATATATACACAGGTATATGTAGTCATTGGTCCTGTTTCCCTATGCAGTGATAAGATTTTTACCAGGCTGCAAGAATCCTCTAAAACCATATCTACTTCCAGAAAATGTGTGTTAACCTTCCAATGCTACCCTAAATAGATAGCTCTCTTTGGTCTCACTCTAAAACCTCTCACAGCCTATAACATAATCATTCTTATGACTCTTCTTGAAACTTTTCCAGTATATCAAATATATACAAAGAAGTTCTTCACCATGAAGATAGTGAGACGCTGGAACAGGTTGCCCAGGGAGGTGGTGGAAGCCTCATCTCTGGAAGCTTCAAAGGCCAGGCTGGGTGGGGCTCTGAGCAACCTGATCTAGTGTGAGGTGTCCCTGCCCATAGCAGAGGGGTTGGAGCTAGATGATCCTGGAGGTCCTTTCCAGCCCTAACAATTCTATGATTCTATAATTCTATCAAATCTTTTCTTAATTCTTGACTTAACAAATGTATACTATACTGCCAGTACATGCAGGTGCCAAGCATGTCTAATAAAAAAAAATTAAAATACTTAATATAGCATTCAATACTGATACATACTTTGAACAGTCAGAAGCCAGAAAAATGTTCCAGTTTTTGAATTTTCAGAAACTACTGGGTTGGAATAAAATGCAATAAATAACATAATTAAGTACCTTGTGGAGTTGTTACTCTTTGCTAAATGCCCCTTTGACAAATTCACGTGGTTTGACTAATATTTTCCCAGCTCTTAATCTAACATTCCAAACTTTTAATGGACTTCACACAGTTGCCTTGTTTTTGAAATTCACTTTTCTCATATATGCTTCTCTTCAACTGTACTTAATGTGCACTTTTCAAATCTTCTCTATCTTCTTCCTTTCCCAAAGGCTTTTAAAATCAGTGTTTTTTAAGACCATTGCATGTTTTGGACTTGATGCTTATTTTTTTTTACCAGTGAAATGGAGAGCAATTTGAATTTTTCAGTGAAATGTAGACTTTTTGTTTCTGATTCATTTGCCTTGCCACTCTCTGTCATAAATGACACTCAGTTTAGGCTGCTTTTCTTTGCTAGTTTATTATTATGCTTAGGGATATCATTTAAGGTGAATATTGCTGAGTAGGGTTATAGGTTGGATTTGATGATCCTGAGGGTCTTTTCCAACCTGGATGTTTCTGTGATTCTGTGAATATAATAATTGATTATTACTTATTAGCAAAATAAACCCGTCCAGTGCAGTCTAAACCAAAATGATTTGTTTGCTTTATCAAAAAAAATGTAGAAATTTGGGGAAAAAAAAATTCTTTAATGAGAGGTGTGCATATAAACAGACCTTAATTACATGTGAACATTGAGGAACACATTCTCTTTGAGGCAATGTATTGAATAAATGTGAAACAATTTAAAATTAGGTAAAGGTATCTCTTGAGGTATTAGCTTCTTTAACTAAATATATTTAATTTACCAATGCAGATTTCACTAAATTACATTTAGTTTATCTTTGGGCTTCCTGCTTTGTTATTTCTCAGGCAAGACTTACAATATCTTCCATCTGACTGCCTCAAATACAGATAGTTTTATGAATTCAATTGCTAATGCTGTCTGCTTAACACAAAGAGAAATGATTTGTCATGTTCTTATTCAAATATCTTCCTAATCTGAAAATTACTGGTAAATCATGTGGATTTATGCTTTTTTTTTTTTTTTAAATAATAAATTAGCTTTCTTACTTTATCTATCACACATTTTCAGAGGTAGAATATTTCAGCTGTTCTTGATTAGCATGTGTTCTATTCTCCCATCCTCATCTTCAGCTTTCTTCATACCCTTGTGTCCTATCCTAAAACCTAATTAAATTCAGAGGACAGAGGATAACTTAAGCAGTCAAGGGAATATAGAGACACAGAACACAACAAGAAACATGTGAAACCAGTGCTGGTTTCCAGAGATGCTGGAAAAAAAGTAGTGGCCAGAATGTACACTGTTCTACCTCTGTGGGGTTTGTGCAAGTTTCTGGTGGATATTGAGGTAGAAAAGGGACCTTGAGGGACCTTTATGACTGCCCAAGGGAAAGAAAATAACTCAAGCGTGGAATAAGTGAGTATTTTATACAGCATGAAGAGAAGCTGGAGAAGGCTCTAGCTCTTCCAGAAAAACCCTCATAGATCTGACAGCTGTGCCACACACCAAAGGTGTTACTCTTAGACTTTATTTTCACATATGGCTCTTCACTGCTGGTAACTTTTCCTCCTCGGTAATGTGAGTGAAATTACTGCAAAAGAAACTATGGATACTGACTTTTCACTGTTTTGTGTTTCATCATCAATGGGATGCCTTCTTCATTATTTACCTGTCGGTACATACACGATGCAGGAAGCAGCAACCACTCAGGAAAAGTATTTCCTTCAAAAAAACTTCCTTTAGATTTTTGTGGCAAGTTTCTGGGGTAAGTCCTTGGATTGTTTAACAGGTAATAAGGACTTCCTGCCACTCCTGTTGATCTCACTCAAAGGGAGGATTCTCAAGTTAGTATTTCTGCTCAATGAGCAGAACAGGTGACAAGTTGCTGCTTGTGATGAGCCAAGAGTATGGCAGGATCGAATTTATTTTTTGTGAACTTAATACAGTTCCTCTGAACAGCTCAAGTAGTTCTTGTGGTATAACAACTCTCATCAAAAATAGGCTAATTAGAGAGGCTTTAACTCGACTCTAGGTTACTTGGACTAATTGTGCTGAAGCCACACTGACAGATGCAGAAGTACTGAGCAAACAATTTAAGAAGTGGTGCATTTTGCCTTTAACTGGAATCTGTAACAATTAAGGAATGTAAAGCTTAGCATCATTAATGGTCCTGCAGGGTTCAGAGCACAAGATGGCCCTTGCTGTGGTGAAAAATTAAACAAATGCAGATTTGGGACTTGCTTTTGAGTAAAGGCAATGAATTGTTTAATAGCTTTAGAATGACAATTCTTGTTACTTTTTTTGATGTAATGCAGACTAAGGAGTCATCTGTCATTTACAGTCAGTCCCCTGAGGAAATACTTGATAGAACAATTAGACTTGATGTTAACAGTTTGGCAAGCTTTAGGGCAACATTGACAATGATTCTTTATATGCAAACATTTAGAAAGCTGTCAACCAGATTTATTAATGCAGAGAATTAGAGACTGAAATTCTGAAGTGCTACTAATATAGTCGTTCAAAATACATCTTGTGTTTTGTTAGACGTGGATGATATCACAGATTGTAACAGAATTCTTTTACTGCTAAAGTTAGAAGTGACATTTAGTGGATATAAGCACTCTGGGGATAAAGTTGTTGAGAAAGGAAAAATAGGTAATTTTTTAATAGCCTCAAGGTTTCCTGTAGCTAAGGAAGAGCATTACTCTTTCCTTATTTTAAAAACAAACAAACAACCCTCCCCTCCCAATCCTGGCAGATGATGTATCTGATGAGATACGTGTTGACTCTGTATTGCAGTTCTTCAGATCCAGGAGCTGCTCTGAATCCCATCACTGAAGTCTATTTTCTGACAGCTGTTTTTGCCATTTGCTTTAAAAGCAGATGGGGAAAATGCAAAGAAGAGCTGTCAATTTTATTACCATGTATAATCAGCATCTGTGCAATACATCAGACTCATTGCACAGCTTACACTTTCTTCTCTGTAGTAAAAATTCTTTTGGGATTTTTTGACTAGCTTCTTGCAGGTTTGATGCTGAAATTAAAAGTGCAGATTAATTAACTGCTAAAGCTGCTCCTGACCAAGTTTACTTTTTTTTGAGATGTTATCTTCTGATTGTTTAATTATAAAATACATAGCTAATTTGCTACTTCGTATTAAAATTTGTGTTTTCTTAATATTATTTTATTTTCCTGTTACAAAATACTTTTTAAAAAGATGTATCTCTGATCTCTTAACATGTATTTGGGTGCGGCACATATCTGTGTAGCATTTTTTCCATCTCACTACTGAGCAGGCTTAGTATATTGTACCCCATCTGCATGATTTAAGATAAAAAATGAGTCTAAAGAGAAAAGGGTGTTGGAATAGAATAGAATCATAGAATCAATCAGGTTGGAAGAGTGTTCTTCAGCTCCAGTCTGCCCTCTTTTTCTGGTGCTGAAGTCCTTCATAAAAACGACTTTGTATAATAGGAAAATAAGCTAGTTTAAAAGTGTCAGTGTGAATAAGCATATTGCCTGTCTCTCTAAGTGTGGAAGTTGCAATCAGTAATGGTGTGCTGCGGGCTTACAGTAGAGAACAGCATCCTCCTGGAGAGTGTCAAGTGATTTACATGTCACAGGGTTCTCTGGGGACTGGGTAGGAGGAATCTATCTACTGGCTGGGGACCTACTTTAATGTGATTTGATTAGGCTGGAAGTCACAACTGCAGAAGCACCTTTGTTTCTCAGAATAGTAGGTGATTGTACATTACTGTGTCTGCAGTGATAAGCGGGGGGGGGGGGGGAAGATTTAGAAAAAGAAATGTTCACAGTGTGTTTCCCAGATAGGAGAGATTAGGGAATAGTCTTCAAAAGAGGTTTCAACCAGTTTGGCAGTGTTAAAAGACAGTAAAACACTTACGTATCGATGCAGGACTTTGAAGTGAAGCACTAAAAGGAGCAGGAGACTTAATACTAAGAGCATTAATTAATGTTTATGTGGTGATGGGCAGAACACTTCTTACACATGAGGCAGTGCAAGCTTTGATGAAGCATGTACTTAACTGTCTTCCTCCATTAGCATGTCTTATTAAATATGCTACTAAAATGTACTGTGGCTTTAGAAAAAGAAACCAGCAAGTCACTGTTTATAGATAAATCATCATTTATAAAGAAAGACTGACTGCTGAGATGACTTTGAAAGATGTGCACAAAATTTCATACAAGTTCCATGGAAAAATACTGCAATTAGGTTTTTGTTCTGTCATATAATGGTACTTCTGCCCATGTCATTTGTGAGCGCTTAATAGCTGACATTTTTTTTTCAGTATTAGATAACTGCAACCTATCCTACTCCAGAATGAAAAAAATGTTTCATTTAATAAGAGGAATTAATATAAAGAGGTTTTTAATTACTATGGAAGTTTATCAGTAGAATGGAAATTTCTTTTAGATATTAGTCTATCTGTGCTTTGTGACCCCAGAATACATATCTAATTAGATTTTCTCTGGAATAGTGAATGCAAGTTTGCACTCTGAAATTCAGCTGATTTTAGGAAGATACAGCAGAAGATCAGAGGATGACAAAGCTTGAAAATGTGGATTTGATTTACTTTCTTTACAGACAAAGTGGGCTATAAAAGAGTCTTATTGTGTATTTATATAGTCTTCTCTTTCTATTCTTATACTAATCTCACTTTCTAAAATGTGATGTCTTTTAGCACGTACACTTTGGCGTGAATGAAGAGAAGACATACATAGATGATCCTACTATAACAAATCCTTTACCCAGAAGAGCTTGTGAATTTATCCCAATACTCCACAGTCTGTCTGTTAGATTATAAATTTCTCACTAAAGGGAAATGTTAGGTAAAGTTGGCATGGAGTTCATTTTACATACCCACCAGTGAATTGGTAGTTCACTCTATTAGAACTGCTAGAAAATTGGCACTTCTTCAGGGTTTGCCCCCATATAATTGGTAGACAAATCAGACAGCAGTAATTTAAATCTGCTATTCTATCTTCTCATTAAAAAAGGGCATATGTGTATCCTGTTTGGTACTTCACTTTATAGCACTAACGTATTTTAAAATTAATACTGGAACATACTTTGTGTCTTAATTTAATGGTAAACCTTGAGGTTTTCAAGTTTCATGCAATAAGTAGACACATAATGTCTAGCTAAGAGTATCGTATATTTAAAGACAGGTGAATGTAGACTGGAGCCCTCCTCCCATCCCCCAGCACTACATTACAAATTTCTACATTATGGGTTAACAAGAAGCATTTATAAATGAGTCTTGTGCCAACCTCACATGGGAGCATTGCTACTGCAATATGTGTCTTTTCCATACACACAGAGGGATTTTTCCTCAGTGTCTCCCTCTCCGGCAATTCAAGTCCTCGTCAGTAATGTGGCCTATTCCCTCCCTGCCCTTTTTCTCTTCCCTCCCCTTTTCAGCCCTTTACATATGCCCTGCATGTTTCCTTGTGCAAGATATTCTTTGGCTGGTTTTCAAAGCTAGACATCTGATAAATGTCTGGTCAGGCTGTCCCTGGTGACTAGGCACTTGGTTGCTGCCAAATAGAGTGTGTAACAGAAACGGATGGATGGCTACCATTCCCTTCATGGCTGGGTTCATTTGGTTTCTCAACTTCTTCCCATTGCTAAAATAAGGCAATTTTTAGAAATTTGTCATCTGAAGGTTTTACCTCTCTTTGACCTAGCCAGCTGAGTGGGAAACCATCTAGATGATAAGCATACATGATTTTTATTTTATGGGGAAACTAATCTGAAAATGTAGTCTAAGAAAAGAAAATACTTTGGGTTTGGTGTAACTTGGTGCTGACTTCTAATTTATAAAATTTTTTTTTACTTAATCAGATTATTTGTTTTCTGCATTTACTCAAGTGCTCTGGAGAAGAGTGAGCTTGCTGCTTTATAGCCTAGTTAGTACTCCTGGTCTGATGCACGTGTTTTGTGGGTCTGAGTGGCTCAGGCAAGGTGAAAAGTGTATGAGAGTCTATTGTATTAGTGGAAAAAGTTGAGAGTCTTGTGCCAGGGGACTCCCTGCAGTCTTTAAAATATACCTGAAAATCGTAGCAAGGTGGCAGTGGCCTCAAGCTGAGACTGGGTAGGCTTAGATTGGACATTAGGAAAAAGTTTTTCCTGGAGAGAGTAGTCAGGCACTGGAATGAGCTGCCCAGGGGGGTGGTTGAATCACTAACCTTGGATGTATTTATGGATCATTCGGATGTGGTGCTTAGGGCTATGGTTTAAGGTTAATCTTGTAGAGTATAGGACTATAGCTTGAACTTGGTGATCATAGAATGAACCAGGTTGGAAGAGACCTCCAAATTCATCCAGTCCAACCTATCACCTAGCCCTAGCCAATCAACTAGAGCATGGCACCAGTGCCTCATCCAATCTTTTCTTGAACACTTCCAGGGATGGTGACTGCCACCTCCCTGGGCAGCCCATTCCAATGGCAAATCACTCTCTCTGTGATGAACTTCCTCCTAATACCCAGCCTATACCTCCCCTGGCACAACTTGATCCTGAGGGTCCTTTCCAACCTGGACATTTCTGTGATTCTCTGACTTCTTTAAAACGTGAACATAGGGTTCATGTAGTCTAGCTTAAATTTTACAAACTGTTTGTGTGATCTGAAAATAAGTTTTCTTGAGATACAAAATCAAGGTTTGGGTTTAATTTGCACCTTTAAATTTTGTAGGTTGGAAGATCTGCTTTTACAGATTTTAAAGAAAAAAGTTTGGTTTTTTTTTTTCTTATAAATGAAAACTGTAATGAAATTACCTTGTTGCTCAAGATAAAAATGATGCTGAAAAAGAAAGCAAAAGCAACTTCCTTTGTTAATGTCTGTCTGTTCTAGTTTGTGATGGCTTTAGATTGCTGTTTGGCCTGGATTTTGTATTTTGATGTTGTTGCTGTTCTTTTGCAGACGGTTAGAACAAAACTCAATCAAGGTTATACCTCCTGGAGCTTTCTCACCATACAAAAAGCTTCGAAGAATGTATGTACCCAATAATTTATATGAAGCTTTTATTTTCAGATATACATACACATACATATAATTCTATAAAACGTAAGTCAAGGTCATAAAGAAGAACTGCAGTCAATGTGTGAGTATTTAAGAATGTTTGACTGCTGATAATTAAGACCCTATAGCAGTTGTCACATTAACAATAACTGATTTTTATGAGTACTGAAATTGTGGAATATGCTTCTGCATAGAAGCAATATGTTATTGCAGTGAGCATGCCTATGGCAGGGGGTTGGAACTAGATGATCCTTGAGGTCCCTTCCAACCTTACTATTCTATGATTCTATGCTATAGAAAAAAAAAATATTTAATGGGGAAAAACCACTGTTATTTTGTAATATCTTTGAGGTTGTATAGTCCTATGGCCACAGCAAGCAGAAAATCCTTTTTAATTAGGAAAACTAAATCTATTTGTCACTTTATTTTTTTTCCCAAGCATTTAAAAGGTCTGATTTTAATGATTTTAACATTTTGTTCCAGTGTACTGGCAATTTTAATTATTTTCTTTTAAATATTTTTTGGCAGTGTTTCATAGAAATATTTTAATTTCCCTTTCCCTTCCATGCCTAATTCTAATTGCATACTATTTTAACATTTGCTATTTTGAAAGGAGCTTGAATTAATTGAATCAAATTTCCTTTATTTCAGTGACCTGAGCAATAACCAGATCTCTGAAGCAGCTCCAGATGCATTCCAGGGTTTACGCTCACTCAATTCACTGTAGGTATCTGTTTGAACTGTAAAACAAGAAGCAAATTCCTCATATTCTTACAGCAAATTTTCATATATATGTGCTCAGTTCTGAAAGATGTAAAAATAAATTCAGAATATTAGAGTGATAATTTTGTATTGTATCACAGCTGGACACAAAACCCCCTTTATAATATATCTTTTGGGTTTTTTAATAAATATGTTCATGGCAAGGACTTGAACAAAATCAAACTAAAGTTATTTAGCCTAGAGAAAAGGAGACAAGAGGCTGAGGGGAGATTGTAGTGAGATATGTTAGCCTCATTTCCCAAGCAGCAAGCAACAGGACAAGAGGAAACGGCATCGATTTCCACCAGAGGAAGTTTAGATTGGGTATTATGGAAAACTTTCTTCCCCAAAAGGGTTGTCAAGCCCTAGAAGAGGCTGCCCAGAGAAGTGGTCAAGTGCCCATTCCTGGAGGTATTTAGATGTGTGGATGTGATGCTGAAGGACAAGGGTTAATGGTGGACTTGGTAGTGCTAGGTTTAAGTTGCACTCAATGATCTTAAAGCTCTTTTCCAATCTAAATGATTTTATGATGTTATGATAAACTTTTGTTCCTCAGTTAGTCATTCTTACAAACAGCAAATCCACTTACCAAGGCCCCTTGGTAAGGATGTAAACAGTGAGGAGCTGATTCTGCTCAGAGCTGCTTGGGCAACCAAGCTACTGAGAATGTGTGCAATCCTGTTAGCTCACAGGACCACAAGGATCTCGTAACTGTCAAATTGTTGCTGTCAAATTCCCTTCAAGAAAATGAAAATTTATTTATTTTTACAGTCAAAATTGGTTTTTTTATGCTTTTCATAATGGCAGCTTCATTTGCTTTGTTATTTTCTGGTGCAGTGTCCTCTACGGCAATAAAATTACAGAACTTCCGAAAGGCCTTTTTGAAGGACTCTTTTCTCTGCAGTTACTGTGAGTATTTTTTTTAATGTTCCTTTTATTTTGGGATAGCTCACAAGGGTAAATGTGATGTAAGAAGAACTGGCAGGAAATCCTGTATGTAAGATCAGACCATAATAAAAACAAATTAATGTTAAAGCTGAAGGAGTCAAGGCTGTTGTAGACCAGCTTGCCATTCATTCACAAATTTTGTCATATCTCAGTTAATGGCTCAGCCAAACATGGTTGAAATTAAACTATTCACTTGTGTGGAACTTATAAAAATAAAACACATAACATATGACACTGTCTTGCCCTGTAAACAACAAATAGTATGTATAAAGTTGTGTGGGAACCATAGAATTCATATTTGTATGATTAATTTAGAATATGTATGCAGTGGAAATGCTATATATTTCTAGTTCTACCCATGGAAGAACATAGTTGCACTACGGTTTCATTGATGGCTTTTAGAGTTTTCTGACTCTTCTCTGTCAACTCTGCCTGCTGTTTCATTAAACACCTTTGAAATTTCCATGTGTACTCTTATAAAAAAGATTTAGATTTAATACTGGGAATAAAGGATGTGTTGGTGATAATGTTTAACAAATCTTGTCAATATTTAGCAGAAGAGGCTGTGCAGTAGTCAGACTGTGTAAAAGAATTTTGTGAAATAGGCTGTAGAACAGTGGTGGTTTTGGAAGAAATTGTCCCAAGATAACTGACTGGTTGATTTATGACCTCTTAAAGACTTTAAAACTTCTTCCTACTTCATTAGAAGTATTTTAGCTCCAGACTTCATAGGGTAGGGATTGGCAAAATGTCTGCTCTTAACAGCTCATTGAAGATAGCAAAACAATGAGGAAATAGAAAGAAAATGCAAGTTCAAGCACCACCCAGGAGTTTATATTTTGATCTAGTATTAATATTAGATAATTATTTAATATTTTGTTCTACTCAAAAGTCACAAACTAGTGGAGTAGTTGGACAGTGTGCATTCCTGTTTTCCTTTAAAGAGATTTTAGTTATGAAAATGTGTTTCAGATTCTGTAAAAGAAAAATAGACAACTCTGAGTTTCTGTTTATGTTAAAAAATAAAATGTTTGTAGCATGATATATTTTGCATAGATAATACATTTTGGTGTAAGAAATTTCTACTTGTACAGAGAAACTTTTTATCAGAGCATTAGTTTTCAAATCCACCCTTCCATTCAATTTCTCTCTGGAAATTGTGAAGGAAAAAAAAAAATAAAAAAAGGAGAGAAATTTTGGTTATAAAAACGCATCCAGTTGAATGACATCATCTTTCTCTTCAAAAGCACGAAGGAGTTGATTTAGATTGGCTTGTTTGCTTTAACTTTAGAAGTCTGGGAGGTGCAGGGAAGAAAAGGTTCCCTTTCAAGATGGAAAGGAAAAAGGATCCAAGACAGATTTGGATATATTCCATGCCACCGGTTTTTACTACAACTCTGTTAATGCGGCAGCATGCTGATTAGTAACATATAATTAAAAGTGCCACTGCACATCTCTTCCAGCTAATGAACACAGTGTTCAGTTCCCTTTTTGTTTGTTTATTTATCTGGCAAAAGGAACTAGTTTTCCTTGCAGATACTTGAATTTTTTTAAGCTTGTTTCTTTGCACAGACAAATACCACACACACATTCCGTCAGCGCATATAAGAAATGTGACTTCATCTAATTAAACTCACACATTTCAACTCCTAAGTGCAAATAAATACCTAGGAATAATTTCCAAACACTTAAGATATTTCAATTCACTGAAATGCTTTATGTCACTGTCAGTTAATATTTGTTACTACAGCTCTTCTTCTAGTTACAAATGTGCACAGAGGCTTATCTATGAAACCTGCCGAAGCTGCAGCAACACTGAGCAGGTTCTTTCAATTTTATAATTGTCTTCCATTGAACAGATTATTGAATGCTAACAAGATCAACTGCCTGCGAGTTGATGCTTTTCAAGATCTGCACAACTTGAATCTTCTTTCTTTGTATGACAACAAGCTTCAGACAATTGCAAAAGGCACCTTCTCACCCCTACGTGCAATTCAGACCTTGTATGTATGCTCTTGTTTATTGTTGTCTTTAGCATGACTTCATATTCTACAGTCTACTAAAAAATAACAGGAACTGCTGAGACCAGAGGGAAATAATGTATGAAATTATCATTCTTTTTCCTCATGAAAGGCATTTGGCTCAGAACCCATTTATCTGTGACTGCCATCTGAAGTGGCTGGCTGATTATCTTCATACAAACCCCATTGAGACCAGTGGTGCCCGTTGCACCAGCCCCCGCCGTCTGGCAAACAAAAGGATTGGCCAGATCAAAAGCAAGAAATTCCGCTGCTCAGGTAATTTTCTTAGTTCAGCAGCTATTTTTCTTTTATGGGCAAAACCAGTGGTTGTAGAAGTTCTAATGAAGGCAGCTGGCTCTCCATGGATTTATTAAACATTGCAGAATCTTTTTGAGCTCTTTGACTGAAGAGGGGGAAATCCTGGAAGTCATAGACTATTGGATCACGGAACATTGCTATAGTTAAAACATTTGGCACTATTTTTGAGTAGCATTAAATCTAACAAAAGAAATGCAATATATAATAGTTCAGAACGAAATGCTATTCACTACAAGTATCACCTACATTAATCATTTGGTAAAATTTCCACGAGGCTCTGGAGTATTTGAAAGATCTAAAAATTTCTTCCTAAATATAGAAACATGACATATTCATTTTATACAGGGACCTTACCTCATACTGAA
This sequence comes from Ramphastos sulfuratus, assembly GCA_013399055.1. Lineage (NCBI taxonomy): Eukaryota > Metazoa > Chordata > Aves > Piciformes > Ramphastidae > Ramphastos > Ramphastos sulfuratus. Next base: position 185,504 of record WBNM01019603.1, read on the forward strand.
ATTTACTGTTGGTTGTTTTTTTTTTTTTTTTTTCCTAATCTTATTCCATTTCCTACTTACGTTTCTCTAAATCCTAACTTTTGTCATATGGTATCCAGCTGTTCCAGGTGCATTTCACATTCTACAATATATTCAGTCTCAAGTGCAAATACCAGATGAGAACCGTTTGTAATCCATGTTCCGGATACATTTATGACTACTCACACTTTGTTGTTTATCAGCTCTTGCTGTGACTACATAATTTTTTTTTTTTTTGCTTAATTATCTGTAGTTAACTGTAGTCCATACTTAATCTAATAAAACTCATTCTTTGCTTGCTGACATTCAGGTGCATCTTCTATTTTTTTTTTTTTTCTCTTTATTTAGCTAAAGAACAGTATTTCATTCCAGGTAGGTTTGGCTCTGCAGTGAGATTGACTAACTGCAGATACTCTCTCCTTTTCCCCCCAAAAAAGCAGAGTTTGTTATAGCTTTTAGGAAACCAATGCATGTATATTAACACTAGTCAATTTCTGTAGCTAGACATAATTTCCCCTTGTAGATTACTGCTTCCGTTTTCTGAATATAAGAGCTTAGCATGTAGCTCCATTTCCTTTTTATTGCTTCACAAATTTGCACACAACCAATGAGAATTATACCTCTTAAATTCTACCCTAAATTATTTAGAAGGTTGCACCTGCTAATTCATATTTCAACTGATACCTTTACTTACCTTGCACCTTGCCTTTTCTGCTGCTACTGTTTTTAAAATGTAGCTCTTGAGCTACTTTTAAACACAGGAAACCACACTAACATCAAAGAGCTAGTACAACTTTTTAAAAGGTTTTCACAAATGAATATTTTCTTGCCTTGCTTTCACGCTCTGTGCTAGTTGCTGCTGCTGCTTGCTCACCCTTCTTGTGTTTACAAAATCACAGTGGAATGCTTGGAAAAGAAAGCTGATAGTCTTCATTGAAGGCATTCTGTGGTCATATGCATACAATGAATCAGAAATGTTTTCCATTAAAGAAAACATGACTGTAGAGTTGAGGTGAAACAGCAAGTCATACACTGCTTAAAGCTACAGCAAGTCTGTGATGTTTTCCCAAAAGGATTTACTGATGTTGGCCCTAGCTCTTTGAAATACGTTTGTTAGTTTATTTTAACTTGCTTGTCAGGTGTGTGCACTGATTTCTTAACAAACAAACTCAATGATGCACTTGCATAATGTTCCTAACAGATTATAAATGATTGATTGGCAAAATAAATGGAAGAATAACGAATCTATTGATGTATTACAGTATGTGATTTGCAAACGGGTTTTTCTACCATTGTTTAAGATCTAGAAAAAGCATCTACACTAATTGTTTATGACACCAGTGCACTTGTTCTTTCAAGTACTGCAGGTATATTTTCATTCTGCAATGGTCTTTTGTCTTTTAAGCAAGCTTGTTTAACAGCTCTTCTAATGCTGTGTGATGTATCACTTAAATTTGCAGCAATCATGAAATTCTTCATTCCCTCCTACTAATGTGTTGGTTTGAATATGAAGAAAAGACAAAATGAAATACAAACTAAGGCAGCAATTTATCAGCATTGGCAGCCACAAAAAAATGTGTTTTAAAGCAGCCTAAAACAGAGGGGGATTCAATTTCTCAAACCTGTAGTACCACTCAATTCCTTAATGAGTAGAACAGCTGTATTCCTGCCACACAGTGACTTCAGCTCAACCTTGCCAGCACGACTTTTGTCTCTTGAGTCAGAAGTGGGGTTTTTTTTTGCCAGCAAATATCTTCACAGCCTCCTTATAATATGGCCACACAAGCAGTTTAAATTTGTTTTATGTACCCTTTGAAAATGCTATTCTTGGGGAAAAAAAACCCAATCAACCAACCAACCAAAAATTTAAGCAAAAAGTGATACAGACTTCTTAAAATACAGCTTCTAAGCTTTTGCTTTCTATCAGATTAACAGGAAGATACTGCATAAAATTATTTTAGTTGTTGGAGACCTTGTCCCTGAATATTTCAGTTGTTCAAACTGCTAACAGTGTTTTACTCTAGATGCAGGAGGGGAAAAAATGTATTTGTAGCCTTTCTTATTGGTTATTTTAAAGTTCTAAACAATTCAATATCTACTGTAAAAATATTAGCATTTCTTTAAATTGTAAAAATATTTTTGTATGTCTGAAGACACTAGGAAGTCTTAGTAAAATTACAGTGACTACATTTGAGAGGCTAAAGGTTGTACAAGTACTAAATCATTAATTTTAAAAGATATGGTTTGTCTCCTAGCTCAAAGAAATAATCCATGTAAGCTCTATCATATGCATTACTTAAACATTTACAAACAACATAGTACGTGACAACTGTGGGCATTTTGTTTTCCTCCCCTGAGGAATTTGCTTTTCCTATTTCTTCAGTTTGTTAAGGTTTTAAGTGGCATAGCATATATATATATAGATATGTTCAAAGGAGCAGCTTCTAAAGAATACATTCAAACTAGTGAAGAATAATGGATAGGAGACTGTATCATCCTGTATGAAATCTGTAATTATTCCCAATATTTTCTCACTTTAATGCCACTTAAAAGAAAGTATTCATTCTCTCTGCTGAAGTTGGTACCCCTTCTAATCAAACTGAAGTTGAGTAGAGAACATAAGAGCTTAGTTCATGTTTTTGTCTTAATTGGGATTACTCTGTCTTTCTTTCCTTCTTGGCTATCTTTACTTTTGCAGGAGTTCACCATTTTGGCTGTAAGTAAAGTTCAGTGTCTGAGCTAAATCACAATGTACCTCCCAGCCCTGATGCACCTTCTACTAGTCTCAGTCTTTTCACCTTTGTCCAAGAAGAACCCACAGGTCCTTTCAGCTTCTCTTTGTTTTCTTTGTCACCCACCCTCAGTTCCTTACTGGATGTTTTCTCCTGATATGTTTAGGATGTTTTCTTTGACTGACTCTGGGAAATGGTGGAGGAAACTTTCAATGTGGTTCTTTTTTTTTTTTTTTCTTTTTATATTTATTTAATCTGTGACAGTAATGCTGTTACCGTGACACTGGACATTCAGTAATAAGAATGCCATGTCATGTCAGCAAGTATTAAACTTCAAATGCTTTTGTAAGTTATACTACTCCTTCCTCTTTTCCCTTGCTCTTATCCTTGGCCTAATGGATGCAGTTTTGATAACGTAGCGAGATTTTCTGTTGTGCTTGATCTAACCATGTGGTTGTGAGGTATGAGTAAAACATGGTTCTGTCAAGCACCATGGAACGTCACGCAGCTTTCTACAGCATGGCAAGCTGCTGAGGCTTAAGTCAGGATCACACATACTTTAAATTAAAGCTGAAAACAGGGCTTTCAATCTTATGTGTTTGAGATGATGTGGAGTATCAGGACTATTTGAAAAAAAAAAATCACAGAGGTTAATGAAGTCCAATACAAATTTGTAACAAGAGAAAGAGAAAAGGTGGCATTCAGGATCTGTTCATTCTTGATACAGAGAAAGAAAATAAATTCTAAAAGAATCAGCGGCATTTGTGTGATTAGCTAAAAACAAGGCTGACAACATAATCAGCAGAAAGTACAGCTGTGAAAAGCTCAAGTTAATGTATCCTGTTATGTGAAGTTGGTCACAGTATCTTTTTCCAGCATATCTCAAGCCCCTATATTTAACCCTCTCTTGAAGCCCTTGTGTCTGTTGAGTATCACAAAGTTTATCATACATTTCCCAAGTTGCCCACCCGTTATCTGCATTGCAGACATCTTTTCCACCTTCTCACAAGAAGTAGGTCTTATACTTTATTGACTCAGTGTCCGTATTTTGACTTGACTCTTCCACAGGCACTGAAGATTACAGATCCAAATTAAGTGGAGACTGCTTTGCAGATTTGGCTTGCCCTGAGAAATGTCGCTGTGAAGGGACCACAGTGGACTGCTCCAATCAGAAACTCAACAAAATTCCTGATCACATCCCACAGTACACAGCAGAGTTGTAAGTTGAACCCATAATAATGCACTATTTGCTTATGGAAAGGCTGATCAACATTTTCAAATGTAAAACCATAGCACTGCTATTTCTGAACAATAAAAATTAAATGTGACTTCTATCAGGCATTTCAAAGGACTAGATATGAATGGAAATTAATTATGAATCATGTTGCTATTGTGAACACTTAAATACTTATGCTAAATAGAATAAAGTAACTATTCTACAATTTTAGTTCTCTAGTACAGGAGCTACCCACTTAGATTGTTTTGGTTGTTTTTTTTTTTTAATTTAAAGGCATGGAGGTTGGTTTTTTATTTTAACCTCAAAAGCATACAGTAACCAGAGGTCTGATTTAGAATGTGCTACTTAGATGTGTAACAAAACAGAGCTGATTCTTCTTAACACGAAGCACACATTACGTCTGTCAGACCGGAGACCAGAGGAAGATAAAGCAGACAAACAAGACAGAGTTGGGTTAAGATGAGATAATACTATAATGAACAGAGATGAGCAGAAAAGAAGTCACAGATGATTACTTGCTTAATAAGTGCCATATGGGAATGATTTGTAGGCATTACAACTGAAGAGGTCTTCAAGGAGGGACTGAAAGATAAAATTAAGACAGCTTTACAAGGTTTTCCCATGCGCAAAGTGTGGTATGAAAGGGAATGCCGAGATGCTTGAAGGATCAGCAAAAGGCAGGACATGAAAGTGGCTGTCACTAACAGAGCAAAGGAGAGAGGGAATAGTTTTGGGGTTTTTTTTCCTAGGAGATTCAGTTTAAAGAATAAGGCAGAATGTTAAGGGACAAAAAAGAGGGACTTTGATTTGATGTAGTGAAGCGGGAACAGAGATGTAGTGACGAGTACTGTGATCAGGTTGTGACCCACGAAGGTGAGATGAATAGAAGTATGGCACATCTCTTACAAGGGAATGGGTCTGCAGCTGGCCTCAAAGCAACAGCACAGAAGTGAAGATATGACATTATGAGACCATGTTTAGGTATTTTTAATATCCGGACAAGAAAAGGAATTTGAAACTGAAATACTGTGTAAATGTGTCTGTCTGTGAGCTGTTTGAAGGAGCTGAAATTGGTGATGTTCTAATTACAGATCTAAATGTTAATTCCAGTTGCACCCAGAATGATTCTTAGCGGGATTCATCTTTAATTCTGTCTGTTCTGAAGAAACAACAATTTAGTATTAATTGTTGTGCTTCATATTCATTTATTTACATGTGCAAGAGAAATTATCAAGGGTTTTCTTTCCCTAATTATGATTCATAGATCTTAAATTCAGAAGAAACAATTAAATCATCAAGACTCATCTGCCGTGTATCCTAAACGCTGAAATTTCAGTCAACAAAAAAATTGTATGTGATTAAAACATAATTCATGTTGTGTTACAGTAGTTCTTTCAGAAACTATCAGTTTTATTTGAAGTTATGAGTGGATTAAAAATCCACTGTTTAACCAAGAGTGTGGCAGAAGTTAATTACCTCCCTTTGCTTCTGTTGAAATCTTTTACGGTGTGATCCACTGCTTCCTAATGGAATATGCCTCTCTTCAAATTCCATCATTGCTTCTTTTGTATTTTTTGTCATTAAAACCCCTTTTCTATTGAGCACTTTATCCAAGTGAGATGGTCTTTAACTGTAACAAAGTCACTATTCAACCTTCTTCTTGATAAGATGTACAGATTGTTCTTCAAGTCTTTTGGTATAATAACAATTTCAACAGCCTTGCAAGTATTCTAGAGGGCATAAAGAAATCATTTCTGCTTTTTTTTGGTTTGTTTTTTTTTTTGTTTTTTTTTGTTTTATCTCCTCAGAAATACAATTTCTCTAGCTGAATATACTCTTCTGGTACTTGCCTCACTGATGCAAAAGTTACACCTTTCTCTTGTTTCCCTCTGTTGTTCACAGTCACTGAGTTTCTTGCTTCTCTTGGGATTTAGCAGTCTAGTTCTGGGACCACTCTGAATTCCAGTTCACAACTGTCACATACTAGAAGAACAGCTAGTTAACTTTTCATTTACCCAACAAATCTGAGATTTGTTAGAGTCAAATGACTCTGATGTTTTTATAACAATTATAAGGAAGACTGGATTATTTTACACAGGGCGTTGCTTGGAGCTGAGATGTAGCTGTGAAAAGAGAATCCATTATAGAGGTTGCACCAGTAATGATATCCCATAAAAACACTATTCCTTCAGAGTAGCTGTTTTTAAAAATACTTAATTGTGAAAGGTGGAACAATTCATAAATGAGCCAAGTGCTGTTCTAACTGTTTCTATTTTGGCACTTGCTCACAGTCTTCCAGAAAACCAGTGAAAGATCTGTCCAATCTGCCATGGAAGTATTTGAGATCAAGTACAAGCTTGTAAATGTGCAGCAGAAAAGAAAACATTCAGGTTGCATTCTAATATGTATAGGAAAATTCAAGAAGCCATTTGATAAATCACTGAAATGATGAAAACTAAATAAAACCAATTTTGGTCTTGTGTGCTCCATTTTTATAATGATTTCACAATAGCCAATATGATACTAGATTCTAATAAGACAGTTTTACTATGGTAGTAGAATGGAAGCTTCTTGCACAAATATTAAGCAGTTTTAAGATCTAAACCAAATAAACTCCAGCCACAGAAAAGCCACGTGATCCATGTGGTCATTCCTCTGGGCACAACCCATAGTTTGCAAGTCTTGATATCTCTTTATTTGTGGATACACCCCCAGTGATAATGCATGGTTTGTGATGTTCCTTGTACTTAGTGTGATATGCAAATGTTCATGCATATCAAAAAACCCTCCTTCTGTCTTCTCTTAGTTTGGTTCCATGCTGGAACTATTGTATTGCAGTACTTTCAGATTTACAACCTTAATTTCCCTTTTGGCTCTCCTTGAGAAAGAGCAGGAAGGAAAGATGCATGAGCAGCTTTCTTTTAGATTCTAGGGTTTTGGGTGTGTGTGTGTGTGTGAATCTTGGTTTGCAATAATGCAATTCTGTTTATTATGTCAAATTTCACAGTGACCTTGTCAGTGATCTCTTTTCCTTCCAGTTTAAGGGCAAACTATGTCCCATGATAAGATAACTCTATTAAACCATATAAAGAATCTATGATTAATAATTTCTGTTTGCTTTTCAAGAGAGGAAATAGGCAATACTGAATCAGTGCAGGTATTTTTTTTTAAGTTACAGCTAGTCCCCTAGCCTGACAGTTGCTAAAGAGATACTATGTTGGAACAGCCTTGCTACCTGGGACAGGAAAGATCAGTATCCAGCTAATATTTGTTGCTTGTGCCTTCTTGTAGTGTTGCAAAGCAGAATTTAATGCTTCCTTACACAATATATGTATTAGGTGTAGCGGTCTGAAGAAAACCCATGGTCACAGAAGTTTTTTTTTTTTTAATTGGGTAGACCTATGCAGTGTGTTTCAGTCCCTATTCAAAAGAAGCAGTGAGTAAAAAGTAATTACTTTATTCTTGTAAATTGTGTTGTGTGAGCATCTCCAGATGTCTGGCACGCCCCAGCTGATATCCTTTAAAGAACAGGAAAGTAATCTTCAGTGATTTATATGTATTTCTTAAAGATTTTTATTTTGAAGTTGCCACAAAATCCTTCTTCAGTTATTTTTTTTTTCTTTTCTTACAGAAAAAAGCAACTTACATATTTCTCTGCAGTTATAGTTGTGTGATATTTTGTGATCTGGTTTTGAATCTGTAAGTCCTATGAATGCACAAGTTTAATGAGAATGTTCATTGTCAGGAATCACCACAATGAGAAATGTCACTATATACAGAACTGTTCATCAGCTGCCAGTCAAACACCAGCTATTGAGTTAAACCACTCTGAGAAGTTCACTTAGTGTGGAACTTTCAGTACCAAAGCCTGGATATTTTTTCTGAAATCCATGTCCTTTCTTGTAGGCGGCTAAATAACAATGAGTTTTCAGTCCTGGAAGCTACTGGCATCTTTAAGAAACTTCCTCAACTGCGTAAAATGTAAGTGCAACTTCAGTGACCTTGTCTATTCCCAGAGCACTTTAGCTCCTTGCTCTGCTTCTCCACCTTCTTTACTCCTTATCTATAACAGCTTCAATATATTCATAGAAGAAATTAAGAATGGTTTGAAATTACTCACTGAGGTAGGTCAGATCTGGCAGTTCTTCTCTATGGACTAGGCACTGCCAGAAACAACTTCTCACCGAGTACAACTCTGGCACCTTCAGTGCTGTGTACAGCCAGCTGGTCTGTTATGCAGCCACAGCAGGGAGCTCACAGTGTAAGTGGCTCAAAAAGAGGTTCCAGTAATCTTTTGTAACTTCCTGCACTACTCCCTAACCAGGCAATTTTGCCTCTTTCAGCACATTCGAGACATGCCTTTGATTTTGTGCTTCATTAAGCTGTCATTAGATGAGGGGAATATCAAAATTAAATGACTGAGGAAAAAATGGTATGATAGCTCATCCATGTAAGTCCATCTTCACAGCTCATGTTCTAGGAGGAGTTTATAATCTTACCAGTTGCAGTGGTTACCAAGAATAGATCTATGAAAAGCTTTTTTTCTTGCTTACGTAAAAGGCATATTTAAGAGTAGATCATTTAGTTAGACTTAGTGACTGTCCTGAATCTTTTGAGGATTAAATCCAAACATAGAGGAAGTGAAGGAAAGTGCAAGTGAAAATAGATAAGGTTAATTAAAATGATGCACTGCTCTGTAGTCATTATGTAGTTACAATGATTTTTAAAAGGCCAGTCTACGTTACCAGTGAGCAAAACCTCAAGGGGAGCAGGAATATTACTAAAACAATTGTTAGCCTTAGTCAGATCCTTGCTGGTAGCTGTCATGATCACAATTAGTTAAATAGCTATTATTGATTTTTTTTTTTTCCTTTTTGTTAGCGAACGAATATTTAAAAATCCAAAACAAAAATCAACTTTGCTTTTGACCTATTTACTGGAGTACACCTTGCCACTTCTAATTGGGCTGAGATACTTCAAAAAACAATGCAGGAGTTTCTGACACAGCAATGTTCTGATACTATACAGTAGTTTTCATTGTTCTTGAAGGATTCCAGATTAGGTCTTTTAACAGCTACAAAGTACCTTTGAAATAAATAAAATACTTGATGTGCCACTCTTGCACATGAACACACATATATCAGTTGTTCATATTTAAGAAAAAGAAAAGATAATATAATGCCAGGTTATAAAGGCAGCTTAATAAACACTTCATGTCATCTAAAGCTAGTTTGCTGCTTTTTAGTTGAGAAGGTGTTTAAGACAAAGGGAAGAAAGAAAAGGAAGAATATTAATCAGTCTCACTGTAGCTGTCTGCTGGGGCTCCCAAGAGCTTTGAAATCTGCATAATTGAGGAAAGACAAAATTGAGAAAGCATTAATGAAAAGTTAACATTTTTAATAATACTGATCAGTAACTTCCTAATATAGTTATCAGTTATTACAACATTTTTCAACTCAGACAATGCCACAGTGACTGGAAAGCGGTGAGGTAGTTATGTTACAAAGACACCAGCACAAATTAATTCTGTATTTTCCTGGAGCTCACATTTCTTCTGGAGGTTCAAACGGATGCAAAGGTCTTTCTGCACAGCTGACATTGAAAAATTAGTGCCTAAATGTTTAATTGATTTGATAGTTCATCAATAATAAAGCACATGTATGTGCTGTATCATTGATTAGCCACGCAGCATTAATCCTTAAAATATTCCTGTGAAGTGGGTGAAGTAGTATCCATATTACATGAGAAACAAATAAGATTTTAGGAAACAAAGCATTTGACACAGATAAGCCATCTGATGAAAAATAATGAGTTTCTTGTTTCCAGTCTTGTGCAGCACCTTACAGGAGAGACCAAACAGCTCCCGTGAAACTGAATCAAAGTGATGACTGTGGATGTTGTCTGCCTACACTTTAATAAGGCCTTTGATACTATTTCACACAGCATTCTCCTAGGAAAACTGGCTGCATGTTGGGATAAAAATTGCTTGAGTGGCCAGGCCCAAAGAGTGGTCGTGAAAGAAATTAGACCCAGTTGGCAGTCAGTCACAAGTGGTATTCCCCAGGGCTCAGTACTGGGGCCTGCTCTGTTTAATATCTTTATCAGTGATCTGGACAATGGGATTAAAGGCGTTTTCAGTACATTTGCAGTCCACATCAAGTTAAGCAGAAGTGTTGATCTGCTGGAGGGTAGGGAGCCTCTACAGAGGGATTTGAACAGGCTTAAGATGAGTGTGACAGTGCCACTGGGATGAGGTTCAACAAGGCCAAGTGTTGAGTCTTGCACTTGGGTCACAACAACCTGACACAACACTACAGGTTTGGAGCAAAGTGGCTGGAAAACTGCCCAGCACAAAAGGACCTGGTGCTGTTGGTAGATGGGCAGCTGAATATGAGCCAGCATGTGCCCAGGTGGTCAAGAAGGCCAACAGGAGACTGGCTTGTATCAGAAATGATGTGGCCAGAGGGACCACAGAAGTGATCTTGCTGGGGTCAGCACTGGTGAGGTCACACCTCAAATACTCTGTTCAGTTTTGGGACCTTCTCTACAAGAAAAATGCTAAGGTTCTGGAGAGTATCCAAAGAAGGGCAACAAAGCTGGTGAAGGGTCTAAGCACAAGTCTTTGTGAGGAGGGACTCAACAACTGTAGTTGTTTTCTGGGTAACAGGAGATTGATGGGGAGACTTTGTCGCTCTCTACCACTCCCTGAAAGGAGATTGTAATGAGGTGGGTTTTCATCTCTTCTCCCAAGTAACAACCAATAGGATAAGAAAAAATGGCCTCAAGTTGCACCAGGGCAGGTTTAGGTCGGGAATTAGGAAAAATTTCTTCACCAAAATGGTTGTCAAGCATAGCAACAGGCTGCCCAGAGAAGACACCATCCCTAGCACAAGACATACAAAGACACGGAGAAGTGGTTCTTATTGACATGGTTTAGTGGTGGACTTGATGTGTTAGCTTAATTATTGGACTCAATGATCTTAAAGGTCATTTTCAACCTGCATGTTTCTATGACTGCATCGTTCATCATAGACAAGCTGTATCTTGTGATGAGTGGTGAGAGCTCAAGATTAAGCCACAGCTACTTGTTTTCTTTGTCTTGGATAATGACACCCATTCAGTCTAGCAAGTGAATGAGGTTTGGTTCTAACAAATATCTTTCTTGATCTGAAGAACTGAAATGCTGCTTTCAAAACTGCATCAAATAATGTTTGATTTTCTTCCCAACAACAACAAAAAATTAGCTTTACTTCATTTATCGTTGTTTCAGAGCATTAAGACCTTAAAAATCTCTAGTGTATTGCAGCATGGTTTAATGTGTAGGTATGTACTTCTGTGATATGTATAAGCAGTTAGATGAAACAAAGAGGGCAACAATCACACCAAAAATCTTTAAGAAAACATTGAGTAGGGATGCTTTTGGATATATAGTACAGATACTACCCATTTGGGATGTAATTTCCATATTTCCACTTAAAACCATAAATGCTAAATATTTTTGCAAGTATTTTAGGTCATTTTCCCACATTTTGATCTGCTTTGCATGCAAATTGCAGATAAATGAACAATCTTGCTTATAAACCCTCCTTTCTAGCTAATGTCATAAATTACTAGCATGTCATATACTGTTTACATTCACACATTTCATTTACATATGTTGCTGTTTATGCTGTTTTCCTGTATTTGTGTCTACCAAGATGAAATGATGAAATTGGAGTGGTTAGTTGTGCTGTTACTCACGGAGTACCATTTTGTTAGTAATTCCACTGATAGTGCTACAAGTAACTGAGATGTGAAAAAATATAGTCACTGGCAACATTCAAAATTATCAAAGTATGTCCTTGAGTGGTGGCAGCATGGGCTGGGTAATTGCAAAGATTACTTTAAAAAGCTTTACTTAGCAGGGCATTGAATTTTGTTTTTCTTGGCTTGAAGTCGAACTATATATTCTTTGCTTTTACAGAACAGCTCTGTATCTTCACATCTATGCATCTTCAGCATTCACTGAGGATATTTAAAACAGAGAATGTGTTTTTTCTCTATTTCTCTTAATGTGCAATAGAAACCTGAGCAATAACAAGATTACAGATATTGAGGAAGGAGCATTTGACGGAGCCTCTGGTGTAAATGAACTCTTGCTCACAAGCAACCGCTTGGAAAGTGTGAGACACAAAATGTTCAAAGGACTAGAAAGTCTCAAAACACTGTAAGTGTAACTATTTGGGTGCTTTATTCTTTGGTTTGTTTTTTTTTTTTGTTTTTTTTTTTTTTTAATAATAGTCCATCTATCATAAAGAACAACTGATTTTGGAGGATTAGCTATGGATTATTTAAGCACGTCTTAATTTTTCTTTCTATTTATAAAAATGTTACCATACGTTATATGGATTAATTCATTACCAGTTACAGATATAATGCAGCTGAACTTTTTGGTTGTGGTTACATAAATTGTGAGTCTTCTAAATATGATGAAGAAATTGAGAATGGGGTAAACATCCAGCTTCAGAAATGGAAATGAGAATAATCATCTGCTTCAAAGTAACAGAATTTTGCATGGGAATTACACATTTTACGTAATGGAGTTTGATTCAATTCAGCTCAACAATTACTGGAAATTGTGCCAGAGGAAAAAATTATTCTGGTGGATACTGAGATGTGGGAAATGATTCTCTCCTAAATAACGTTAATGTCATTTCAGCAGTGAAGAGAGGAGTAAAAGCACTAAAGCTTGAACTTAATTTCATTCTTTCCATGAAGGCAGTTTAGCTCTTTCCACTTAAAAAATAGTTTATACAATACACAGCTCCTTGGCCTTTTTCAGACAGTCTGTCCGGGCTGATCAGCAAAGCAGAAGCAAGATTAAATGGTCTCCAGGGCTTCACCTCTCCATAGCATTAGGTATTTTTAATAAATCAAGCCTGCTATTTATAACTGCTAAAATTGTTAGAAGCATATATTCTTAGACAGCATGGAGAAAAAAATATTTATTTATTGATAGACAGATAGAAGAACAGCAAACTTCCCAAGCTGTGTGGCACAGTCGACTTGCTAGAGGGCAGGGATGCCATCCAGAGGGACCTGGACAGGCTGGAGAGGTGGGCCCAAGCCAACCTCATGAAATTCAACAAGGCCAAGTGTAAGGTCCTGCACCTGGGTAGACACAATCCCAAGCACAAATACAGGCTGGGTGGGGAATGGCTGGAAAGCAGCCCTGAGGAAAAGGACCATGGGGTCTGGGTTGATGAAAAGCTCAACATGAGCCTGCAGTGCGTNCAAAACTTGTATACAGCAATATGAAAGGTTTTAGAATAAATGTTTCCTTCTTTGTATTCTGAAATTTTTGCTAAATCTTAGAGTTATTCTGAGGAGGAGCCAGGGTAGCCTGATTTCATTTAATTGAAATGCTTGAGAATGTAAATAGAGGTAGTTGCTAAAATTTATCCTAAGAGAATCTGAAGGGGCTTCAGGAGGAGGTCAGCTGGTAGAACATTCTGCTCCATGTAAATAACGGTTCTGGAATCGTTAGCTGCCAGGAAACATGAAGAGGGGGTTGCTGTATGTCTCTGTTTTGGAGAATTTCAATCAATAATATTTATTGTCAGTTAACAAGCCCAGAATTACTGATTCTGCTATTGGGAAAAAAAAAAAATAGGTGAAACATTTGTTGTCTGTGTGAAACACACCTACCCAGCTTTCTGGTGTCCAGTCCTCTCCACACACACTGCACCTTCAGTGCAGTGACAGGCAGCACAGGGTTCACTGCACTCATGGTTCCTCCACTGGTAGCAATCTCTTTGGATCACACTGCTCAGCCACCACTTCTGCTCGGGCAAAGCTAAGAAATGCTGATCCTTCCTTTCTCAGGATGCTGAGGAGCAACCGTGTGAGCTGCGTGGGAAACGACAGCTTCACAGGCCTGAGCTCGGTCCGGCTGCTCTCCCTGTATGACAACCAGATCACCACTGTGGCACCTGGCTCCTTTGATACACTGCATTCACTCTCTACGTTGTAAGTCATGTTTGTGTTTTACCTTACCAAAGAAGTTTGTCTTCTGGACCTGGGATGTTTTAGTCTGGAGAAGAGAAGACTGAGAGGGGATCTGATGAATGTGTATAAATATCTGAGGGCTGGGGGTCAGGAGAGGGGGAACAGGCTCTGCTCACTTGCTCCCTGTGATAGGACAAGGAGCAATGGATGGAAGCTGCAGCACAGGAGGTTCCACCTCTACACAAGGGGGAACTTCTTTACTGGAAGGGTCCCAGAGTACTGGAACAGACTTCCCAGAGAGGGTGTGGAGTCTCCTTCTCTGGAGCCTTTCAAGGCCTGTCAGGTCTGCGTGACTTGAGCTAGATTGTCTGGTCCTGCTCTGGCAGGGGGGTTGGACTCGATGATCTCTTTGGGTCCCTTCCAACCCCTACCATCCTGTGATCCTGTGATCTTGGACATGTAGAGAGGATGTTTTCATGGTGCCCTTTGATGGAGCATTAGACTGTTTTCCAGAAGAGCCTGAGAAATTATTGACATCTGGTGGAATCATGATGTTGTCTGTCTTTCTGCCCAGTGTCATCTCATTGTTATCTTAAATTTCCTCATCCTGCTGAGAAGCCACACATTTTATAGTGAAGATTCAGTCTCATTTTCTATTAAAAAAAACCCAAAAGCTTCTTTTTTATTTAAATGTGATGTCATTTAAGGGAGAGGGAAATGGTGAGCAAAGCTGCCACTCAATTTACTGAATAAATCCTTTTTGTAGGTAGCATTATTCAGGAAAGTACTTAATCCCCTTTTTATTTAAAAAGTGACACTTTGCACCGGGTGACTAATTTGTGCATATTAAGGGTGACATATTTATAAATAATGGAATTGTCAATAGGTTTATGCTGAAGTAAGGAGATGCCAAAAGTACTGAGGCTTCTAGAAGTAAATTCATTTTTCTAACTGGCATGTAATCAACTTAGCTGTCACTTTAGATAGGAAACTTATTCTCTGGAGCAAATAAAAGATGGAAATCTTGAGATGACAAATTAATGGAATAGCTCTTGTCAGGTTAAAGCTAATAATGTAAAGTAATCAGCCTTCATCTCTATATGAAATTATTGCATTATCAGTACAAAGTGGCTTGACAACAAGTCAGGACTTTGGCAGTTTTAAATTATTTCTAAATGAGCTATATCAAGATTCACCACGCAGAGCCTAAATGACAACTTTCACCTATAGTTTGTACATAGGATTGTTTTAAAAGTGATATTTAAGCTTAGCTTTTGGAAAATAGAGGACCTAGGATGAAAAAATGGTGTCATCCCAAGTAAAATTTCTTCTCAGAAATCTCTTGGCCAATCCCTTCAACTGCAACTGCCATCTTGCATGGCTTGGAGACTGGCTGAGGAAGAAGCGCATTGTGACAGGGAACCCTCGCTGCCAAAAACCCTACTTCCTCAAAGAGATTCCCATCCAGGATGTGGCGATTCAGGATTTTACCTGCGACGATGGTAAGGAAATTCATGTCTGAACTTTTTATATTTTCCATTTTCTTCTGTATAGCTACATGATTCCCACAGATCCCAAAGTGTTATGCTTACAATAACTTCATCTGCACCTCACAAGCAGTTTCTACATCAGCTTAAAAATCTTCCACCCACTTTTGGATGATCAGCAAGCACACAGTTATTGTATATATACTTCCAGAAGTTTATCTTGCCTATGTTTAGAATTGTAAATCATAATTTAGAGGGAATATAAAAAAATAAATTGATCACATGTTGTCATTCAAATGATAATTTAAAATGCTGATGCTTAAATCAAGCACTCTTACAAGTTACTTCAACAAATGACTTGCCATTTTGCTTAGTTTGACTTCCTCAACACTTAATAAAATCTAAGGCTGCTGTCTTGCATTTCTCAAATGTGCTCCCATTTATTTAATTATTAATTTGTCAGTTTTCAAGGCTGTAACTTTTCTTCATAGAGTTTATTTTTACTAATTTGTTAATTTTGGAAATTGGCATGTATTTTGATTTACTAGCTTTCATTTTAAGTTTTATTCTCTCATTAATCATCATCTTTTTTTTTTTATTTTCCATATATTCAAAGTATATATCATATCCATATATTCAAAGTATATATTCAAAGTATATATCAAGGTATTCAAAGTCAGGCTGGATGGGGCTCTGGGCTGCCTGATCTAATGGAGGATGACCCTCCTGACTGCCAGGTGGTTGGACTAGATGACCTTTGGAGGTCCCCTCCAACCCAAACCATTCTGTGATTTTTCTATGAATATCATGCTGCTTCAACTCAAGCTATGACAAATATGGGAATAATAACATTTTTGCCTAGAAAACCAGCATTGCACTAAATAAAATGTCACTCCAAATATAAATTCCTGGAGCGCAGTGGTTTGCAGAGATGACAATGTTTTCCCTACCTAGAGATATCATAACACAGAAATAACATGTTTGCTTAGAGGAATTCCAGGTGGGATATTACTGATAACACTGAAGTGACATCTGTATAGCAGTATCTATTTGTTTTTTATTAACCAGGAAATGATGACAATAGCTGCTCTCCACTGTCTCGCTGTCCTGCAGAATGTACTTGCCTAGACACTGTAGTTCGCTGCAGCAACAAAGGTCTCAAAGCTTTGCCTAAAGGCATCCCCAAAGATGTAACTGAACTGTAAGTGGTATGCTTTTCTCCCTTTAATGAAAGCCATTGTCAAATATACATTGTCAGGTTAAAGAATAAGCAGAGAAGAAAATGAAGGATTAGATTCAGAAGACCAGTCGAAATTTATTAATATATTGCTTTATACTTGGACTTTATACTTGCAGATTGGCTTGAGAAATTTGAGGTTGAATTTAAATTAGCAATGCTCTGTAAATCTCAGAGTGTTCTAGGAACTGTGTTATTGAAAAGCTTGGGGAATATATGTATAAAAAATTGTAATCACTCTCAGGATTTATATCCCCAACACTGAAACATCATATACTGAACATGGGTATTGTGTTAAAATGGGTTAAAATATAGGCAACAGTGAATTTTCTTAATCTGTGTCCAACTGCTTAAATTACATGAAAAAAGCAAAAAGAAAATAATAAATTAATGTGTTCACAGATTTCCATAGTAAACACAGGTTTGTGATTTCAAAAAGAATGACTTTAATAAAAAGAATTACTTTTCACATAGGCAGTATCATACAGTCTGCAATATTTTATTAATCTCATACATTTTTATACGATAAAAATGATCAAGATTTCGTTTTATGAAAAGATGTCATTTTAATAAGCAGATAGACAGTAACTGATATAAAAAGCTTGCTACATTACTTACTGTTTGAAGGTAACTGAATAAGCTACTCATAAGATTAGATAGGCAAATTTTATTAATTTTGAAGAGAAAAATATAAACTCCAAAATTGTGTTATTCATCTGTTTTCAATCTTGAGAAGTCATAAGATTGAAAGGAATAGATAGACATTATTGACCAGAAGAACATTGGAGTTTTGTTACATATGGCAAGTATTTAATTACTAATGCTTCATAATAACTGATTAACATAGTGCGTTTTCAGAAGACATCATAACTGTGTATCCTAAGTGACAAACAGTTTTATTGTTTTACCATTTGGTATTGTACAGAAGAAACATGTACCACTAGTTTAGTGCTTAACAGCATCCAAAAGTCATTAACAAAGAGCAATTATTAAGAAATTAGCACACAGCTATATAAACCTGTAACTTACTTCATTAGGTTTTGGTGGTGGTTTGTTGTTTTGTCTTTTGTTTTGTTTTTTTTTTTCTTATGTAGAAGATGACTTAATTAAATATAGTTTGGTCTTATAAATACAATGCAATAATGTAAGGACATCAATGCAACATAAAATTATACAGCTAAAGAGAGATACTTTTGGAATTGCAAGTGGAATCCTGACTGTGACTGAGAACTCATTTGTGTACAATTTTGTATGGTTTAATTAGTGTCTAAGCATGCAATTTAGCATATTTTTCAAAAGGATAATGGAGGTGGTTCCTGTCAGCAGTTGCATACTGATTGATTCTTCTTGTTCATTAGCATGCATAACCCTTCCAAGATGTACTCTTCATGTGTTTTATAAAATATCTTAATAGTTGCTTCATTTGAACAAGGAGGACTTTTTATCAGCCAAGTGGATCCTTGTGTACTTCAGTACTAATGAAGCTAAAGCAGTACTTCCTAATTCATCCATTCATAAAGGAATTTTCTCAGAATACTTACTCCTTCACAAAGTTTAAATGTTGTTGGTTTCTTTTTAAATAGTTTATGAGCCCATGGTCCATTCACCACCATTCATGCAATTCCATTAATACAATGTAAGCATAAAACTTACTGAGACACATACTTTGGATACAATACAATGCAATAGCATTTGGATCTTAGCCTAAATGTCCTCAGCTGTCTCTAAAAAAAATCAAAATTTGTAAGCAAGGTTTCTTAGAAAATGGGCATGGCATATATTCATCTGTTAGTAATTTTGACTGTTGGACTGGAAGATTAGTTGATGAAGATGCTACTGTTTTAATGAAAAACATAATGCTCTGTGTTCTATTTTTGTATTTTAGTTATTTGGATGGAAATCAGTTTACTCTTGTTCCAAAAGAGCTTTCCAACTACAAGCATTTAACCCTCATGTAAGTAGTTTTAGAACAACTTTTTCTACTGGAATGAAAAAAAAATAAAAACACAAACCAAAACACTCTACTCTACTTGGTTTTAGTTCTAATTTACTTACATGAAAATAAACACAAAATTTATATTTTAGTAAATGTATCACCCAGCCACATTTTGCAGTGGGGGATATTTTATTCTCTTTAATCCATTCTACACATTGTTTTTTATAAGCAGAAGTATTTCATTCCAGTGATGATCAAAAGGAAATAAGCAGAAACTACATTTAACCTGAAAAGAAAAGAAATGTAATTGGGTAATTGGGGCAAGGTGTTAGTGTAATACAGGATTTTGTTATGCAGCTCCAAAAAGGCACTAGAATTATTTAAATTACAAAGGAAACTTTCTGTGATATGCTTCACCCTGGTACATTTCACATAGAAATAGCACATACAGTTGTTGGAACATGGCTTTTGTTTCTCCCACAATTTATGGTTTAATGACTCAGGAAGAGAGCCCTACTAGAATGCCTTACTCTCAGCTCTATTGCTGACTCACTTTGTGATTTCAGACAAATCACTAGCTGCTCTAAAATTTATTACCTCTATTTCATGAGTTATTTGAATATGATTTCTGTACCTTGTAACAGTACAGTAAGAAACAGGAAGACTGTCCCTGTAAAGAGCTGTAATTGTTAGGACTATAAAAATTTATACCAGCTGAGGCTGAACTGAAAGCAGTTTGTGGTTTCATTATAATCAGAGCAACAAATGGAGAAGAGTAACAAAATCCCTTAAACTTTTTTTTTTTTTCTGCAAAAATTGAAAATGGTTTGGTCTTCGAAACAAAGAACTTGATTTCCTTTATTTACCTCACTTACTTAACACAAAAGTGGTCAAGATCACAAATTCAGAAAAAAAAAAAAAAGTTTCCAAAACCTGTTGTATTTTGCAAATAACATCAGAAAGAAAAGCTTTCAGTATTCTCTAAGGTATACAGAGTAGAATCTATAGGAAATCTTTGTGGATTGTTTACAGGCATTACACAAGATCTAACTTGCGGCACAGTAGATACAAAGAGTGGAATTTCAATATGAGAAGCAAGTGTAAAGATTGGACTGTGCAGTAACAGTGCAGACTGGATGTATGACTAGAGATGAGTTAATGTGAGGCATAGTGATAAGGCTTCCATCAGAGAGACTAGGTCATGGGCTGTTTTTGACAGACACAGCCAGAAATCATGTAACTACCTCCCAATCAGAAAATACATGAAAACAATCTACCAGACAAATATAATACAATACATTATAGATTAACAGTAAATAAAATGCAACTTAAAGTAGTATTAACAGTATCTATTTACCAGACCTGTGGGGCACATCATTGTAATGTCTTCTGAACATATCCTCCTACTGCTGTTGTGAAGCTGAGAATGTTCTTCAGCTGTGTTTGTAAAACCAAACCACTATGCATTGTTCTGCTCTAGCCAAAAAAGGAATTACATACAAGTTTCCTGAGTTGCAGGTTGACAAGAAAAGCTGTTTATTTTTAACTTTTACTTTCTCTTCTGAATAGAGCACCCTGTTTGTTATTAGGAGTCAGTTGTCCTAAACACTTTAAAGAAATTCGAAGCAGCATAGTTGTTCAACAGTACTCCAGTTAAAATATCAAGGTCTCGTCAGAACCAAATGCTGTATTTCACCACAAAATATAGTAAACAATAGTGAAATAATCTTAAAATGAAAACTAAAACACAATATGGAAATAAAGAAAAAGCAGTATTGACATTTAGTGCAGCTTCTTCAAAGCTGCTTTGAAGCTACCAGTGTACCACTCCAGCTTCCATCATACTTATGCTTAAGATTTTATTAGAATATTGAACAAGAAGAAAGATGTTAAAGGCTTTCTCTGTAAATCTTGGATAGTGTTCTTTATAATAATAGCTCTGGGCTTTGATGTCTTCAGCATATAAGTGTTAGGTAGAGTATTATGCTATTTACTCAGCTGTCATTAGGGACAAGACTAGAAAGATTTCCAATTTAAAACATTGCTTTCATTTCTACACTTGGGTTCCTGTAGCACTGCATTATTAACTCAGTAGCATGAACAACACTGCTGTTGTGTAAGAATGCACTGCGTTGCTTTTCATCTGTGTTGAAATGAAAATGCTTTTCATTGATCAAGCTTAAACACTTGCTGGGCTTGTATATGGCATGTGAAAATAAAAAAATACGTGCTGCTTTAAATACCAATACCCATGATGATAATATTGCTACTAATACAAATAACATGCCTGTCAGTTTAACTCGCAGTGTTTTAGGACTGGGGCAGTCACTTTATGATCTGAATTTCTACATTTATTTTTTGTAGAGATTTAAGTAACAACAGAATCAGCACTCTTTCTAATCAGAGCTTCAGCAACATGACTCAGCTGCTCACCTTGTAAGTTTAAACATGTAACAGTGACTCTTTGGAAGCTGGTTATTTTTGTTTGTTTTGTTGTTGTTTTGGGTTTTTTTGTTGCGTTTTTTTCTTGGAAATAATGGTCATTTAATTTATATTAAAGCTTGCTTATTTTGGAGGTTGTAAAATAACATTTCCTAACTATGTGTGCAAAAGCTGGGTTTGGTCATGCTCTACATTGTTACTGAATGACTGATAGATTTGCTGACACTATTCTATATATTTTCAGAATTCTTAGTTACAACCGCCTGAGGTGTATTCCTGCACGGACTTTTGATGGGTTGAAGTCACTTAGGCTGTTGTAAGTATTACTCTTTGACTATTACTATTTTCCAGAATTTTTGTGTACTGCAGGCAGAAAATCAGTTAGTAGATTTTAAAAGTTCACAAATACTTAAGAAGTGATAATTACATAGCCTTAAAAATCTAAGTGGCTTCGTTGTGGGGAAGTATACTCTGAAAATGCTTCAAAAGAAGTTATCATAGAATCATAGAATGGTAAGGTTGGAAGGGACCTCAAGGATCACCCAGTTCCAACCCTCTGCCATAAGCAGGGACACCTCCCACTAGTACAGGTCGCTCAAGGCCTCATCCAACCTGGCCTTGAACCCCTCCAGGGAGGGAGCAGCCACAACCTCCCTGGGCACCCTGTGCCAGTGCCTCACCACCCTCATTGTAAAGAACTTCCTCCTGACATCCAGTCTTAATCTCCCCTCTGCCAGATTAAACCCATTGCCTGTTGTCCTGTCATTGCCAAGACCTTGTCAATAGTCCCTCCTCAGCCTTCCTGTAGGCCCCCTTCAGATACTGGAAGGCTACTCTAAGGTCTCCTGGAAACCTTCTCTTCTCCAGGCTGAAGAGTCCCAACTCTCTCAGTCTGTCCTCATAGGAGAGCTGCTCCTGGACAACATTGTATATACAAATATATATCTTTTACTTTTCTGCTTTTTAATCTTGGCTGTAGCTTCTCTCTTTTGTGTGTGTGTGTGTGTGTTACGTTCTTTCTTGTTATAAGCATTAAAGTGTAACAAAAATGCCATAAGGGTAAATTCATCAGTATATATGAGGGAGTTTTGTAACTGAATTTCAAATATTTTTATTCCAGCAATAAATTTCTTTGTTTCATGTTTCATTTAGTATTTTCAACACCACTACATCATGGTTAACTACTGTAAATCACTAATTGAAACGCCACAAAAATGGACAGGAGAAAATACAGAACAGTCAGTCTAGTTTACAGCTTTGGTCTGTCATTAAAAAAAAACCAACACAACAAAAAACAACCAAGAAAACAAACAAACTAAACAAGCAAACCAAACCTAAAGATTGTTTCTTGAAAGTCCCCAGCAGGACATGTAAATTTTGCCTCCATTTGGGTGGTTTATAACCATTTAATTGCTTAGTTGGATTAAATGTCTCAAGAATGGCCTTGTTTAAACTATGACTTCAGTTATTTTATATATATATATATGAGTAATTTCAATAATCACAAATGTTAGATGTGTATATATGCATGTAACTGAAAGACTTTATAGAATAGAAGATATATTTTGGGCAGATTTGCTGTAGGAGAGATAATGTTAGTCCAGGATCCAATGCTTAATGTCTTTAATTCTTTACTTTTACTATCAAATTAGCACAATAACTGTAATATTTATATTAAGAAACAGTCAGTGCCTGCATTTTCCATGAATCCATGAATTTTAAAAAGTAGAAACATAATTAACAGGAATATTAGAGAATTGCTGAAAAAGTCAGATAATAGCTCTTCTGCTGTTCCTAAATCCAGTCAGTCGTTGCAAAGTGGGCCTACTTCTACCAACCTTTATTATTTCCATTTTTACAAAATCATATTTGTAAAATTTATTATGAAAATTCAGGGTAAAAAAAAAAATCAAGTGTATTTCCAGTTTAAAAAACCTAAACACCCAAAATCAGCTGGAAAAACTGAGGAGCTAGAAGAAAAGTAGGAAAAGCTGCAAACTTTGTACAGAAGATGAAATTTGCAAAGCTAAGTGGCTGATTTTTATGCATATATATTATTGCATTCACTTTTCTTTTTAAGGTCTTTGCATGGCAATGATATTTCTGTTGTTCCTGAAGGAGCTTTTAATGATCTTTCAGCATTATCACACCTGTGAGTATTCAGATGATAACTGTAATTTTTATGTTATATTTTGCAAATTTCACATAGTTGAACAAAGACAAAATGCAAAGACAAACTTTTGGCAATGAAGCTTAAAGATGCTCTGGGCTGAGTTAGAAAGCATGCAGCCAGGTGACTGAGAGTGATGCCTTCTGCCTGACTCTTCTAAGGCATCATCTGGAATATCTGTTCATTTGCTACAGTAAAAAGCAGATGTGTATGAACTAGAGCAAATCTAGGATAGGGGCAAGCAAGAAGGGGAGGTAGATGGATCACAGGGGCTGTGGAGGGGAGGCTAAAGGAAGTGGACTTACCTAGCCTGGTGAAAGAGTTGCCAAGGAGGGACCTAAGTAGTCTTTAAGCCTCTAAGGGATTGCAACAATGATAGAGACAGTTTTTTCTCAGAGGTGCACAGTGAAGAATAATAGTCAACAGTCACAAGCTGCAACAACGCAAGTTTGAGCATAATGAAAAAATCTTCATTGTGAGGATGATTCAGCTTTGGAATAAGTTTTCCAAAGAAGCAGAAGAATCTCTATCCCAGGAGATTTTCAGTGCTTAGCTGGACACAGCTCTGAGCAACCCCTCTCTGAATGTAAACCCTGCTTTGTGCAGGAGGTGAGAATAGATGACCTCCAAGAGTGCTCTAAATTATTCTGTGCTTCTGTGTCAATGTCTGGTAAGTTGACATTAAATAAAAGGCATCTGATTTCAAAATGTGATTTTCAGTGGGTACATAGATTAGAACATGATACCTATCTGTAAAACTGATTGTGTTCATGGATAGTTCCTAATTCTTTGTTTGCAGTTGAGGAGTAAGTTGAGTAGTGCCTTTAGATACATCTGGGGTTTAGGTTTCTGAACAGCTGCATTAAAAACTTCATTATCTGTTTCTATTTCAGTTTATATAATTTACATTTAATTTGCCATCTCTCAGAAGTTTGATGATACTGATTAAGCTTTAAGTCATTGACAATTCATTCAAATGCTACTATTTAACTAGCTTATCTGCATGAAACATCAGTAAAACTTACATAGATTTGATTGTTGCTGCTGGTATTTTTTAATTAAAGGCAACCAGTTATCCCAGCTAATATTCTGATTTTAGCATAGCAATTGTGCTACCTCAGCTTAGACTAATATTCAGGCCTGCAGATATGGAGTGAACAAATCTAGGTGTTTTTCCTTGCATGGGAAGTTCCTTGTCTGATTTTTATTACTGCTCTACCTTAAGCTAGACTAAACAAGTGTATATATTTTCTTGTGTTCGGGTGTATGTAGCAATAATTAAGAGAGGGCTTCCTGCTTCATGTGACAGAAAAGAGGGTTTCAGCAGCAACTTTCTACTGCTTTTGCTTGCTTGCCAAAGATTCCATGATCCAAAGTTGTGGAACAGCCTGGAAAAAAGTACTGAAACATCTGGTGAAGGAGGATGTTCTAATACTGCCATTTGACAGAGCTTGCATGTCAAGATTATCTGCAGAAAGTTTTCTGGTGATTGTATTTCTTAAAGGGAACATGAGTGCATCTTTATAGAACAGCACAATGCTTCTGTCTTCCAATTTAACCACACAAGAGAACATTGTTCTCATAGTTTTAAGAGTATTTATAGTATCTAGCACAGAAAATAGAAACTTAACCTTTACAGATATTACTTCTGAACACGTCTAGCTAAATTATTTTAAAATTATTTTTTATTCTTTTTATTTCAAGAAATTAATTTGCTTTCAGAACAAGACAATTCTTATGTAATGACCACAAAGCCAGGATAATGTAGCTTTCTTTACTTATGCACCGGAGACCTCTTAGAGAATTCTGCACATAGCTGTGAGTTCAGTGGGAGAGCTCCAAGGAGGAAATAATTAAATCAAATTTGGAAGCTTAGAAACAGATGGTTTGTGCCAGCCTGGGAGCCATAAACTGAAAAGGAAAAATATCAGGGTGGAACCCACTGGGGTTGCCTTGGCTGCTTCAGAAGAAACACTTTATTCTCGCTAACTTAATTTCCCAGTATCGCTTTCATTCTGCTGATGCAGCGGATCTTGGCCATTACATACCAACAACGAAACAGACCTAGTTGGTATTAGCTCTCCAAAGTTCACACATAATGCAGCTAAGAATAGCTAGGTTTCTGGACCACGTTTACTGCTAAAACTATCACTTCTTGATTTAGAACCCAGTCGTGACACTTCATACTCTTATGGTCAATTGGGTGGAGCTTGTGGGTTGACATTTTTTTTTTTTTTGACAATCTGTTTTCTGGCTTCTCTTTTTAAAAGCAACCATTTATGGCTTTATTCACTTTTCACTGTTTGTTTTCCACAGGGCTATTGGAGCAAATCCTCTTTACTGTGATTGTAACATGCAGTGGCTCTCTGACTGGGTAAAATCAGAATACAAAGAACCTGGTATTGCACGTTGCGCTGGTCCCGGAGAAATGGC
This sequence comes from Ramphastos sulfuratus, assembly GCA_013399055.1. NCBI lineage: Eukaryota > Metazoa > Chordata > Aves > Piciformes > Ramphastidae > Ramphastos > Ramphastos sulfuratus. The sequence goes on from WBNM01019603.1 coordinate 211,183, forward strand.
AGATAAACTTCTGCTCACAACTCCTTCTAAAAAATTTACTTGCCAAGGTACCGTTGTTGATTTATGTCTTTGAAGTGCCAAGTTTTAAATTTTGCAGAGCTGAACTATGAAATAATAATCTTGTGTGCTCTAAATACATTTATTATTATAACAGTTTCACCCTCTCATTATTCCTCCATACACTTAGGATGTACACATCGGTTCCACTCAGGAACTATATTTATTTTAAAGACTTCAACACCTATTTCTTTGCAAATAGATGGAGGAAAAAGGCCTTTGAACTAGCCATGCAGTATTCCTCAGTACACAGATGTACGTAGATACTTGGCACTGTCTCAGTCATGAAATATATTTTAAGCCTTCACACTTAGCCAAAGAATACATGTTTCCATCACACAGTTTACAGTAAAACCCTAAACACATCCATAATCCTTGCAGTCCACAATTAATTGCATCAATGTTTCCTCTGATTTTTCAGAGGAAAGCATAAAACAAAACAACCCAAATCTGTAGACAGAGATGTGATTTCCTCTAGAGATCTCATTCTAAAATGTTTCTCAGGGCTTAGACCAGGAATATTTGTCTCCATGTTGGTACCAATGTTGCTGGCATTTATATCACAACTTATTGTCCATTAATTCCTAGGGTTTTTTTTCTGAGCCTTGCTATTTTATTTGTTTTTTAGAAAAGTACCTTTTTCACTCGAATGGAGAGAGAGCTTGCTTTGTTTTGCTGTTTAATCTTTCTCAATTCCATTAATTTCACCCTTATAAAATACTTTGAAAACAAAGAAAGCTTCTGCTCTACCTTCATTTCTCATGATTCTGATTTATAATAATTGAAATCCCCAACTGAAAAAAAAAATCCATATTTATGTGTGCTTATTCTTGTAAACCATTACTAATCTTATGTTTTTTCTAAGACATCAGATAAATATGATCTTAAGTCTTGTAGAAGTAACTCATTCTTACAGTCTAGGTAATCTTTGATTTGACTTCATCTGTTAATGTGTCTTCAAAGATAAGGTTAATTCCTTTGCAGTTTCTTCCTTAAAAAAGCAATAGGAGTTTGTCAGAGTTTTTCTCATCTGAAGTTCTTCTTTACTGTGCATTCATCCTATTTAGTCTTCTTTCATTAGGCTTTCAGTCAAAAAGAAAAATTTATGTAAACATGAATCACTGCAATCCATTTTGTTGCTTGTGGTGCCAGTGAATTGTCTTTCCCTTTAAATCCTTCTTGCACTTTTTCAACAGCACATCTCAGAGGTCAGGCCAGTGTTCACTGCATATGGCACTATGTGTTGCAAAGTCGCTTAGTCTGATTTTAGACAGGACATTCGTTGGCCAGTCTGATCATCTTCTCTACAAGCATCCACTGAACTTAATTGCAGATATGTTCTTATGGCATACTGTTGTAGGGATCATAGAATCATAGAATGGTGAGGTTGGAAGGGACCTCAAAGATCATCTAGCTCCAACCCCCTGCCATAGGCAGGGTCACCTCCCACTAGCACAGGTCACTCAAGGCCTTGTCCAACCTGGCCTTGAACACCTCCAGGGAGGGAGCAGCCACAACCTCCCTGGGCAACCTGTGCCAGTGTCTCACCAATAAGTGTAAAAGGATATGAGTGAAAGAGTATTTGCATGGACATGAAGGACCTGTTTGGTTATTTTCAAGCTCTGACAGTTTTAAAAACTGCATCACCCCTGCCTACAGTCTTGGTTATGTTTCTGTCACACAATCCAGAAAATATATTTTACTCCCTTATGCCTATCAGAAAATATCCTTTATGCTATTATGCAGAATAAGAACTGTTATTTGTTTCACTTCCAAGAGTGGAGATCTGGTATTATGGATACCTTTGAGAGAAAATAATTTTCCTGCCACTGTCCTATGAAGATGCTCATAATTGCAGATTGCAAATCAGCAGCTTTTCAGTAACATGATGGCCCTGTAAGACATTATGTGTCTGTTACTCAAAGATAAGTAATATTATCTTCTGCTTAAAAATGGACTGCTGAATAGAAATTAGGAAGATGCTATATTCCTATTAGGAGTAAAATATTAGGCTATGCTGAGTGAGACTATTCAGAGCATCTTTTGAAGTTCTGCTATTGTATATATTTACAGGAAGAGAGTGAGGTGTAATTCCCTCTTATCAGTATCTGTGGATTTAGCTGAAAATGAAATGGATGCTTGAATTTTACTTACATCATGAATAGTTACCAGTGAAAAAGAGCATTTTAAAATGAAGTCTCATCTCAGTTGTAAACCCCTATAAAATCACTGTACCTTATTCTAACTTTATGACTTTTTTTTTTTTTTTAATCCAAGAATCATTCCTTAGTATTCTTTTTCTTTCACTTTCTTTTCTACATTCATGGGTGGGGTTTTTTTTCCTTTTTTTTTTTTTTTTTTTAATATGGCGTCTAACAGCTTCTCAATCTTTTAATCCTTTTACCATCCATGCCCTGCTTCTAGAGATTCCAGGGCCTTGTGGTTTTCTGATACCAGGTAAGGTTATAAATAGATCTGGAGTGGGTGATGTGATTAAGAACGGACCTTCTGACCTTCCTTTTGTGTACCTCAAGCAAACTTCTTTCCTGAGACACGCATGATTACTGTTTGTTTTACCCTGTGGTGAATTTACAGCTGACTCTTCATTATATATCATTTGACAAATTGTATGAACAGTTTTGTTACTTTAAAGGCCTGGGCTTGAGGTCTGAAAGATTGTTTCCCTTACTGCATTGTACTAAAATCAATTATTTCATTAGCAGCTTTAGTATAAGAATTTTGGTGTAGATACTGATTTTGAGGCCATGAGCAAGCGAGAATGGGAGTCATAAGATGTTAGAGTTCAAAGTGCTTGCTACAGATTTCTTTTGAGAGGATTTGTGTCATGTTTTTCTTCAAAAATGTTAGCTAGCTATGTGTGTGTTTGTCAATAAAATGTGGTTAGGTGTTTGTTTGTTTGTTTTACTTTATTTCAAGAATTTTTTTTGTTTTCCCATTTAGGGCTCACTCAAGAATATCCATGACCACAATACAAAAAAACTAAGCGATAGGCTATGAACCCAGTACTTTTACATACACAAGTCTTTTAACACATGCAGGCAGGAAGCAGAAAGGAATGGTATAATGCAAATGAAAATAGGTTACCCAATGGGGTTTAGTTCATGCTAAATAGTTAGCATTTTACTGCATGCAAAGTAGAAAAGAGGGTATGTTAAACAGCTGAGGCAGAGAATGATAGACTTCCAAGCTACAGCATAGTGTTACAATTTTATTTTTTTTATGTCTGTGCCTCTTGTGCCTTATTTTATCACAGAACCTCTTAATGTACTCTAGCAATAATAAGCAGTAGTCTAGAGTACACAGGCAGGACTTTCTAGATGCTAATTCCATGGTGTTCGTTTCAAGTCTTCTTTCTCTGCTTTGTTCAGATTTAATCAGATACAGATTTCTCTTTCAGAATAAGGTAATGAAGACAAGAATAGTCAATGATCCATATAGATTTTTGCCTTTGGTGATAAGGACCTTGTCACAGATTACCATGTTCATCCCTTTGGGTTTTCTTGGAAGCTGTGACACAGGATACAAGCAAGTGCAGATTAAAAAATAAAATAGAAAATAAAAATAAAACCAATCAAACCCCAATAGTCAGCCTCTGCTTGTCTAACACCTCCTGTTGAGGTTTCATAATTATGTGGCTTCCTTCCATGCCAGCTCCTTTACACAGACTTACCTGACATTAACTTTGCAAAGAAAAATAAGTAAAGAAAGGTAAGATCTAATTATAAAAAAGTGCCAAAGCCCCATATCTCAGTAAAAGTGCCCTGTTAGCTTGGAAAACTTTGCAGTTTGGCTCACTCTGAGTAAGGCCTGTTATGGAGCAATGATGTAGGTCTCAGGAACTCAGGGGATTGTGTCTAGTTAGAAGAAATGAGTAGTTATTCCTTTAAAAGTACAAATTTCCTGTGGGTAACTGAAGCTTTTCATCACAGGTACAATCTAAAATCAAACTGGAGGCAGTAATGTCATCAACACATTAGACAGAGCTGGAAACAGTGGAGAATATATATCTATGTTCCTCTCATATAAGTTTTCTCTTACAGTAGTCAAACTTCTTTCTATCCCAAACACTATCTTTATCAAAGTGATTTATAATTTTTAGCAAATAGCTAGTGATTTCCTTGGTTGTTTGACCAAAAAAAAAAAAAAAAGAAAAATAATGAAATAATAAATTGATGGTTCCTAACTTGAACATTCATTATGAAAAGGCTGGATTAAAGTTGTAAAACAGGAGAAAAATAAATCAGTATCTAAAAAATATTGATATAATAGAGATAAGATTTATGTAGGCCAAATCTCTTAGTTTGGCTTGTGAAACAAGATTTTGTCAATATCCATTTCTGAATCCTGTAGTTGCAATCATTAATACAAGAAACTGGATTGCAAGCATGGATTGCAGCCCTGGTTTCCACACAGATTCATAGTATGGCTTACATTATTTGTTAGCTGAGCATTGTTAGCACACAACAGTGACCAAGTCCATAAGGGAGCAAGGCACAATATGCCCAAGCTATTTCTGGTCCGATAGCTTGGACAATGCAGTTTACATTACAGTTCACAGATGTTCATCCAATTTACAGTAATATTATAGGTACATTTTTTCCAGTCTCGTGAACCTGCAAATTAAAGAAAAAAATCAACAAAAGCATTTTAAAAAGAGTGTTTTCAGTAACACCATCAAGGAAAAGCCTTCAAACTCTGAAATCCCTTTTTCTCATAAGCAATTTTTACCCCCTAAATAGTTAAAAGTTGATATTCTATATTGTGTCGGTACAAAGCGAAGGTAATTCTCTTGGAACAGAACTAAACGGATTTCAGATAATGTGATGTGGGAACCACTTCAGGGTCAGCTTCTGTTTGTTTCTTTTTTGTTTTGTTTGGCTTGTTTGTTTGTTTGTTTGTTTGTTTAAACAAAAAGAAGTGGTAACTAAACCAAAAACTCAGCACCAAATTTATTTGGTCATGTCAAAAGAATTAAGGACAGTCAAGCATTCTGTTCATATAGAAAAAACATAAAGACTAAAATACAGTAATCATAGAATGGTTTAGGTTGGAAGGGACCTCAGAGATCATGTGGTTCCAATGCCCTGTCACAGGCAGAGATGCCTTCCACTAGAACTGGTTGCTCAAAGCCTTGAACCCCTCCAGAGAGGGAGCATCCACAACATCCCAGGGCAGCCTGTGCCAGTGTTTCACCACCCTCACTGTAAAGAACTTTGTTTTAAAATTGAAGGCAACATGGCAGATGTATCCTGTCAAATATAAATTAATAGTTGCTTGTTTCTGACTATCCAATTTGTATTTTCAAGGGCCTGTCGATGTTAATATTCTTGCTAAGTGTAACCCCTGTTTATCAAATCCATGTAAAAATGATGGAACCTGCAACAATGATCCAGTTGACTTCTACAGATGTACTTGCCCATATGGTTTCAAGGTAGGTACAAAATGGAGAGGGAAAAGCTTACTGAAATGTAAGCATCTCCTTAAAACCCTTGAAGTTTCATGTGGCTCCCTTCCACTAGTGTTTGCTTTTTCTTCTTAAATTATAATTGTTGTTCCCTGCATAGGGTCAAGATTGTGATATTCCAATTCATGCTTGCATTAGTAACCCGTGCCACCACGGAGGAACTTGTCATTTGAAAGAAGGAGAAAAAGATGGCTTCTGGTAGGTTGTTTTAAATTGGAATAACAGGATGGAAAGCTACTTAGTTGTATGTGCTGAAATAGTTCTGTTGTTAATCCTTGGTGTCTCCATTCGCTGGTAAAAGCACCACAAAGGCAGACTGTCAGCGCTTTAGAAGTTCTCAGAACATGTTGCTGTCCTTGGAAATGCTTTGAAACTGTTAAAAACAATAATAAATGATTGTGATTAGTTGAGGCATATCAGGTCAAGACAACATAGTATTGACTCCATTATGCTAATTAATAGCTAGCTAGATCCCTGCTGAAAAAAAATCTCACAATTCATCTGTTGTCGTGTGTATTACTTCCACAGACAGCATGTAAATGATAAAAAGTAAATCCCAGTGAAACAGAGAAATTAATGATTCATTTGAAACTCACTATGCCAGCAGATAAACATGCTGTGAGCATTTTTAATCTTGAGTTATTTAATCACACAGTACAATTACTCCAGATGTACTTCATGAATTATGAAATAAAGTTCTTTAGCATTCTTATGTGAAATTATCAGTCATTTAATAATCTACACCTCAAGCTTGTTAGAAATGACACTTCAAAAAGATACAATTCATTATCCTGCAATTCATTATGACATTATTCTCATTTTTTTAATCCAAATTCTGCCCAAAGATTCAATAGCTTTCCATTAAAAATTAAGCATATACATCTTAATACTGTGCTGCTAGGATTTAAAGTGACATTGCCACATCTCAGAATGTGACACTTTTCATTTATTTGCTTAAACACTACATATTTTGAAAATCAAAGCAAACTGATAATGAAAGCTGCAGAAATTATACATAGATAGGACATATTACATGAAAATGTATGTGCAGTCATGTTTGAGTGATCTATTACATTTACTACCTGTTTTGATGTTTGTGTTTTGTACAAACAAAAGCAAAAGGAATTACTACTTTGAAGAGTTTATACAGGCTTTGCTTTTATCTGTCAATGTGTGTATAGTGCATGGCATGTTAAACAGAGCTTCACATTGGTGCATTTAACTGGTGCATTAGTATTACGTACTAATTCCTGACTCCACAGTTCTTTCCATGTGTTTAACTTAAAAAAAAAAAATCATTTTGCATAAGAAATCTCATCTACTCTTATAGTATAAATCATAGAATCATGGAATCAGTCAGAGTTGGAAGGGACCACAAGGATCATGTAGTTCCAACCCCCCTGCCATGGGCAGGGACACCCCACCCTAGACCAGGCTGTCTAGAACCTCATCCAACCTGGCCTTAAACACCTCCAGGGATGGGGCCTCAACCACCTCCCTGGGCAACCTGTTCCACTGTCTCACCACCCTCATGGTGAAAAACTTCTTCCTAATGTCTAATCTAAATCTGCCCTCCTTTACCTTGAATCCATTCCTTCCCAGTCCTATCACTACCTGACACCCTAAGAAGTCCCTCCCCAGCTATATTGTAGGCCCCCTTCAGATATTGGAAGGCCACAATAAGGTCTTCTCAGAGTCTTCTACTTCTGAGTAGCCCCAACATTTTGTCTGTCTCCATAGAAGAGGTGCTCCAGCCCTCTGAACATCATTTCATTTAAGAAGCTCCTTAAACTAGTGATTAAGGCACAGATTCAGAAATTTTTTGAAGAATATTTTGGTAATGTTTATTCACATTATATAAACAACTTTCTTTATAGTATAGTTACTATGAATTATTGTTCCCAAATACAGAGATTTCTTTTTTTTTTTGGTCTGGTCTCCCCAGCTAAAATGCCCATGTGGTTAGTTTTGTTTTCTATATTACAGGTGTACTTGTGCAGATGGATTTGAAGGTGAAAACTGTGAAGTAAATGTTGATGATTGTGAAGACAATGACTGTGAAAATAATTCTACTTGTGTGGATGGAATTAATAACTATACTTGCCTTTGTCCACCTGAATATACAGGTAGGAGTATAAGAGAAAGTACAGGTAATTCAAGAATTCTTAGCAAAACAGTCATATTTTCCAGCTTGTAGGCAAATTAGCAGTTACTTTACAACTCCTTTGTTAGTTTTGCAAGTCCAGCATTTTCATATTTAAAAGATCATTCAAAATGTGTCCCTCCCTACTGTTTATCTTATCCAGGCACCCCAGTGAAGAACATCTGTAGCTGTAGAAATTGGAAAATTATCCTGCTTTTATCTGTACACCTCATGTTACTAACAGGGTGGTAAAGGATTTGTCTGTGCCAGTAGGAAACAGAAAGGGGTGCCCCTGAATTCCATCCTGCCTTTCATTAGTAATGGAGAAATGAAGAGTGTAATGCTTTCTGTTCTAGCACACACACACACACAAAAATCATTAGAGACTATCTAATTATTGGTTTCTGTTAGCTGCCAGCCAGGCCAAAGCATTCCTCTCTGTGAGATAGAGGGTCTCTTGCTTGCTGTCATCACCTCTGTGGGAACAGAGGATAGTTAGAACAGCAACACAGAGAACAAGTAGCATCTATTGTTTACATTGATCTTTTTATAGTTTTGCTAACTAGGCAGAACTATTTTTGTCCACCAGTTGACCACTAGGAGAACACAGAGCTTAAATTCACAAAACCATGATTTCAAATCCATGAAAAGGAAATATAAAATCCACCATAACTTGGAAATTAACTCTACTCAGTCATCCCATATCTTTTTTTTTTTTTAATCAATCAGATCTGAGCTCTGGAAAACTGAGAGAAGAAATTAACTCCAGTGTTAATTTAATTTACTGAAAGCACAGCTAACTGCTTTTTAATGCAAGATCATTAGTGCTACAACCAATTGAATTGCACAAATGTTTTATACTATTCAGATTTAAAGTCAGTATTTGAATCTTGGAAGTCTTCACTGAGTGAAGATGATAGAACACAAGTATAAGAAATACAACTTAATAAATCTAATCTATGTATCCATTAAGTACTTATGCTGGGTAAATGTTTGCTAGAAATTTCTCATGCAGAATAAGCTACAATAACTACAGCAATACAAGTTAAAAGTAGCCAGAATAAGATATTTAACAATAAATGGATGGTTCACATCTGGAAGAACAGACCTTATGTTTTGCTTAAATAAAATACTGTTTTGCCAAGTACTGATACCTTACTGCCTAAGAGCAGGGCTTAGAAAACAGTAACAGGTAGCAGCATCAATAAGTGGAGACAGAGGTTTGCTATTTCTCCCATAACTAATATTCCAGGTATATGTGAGTCAAGCTTCAGCTCACTTGGGATCAGCTGCTATCTGCTTTAAAAATGGGATCAGATATTCTACCATGCAGGCTGGAAGAAAGCAAACCAGTCACATTAGTCTGATACTTTTGTTCAGTGGCTTCATTCTAAGAGTTTACAAATGTCTGCTGTCTAATAAGTAAGTGCATTCCTCCTCTGCAGCTTCACAGGAGTTTCTACCTGTGTCATTCGACACTTCTCCAAGTGCACTTCACTGCTAGGGTCAATAGCTTGCTGTATGCAGTTTGCCATGGGAAGGACTGCTTAAAAACTTGTTTATAAGTGATAGCCTAAAACTTTGGTGTGCCTGCTGTATTTTATATCTACAGCAGGCACAGTGAAACAGCATAGAATCATAGAATGGTAAGGTTGGAAGGAGACCTCAAGGACCATCTAGTTCCAACCCCCTGCCATAGGCAGGGACAACTCCCACTAGTACAGGTTACAGTGGTAGAATTTCTTTGCACATCTATATGGTAAACAAAAAGGAGATCATTATTGGTAACGTTTTTAAAGTTTAGATTGCAGTTGTGCTTCTTTGGTCAAAAGACAAGAAGATCTATTCTTTAATTCATAATTGTGCATTATTCCAAAAGAAAAATAGTGTGAGTTTTTATGTCAAGTGCTTGTATTTGTTAACTGTAATTCTCTAAAAAGAAGAGATTTACAGCTGCAATGCCTACTCATAATCATTCATAATTTTCTCACTGGCTCTAAGATAAATCAAAACAATGATCAGTAAGTTTAGTTGTTCTGCTTATTAAAAAATGTCAAGAGTTCAGACTATCTCATCAGGTTTTTACCAAAACCAAAGACAGATGTATTTTTTAAAATAGGCCATGCCAGAACCTCAACCAATTTATTAGATAATTTCTAATAAATTATTGGAACTTAGAATTTTGCTACAGCAACAGTTCAGGTTTTGCAGTCCACAGAATAAAGTACAAAATGCTACAATATACTAGCTCAGTAAGCATCTGAGGATTGGACACAATGTGTGACATACTAAGTCTTTTTTGAAATTAATTGTACAGAGAAAATATCAAACAACTAGTCAAGGGATCTTCATGTCTGTCATCCTTGATCTTGCTTATTAATTAACTTTCTATGTTAAGAGTTATACTGACAGCACTCTGGACACATCTGTTCAAAATATGCAGTAATCTTAGAGTTGCCTCAAGTGCATACAAGGTACCAAATTATTTATAGGATATTTTTAGTCTCTAGCACTAGCCTGATTTGAAATATTAAATAACAGAATCCCTGTCTGGTAAGGATAGAGTGATTTTCATGAGGAACTTCAGAAACATTTGGATTTTAGTATCTATTCTAACAGATTTAAATCAGATATGTATATTACTAATATATTTTTATGAAAGATACTAGTAGGTTAACTTCAAGCTATACATTCATTAGGTAAAAAGATTTTGAAATTCAGAGATATTATCTCTTGTTCAGAGACTTCATAAGCTGTTAAGTTACTGGAGACTGGGACAGTATACAGACCAGGAAAATTGGTCCTGTTCTCTTTTAATTCATTCAATAATTGGCAATACTGTGTATTGTCTGTGTTCATGATCCCACAGTATGTGTGTACTGATTGTGGAAGTGCACCAGTCCAGAATATTTTTCTGGGTGAACGGTTATCTGCAAATGAACTTTACATTTCAGTAGCCTGGTATAAGGAAGAAGGCAGCTGAAACCTGCTACTATGAAATATAAATCATTCCTCTTTAAAGTGTTTTGTTTTGTTTTGTTTTTTGGGGGGGGCTTGTTAGAAGCTCAAAATAACTCTAAAAATACTTACAAATACTACAAAAAATGTTGTAAAGAATATTGCAGTGCAAAACCAGTCACTTTTTAATAATCCCTTGAGAAATATCACTTCTCAAGTATGCAGTGTTGATTTAAAAACAAAAAAACAAAAACAAAACCGAAAAAAACCTCACACCACAAAAAAAAATGCTTATTTTGTTGTTGCTTAAGAACTGGGAATCCAGATCTTTTCCCTGTTTTACACTTCCCTCCACAGTTACAGGTGGAAAAAGAAAGAATGGTATTTGCACTATACTATGAGCTTCCCTAAGACTGTAGACTGTAACTGTGGAACAGCAGCAAGTAAATGGAATCAGCAGACACTCAAAGTGTCTAATGAAACCTTGAGAACTAAAACATTTTAAATACCTCACTATGTCCTGCACTCTTTAACCTTGCTATTCTCTTAACATTATCATTTCCTTTATTTTAACCTCAGTCTAGTAAATTTCAATCATTTTATGTGCATTCTATAGATTACAGATGATCATTTCTCTTGCTCATTATCATCAGCCATTAGATCACAAATCTAACTGATCCAGAAGTAAAACCTTTCTTATGCCATCAGTGGCATGTACTTTTTACTTTCTCTGTTTGTTTTGCTCTGCTGTAGGTGAGACTCTGAAGCTTGCTTCATTTTGCTATATCAACCTCTCTGCTGCTATAGTTGTGCATTAGCTTAATGTGCTATGCTGTTGTATTACAATGTAAAAAGTCTCTTGTCTCTTCTGTCTTTGTCACTGCAAGCTGCTAATCTGAATGAAGTGGAAAAAGGTCAGTTGTCTTTTAAGCCTATTTTCACTTACTTTAGTTTCTCACTTTCCTTTCCTTAAAGGTGCATGGATTTCAGTTCTTACAAATGATCAAATAAATCGTATATAGACATAATTTAGAAAGCTCACTGCAAATCCTCAAATTAGGCACTTGGCTCTTGCTATGAATACCTGTCAAAAGAATGTTGTTGAAGATGCAGATGGGCGTGCAGGAGTACTTTAATACTACCTTCACTGTCTTTTTTCCAGATGTAATAAAAATTTCTGCAGCCATTGATAGGTTAAACAAAAAAAGCTTACATGGTCATCTTCTGAAATCTTTATTCTCATCGCCTTAGAGCCATATCTTGGTTCCCTTCTAATGTATTCTCTGTTTTGTAGCACTGTTTATTTTCTTTGTGAGATTATGGTACTAGAAAATATGCTGGAGTACAAAACAGCAATCTTCTTGCTCATAGTTTCTGTGGCCTATTTTTGCTGTCAATATCTAAAGAAACTGAAACGAACACATTAAGCTGAGGGCATGGTACAAGAAAGGTAATAGTGGAGAGATTTAAGACACTAATGAGGTGTTTTGATTTTTACGTATTTTTTAAGTTTCTACCTATCACCTTTTCTGTACAATCTGATCATCTATACAATGTGAGAGCTAACACAAGCAGTGATGATGTGTTTGTGAAGGTACATATCTAGTTTGAAAAGCAAACCAATCACCTCATAGTTTATTTCCCATTAACTTGATAAAAATATTATGCAGTGTACAAAGCAGTATAATTCTTCATTAGTGATGAAAATATATTAATTATCCATGAAATAACATGCTGAGCAAGGCAGCAATTATACCATCTACACTGATTAATTTAGACATTCGATGAGTAATTCTTACAGCTTCAACTCAGAGCCTAAGTTCTGTGAGAGCACTGATATTTTCCAACAGTTCCTACATCCTATTTGGTATTTCAGTCAGAATGAATTAAACAGAAACTTCCAGTCAAAGACTCAAGACAGCAATACCTAATTAGTAAACCATAAATACTGCAGAAGTTGACTTACAATATATAGCAACCAAACTCAGAAGCTGGATTGGACTTACATGTACAAATATAAAATCCTGCTATTCCAGTAGTTACCATTAAGTCCATAATTTATTATTTTAGCTTTAAAACAGCAGATAAGTCTTCCAGCAAAAAAATGATTTTGATAATTAAACTTGATCATTCTTTCTTTTGCATTTTCCTCTAGTTTTTATTCTAATATCATAATAACTTTGCTGATACACTGGTGATTTTAAGCTTGCTTCCTCACTAAGCTTTCCTGTAACCAGGGATGTGCTATTATATGGAGGAGCCCATGTCCACTTCTGTTAGAGCTCTTCTCTTCATTCAGAAATGTAGTGGCTGACATTGCTTTAGTTGACTGTATTTTGAATTTACTGCCCAATTATTCAAAATAAGAATTATGCAAATCCTTTTTCACATCATTGTATTGTTCCTCATTATTTGTTGCACTGTGTGTCTTTTTATTATGGAAAATCCAGAGTTAAGGGTCTGTTAAGCCACAAAAAAAGAAAGCTTAGAGAGTGACCTTATCACCATGATGCAGTATTTAAAGGGTGGACAGGGGTGGACACTCTCTTTTTCAAAAGGAGACACATGGAAGTGACAGTGAGTAATGGGTACAAGTTACTTCTGTGGAGATTCTGATTGGACCTAAGAGGAAAGACAATCAGCCATTGGAATAATCTCCCAAGGGCAGTGGATTACCCAATGGACATCTTTTAAGATTCAGCTGGTCAGAGTGCTGAGCCATCTTGTCTAGACTGTGCTTTTTGCCAAGGAAAGTTGGATGAGATCATCCTTTAGGTCCCTTTCAGCCTGGGATTCTCACATGAGAGAGAGTTAACACACAGGAGATATGAACTGCTTGTGAATCTAGCAAACATAACTTTGGTTAGCTAATCAAGGATTACACCCAGCTGATCATCAGTATTTGATAGCAATGTCTGGTTGTTCAAATCTGAGTCATCCATTATCTAGCTGCAAAATCTCAGTAAATATTCCACTCTTGACCTAGGAGGGTTGTGTTCATTTGAACTGTGCTGACCATGCAGAGTTCCGCTGGTTGCCAAAGTATAGACTCCCTAGATTAATTAAGCAAGAGGTCTTTTAAAAAGAGTTACTACTGATTCTAATTAAACTTTGGAAGCTTTTTCATAGGATTTCTGACACTTTATCCACTGCTTATTTTTAAATGACCTAGTCTGTTACTTATTTTCCTGCATACAGATATGTTCCTGTCTTTCAAAAATATAATTGCAGAACCAGGCTCTTACAAAAGCCTCAGTTACAATATTATTAAATGAGTAAGAGCATGTACACACACGTTGGTGTCAAACTTCCTTGAACTGAGAGATTTCTTTCACAACCACTTTCATTATTTTGAAGTATGCTTTTCAAAGCATTGTATTATGTTACCCAAATCAGGAAAAGCCAAGGAGCCTAACTTGATAAATCTGGCATTTCCTTCAATGAGTGTTTCACTTCCATCACTATAATTTCCTTTTAAAACAAAATTACTTTCTCCTCTTCACCTTGTCTTGGGTAATTCTGAATAACACAGTGGTTATTCAGTGCACTAAAAGAAATGTTGCTTTATCAGGAAACTATCCTTCAGTGGTTCAGGTTCCATATTTTTACTTACCTTTTCTATTATATTTTTGCAAAAATTCTCTTTTGCTTATTGCAACCATCCATTCAGAACACAGGTCTGTTAACAGTACAAATTAAAACTTCCTACTTGGGTTATTTTGATTTGTTCTTCTATTATTCAGAAATTCAGTTTCCAATGTACATAATTATTCTGTTTGTTCTTCTATTTAGTTTCCAATGTACATAATTTGGATTCCATCTTGAATTTTTCATGTGGTTCTTTTCACTGATCCTGTGTGCCAGTCTGTTATGAGTGCTACTCTTTATAATGAAAGACTGTACATTACATAAAATGGACTTCTCCATTCCTAGGATTTTTTTAGGTTGTTATTTCACTTCCATGGGCTGTCATGTTTAACATGTCCTTCCTTGACTCCCCTTTCCTTCCCTAGAATAGTTGCTAACAGGCTGCTTAGCTGAATTCCAGTAATGTGATTCTGACTTACTTCACAGTACCTACAATCTGCTAATGCAGAAACTTTCCTTCCTTTTATGCTGTTACAGCACATAAAGTCCTGTCTTTTAAAGACAAGTGGGCTTTTGAATCATTGTCTCTTCTTTTTTGGTCTGTACACTTTGGTACAGAGTATTCAGGTCAAAGTCTGACCATAATCTCAAAGATTGATGTCTGCAAGCCATTTGGCTGCACCATTTGGCCTGGTAGTGTAACAAGAATTGAAATGAACATTTTTCCAAATTGTAAGCTTGTTTTGAACTTCCAGTTTAACACTTGGTCTCTATTCAGTATTCACAGCTATGACTTGGGAATTAAGACTTATCAAGTGCCCCTGAGCTTTTCATGCAATGGTTCAGCTTTCAGCATAGTTCAGAGGATATTAGGACAATCAACCAATGACCACGAAAATGCAGTGTACTCTAAGTCATCATGTGTTTTACAAGTACCTGTGGGGAGGTGAGGGGCAATAATTAAAAAATGGACAGGCTGAGACACTACTCAATAAATCTGCCACACAAGAGATTTCAGAGGTCTGTGCCAATAATAATCTAAGCCATGTCCCAATTACTATCCTGTAGCAAAATCAATACCAGTTCAGTAAAGTTGACAGCAGTGAAGAGATTTACTTATTCCTATTATTCCAGTTTTAATTTGCCCTTTTCTAGGTATTTTGGGTTTTTTCCACTAAATCTTTACTGTGAATCTATCTAGAGACAGCAAACCTTTGGCCCTGCCTGAATGATAGGCTCAATATGTCACCTTCAGAAAGTCTCTGATAAACTGTTAGAATTAATAATCATGGAAATGTTTAGAGGTGTTTTGCCCAAGTCCTAGAAGCACTGAACAACTGTGTTGTAATTGGACTGTCATATATTTTGCAGTTCTGCATGTCATTTAATTTAGAATACATGCCATAATAAGGTATTTGTAGGTGTGTGTATATATTTATGCATATATACACATATATGTATGCACAGATATACATTTCTAAAACATAAGAATGTGTACAAATTAGTTTAAGGACTGATTTTTGCTTATTCAGTGTACATTCATGAAAATCTGGATTCTTTGTTCTCTCACTCTTAAATTTTGCTGACCCTTAAATTATTTCAGCTATTACAACAAGTTCTGCAAATTGACTAGATGCTATGTGAAAAATTACTTCCTCTGATATATGTATTTGCTTTAACAAAGTCCTTTGAAAAAAGAAAAGGATCTGGCTTTTGTTTGATATCCTGGGATGCAAAGAATCTCTGGTATTTCAAGATTCTTTGTGCACTGACCTAGTCATAACAGTTACACATTTCCAGACTAGTAAGTCCATTGAGAGTTTGACGAGGCTTTGAGGGTAGAATTAAAATCCTTTGTATTAGTCATCTTCAGTGGCCTCCATTTGATCTTCATTCAGTTTCCTACATATGTTGACTAAGTCACATTATTGATGACAGTTTTCCTGAGGACTGTTAAGTAGCCTCTGCTCAAAGGCCATTTTCTAGTGTTAACTGAAAGCTTTATTTGATTTTGTAAGGAAAATGCATTACTTGCAAATTGATAATGTACTATTAATCTATTTTTTATTTAATTTGTTTTTTTTTTTTAATCTTTGTGTAGAAGCATTCTGGATCTTTTGGATGGCTGTAAAGTACTTTTCTAGCTGGTTTTTGGCTTTTCCTCTCATTTTTGAAGACTTAGAGGTCTCATATCTTACCACACAGCATACATGTTTCAGATGTGGTTTTATGCAGCATAACCATCTTTAGGCTCTGGTTCAGCTTTGCCTTTTTCTCTGTCCTTAATGTAGGCAGTTCCTCAACTCTTAATTTATTTTTTTTATAAGAAGATCCTGTGGAGGATCTATTGAAACTTGAAAAAATAACAAAACCAAGTTGAACTTTAACCATCTGCTATTGTTTTTAACTTGTTATGATGTCTGCTTCTGTAATTCACCATAGAAGCCCAAGCAAGCAAGAAGATAGCTTGTGTGTGGCACTAAATACTTGGCAAGGAGTAGTGTACAATGTCAGAATCTTTACTGCTTAATGTTAGTAGTAGCTGATGAACTGATAGATGTACACACAGGTGTATGTAATGTGGAAGGTACCTTCATTCACATACTCTCTCCAAAGTTATCTTCATTCATATACTCTCTCCAAAATCTCCATTACGATGTTGCTATCCTAATCCTCTCTCCCTTCTTCCAATCTACCTGTTCTGATTGTCCCTTCTTTCCCTATTCATTGTGGTGCTGTCCTCATCCTCAGTACTGTGTTAACAGTTACAGGAAAGAGGTGAAGCCATTATAACTTTTAATCTCAAACTGCCCTCCAGCAAGTACTTATTCTTCAGCTCACTACACTGCAGGCCACTCAGATGAGCAATACTGAAGGATACCAAATCCTGTGCCTCTTTGAAGGAAAGTTCAGCTTGAGCAGTGAAAGTATCTGCTAACCAGCCCACTGCTAACTTGTGCTCATTTCTTCCTAATTTTGGTCTACAGTTCTATTTCTCTCTGCTCAGTAGCTCCCGTTTTATTACTTGACAAATGTCAAGGGGCAACCCTACTATTTCCATAGCTTTAGGGCCTGATAGACCTGTAAGTCTCTGAATTCAGCAGGCATAGGCTTTATACCTGTTGATTATAAATAGATTCTTCTTCTGGATGCTGGATAGCAGATCTATCTTGCATACCAGTGATAAACCTGCTAGGGCATTATTCATGGGATCTTCTGATTAGTTAGGGAACAAGATACTGTTTATCTTTTTACACACCTGTTTCCTTGTTATAGAGTTGCACATAAACTCATATTTTGACCATATTAAAATATTGTATAGATTGTACAGTATTACAGCCAACTCTTCTAGCAGCAAGGAAGGGTAAACATTTGGCACAGGTATTTCTTTTCTTTTCAAAAAAACACACTGCAAATAATTGTGTTACATTAAAAATGGGGAAAAAAAATTGGAGAGTTGTATTTAAGAAAGAGTAGACAGATTTTTTTTTTTTTGAGGTAATTGTAATTATATTGACATACAGTGATAGTAACTCTTTTTTTCAGGTAATAGATTACTTATAGTGCAAATTTGGCTATTTCTGTGTGTAATGTGCTTAGAAATAAGTAAGAGAAAAGCACATTGATGGCTCGTTTGCTCTAGTGAGAGATTCAATCAATGTTTTGCTCTGCAGCAAATCTAGATTAAATATTCTAACTATTTCTGAAAACAAAATTGTCATTTGTATCCATGGATAGATGACTGACATTGAACTATGTCTTTTCTAAAGGAGTTATCTGAAAGGTTATTATTTATTGTTGTTAATTAGTAGTATTTATCATAAAATTAATATTTAGCATTGCGAAGTGTGCAGTTCTCGGTGATAACAATAAAAAGTTGCAGCAGTTACTTTTAAAATAGAGACAGCTGTTTTCAGCTCCCTGATATTTTCACTGGATTGACAGCATAAATTATATTTCAGGTGAGCTCTGTGAGGAGAAACTAGATTTCTGTGCTCAAAACCTGAATCCTTGCCAGCATGACTCAAAGTGTATCTTGACACCTAAAGGATACAAGTAAGTCTAAAATGTTGTCACAGTCCAACTGAATTTAATTTTTTATTCTTTTTGTCCCACTTAACTTCTTTTCCTTCTGGTGGATGCAAGTTCTAGACTTAAAATAACAACTTCAGTTATTTTCAAGCATTACAGCAGAAGAGGACATTATGTTTTTGTAGATCTACATTATTATATTAAATATAGTTTACAGAATTTTGCTGACCCTTTATAGTTCTAAACCCAATCAAATTCGAAGTAAGAACACAGGGCAGTTATTCTATCTGGCAGTCTATACAAAACCCTTTCAGTAGCTTGGACAGTAGGAAAATAATTGCATTTAATTGAAGTAGAATAATTATACTGCTTTCTGAGAAGTAATTGTGAAAGAGATTATTAAGAAAGCAGACTGGAAGGTATAAAATAAAGAAATCCATCCCCAGGAAACTAATTTTTAATTACACAATGTCTTTATCATAATTAATTTAGTATGCCCAATTTACAGGGTTTTTAATAGCCTTTAGGTTAATAAAAACAGGAAACCTGCAGCTTCAGTTGTTGTCATAAGCACCTGTTTCATGCACAGAATGATCCTGTGTTAAAATCAGATTATTTATTATCATTCCTACTACTTACAAATAGACATTTTATTTAAAATACAGAAAAAATATTCAAATAGCTAAATATTCAAATTAACATGAAACTAAATTGCTTGGGTATTTAGCTGGAAAATAGAAAATGTGTTGGTTTTCAGTTATTGTGTGTTGCATTTGTTTTCTTCTTGCCACTTTGATGAGCCTTGTTTGGCATCTTATACTTTACTACCTAGTTTGTTAATCTTCCATGTTACTCTCTGAGATTTTAAACCAGAAAATAGCATATGCAGGAACTTTGAGAATGTATCTCACTGTCAGCTTCTCAACAGTATATTTTTTCACTTACTTGTATATGCCATTGAATAAAAATTGAGATGTATCTGATTGAAGAACTTAATTTAGAGTTACACAGCTATTTAAAATCACTCTTGCTGCTTTAGAGCAAACTGTAGGTACTAAAAGAAAGAACACCGAGTAGGGAACCACAACATTTGGTGAAATCAATTCTATATCTTTCAGTTTTAAATCAAAATTAATTTGTATGGATGCATGAAGTTGTAATCTTTCCCATTCGTTTTTCCCAGAATTCTGCACATTCACTCAGTCTAATATGTGAGAATTCTCTAAAAGAAAAGCCAGTGGCATCAACAGTGAGAATTGCATGGGGGGAAAAAAAAAACAAACCAAACAAAAGCCATTACATACTGTCCTGAGGATATGCTGTTTCTAGTTCAGTGGGGCCTTACAGCAGGCAGAGAATGTATTTTGAGACTTCTGTTAGTTCACTAACCATGGAGCTATTTATAGTAAATCAGGCTGGTGGAACTCCAAGGGGAAAAAAAATATCTGTGTAACCTCTAAACTGTATAAATGGATCATTGCTCTATTCATAGCTGTTCAGATGACAAAGAAAATATCCATCAGTATAATACAAGCCTTGGATTATTTGTCTCATTTTCAGCAACTAAGCATATTGATTTTTTTTTTCCTTAGCGTTCACTGCCACTTGCAACATCCTGTAACATTTTGCATTACTCATATATTCCAAGAACTGTCAGAATGATTCATGAGGGCTCTCTAGATTGAAACCACAATTCTTCAATGTAATGGCAGATGAATAAGCACATGTAACTAGCAAACCTGCATTCATTACATATGTAGATTCCCCATGTAATAACATGATTAAGCTACATAATCTTTACAGGCAGTGTCAGGGTAATGAATGTTTTCTCTTTAATTTTAAACAATTCAGTAGTTCCTTAACTTTGTTGTAAGCACACTGTCTTGTTAAACACCCAGTGCTATGCCACTTTCTTTTCTGTTTCACAGATGTGATTGCACACCTGGATACGTAGGTGAGCATTGTGATATTGACTTTGATGATTGCCAGGACAACAAATGTAAAAATGGAGCGCAGTGCACTGATGCAGTTAATGGATATACATGTATTTGCCCAGAAGGATACAGGTGAGAAAAGTCTGCAGACACTACAAACATGTATGTTTTCTATCAGAGTTGGCTTTCTTTTCAAATACTAATTTGTTTGTTTTTACTTAGTGGCTTGTTTTGTGAGTTTTCACCACCAATGGTTCTGCCTCGCACCAGCCCCTGTGACAATTATGAATGCCAAAATGGAGCCCAGTGTATCATAAAAGAAAATGAACCAATCTGTCAGTGCTTATCAGGCTACCAGGGTGAGAAATGTGAAAAGCTGATCAGTATAAACTTTATCAACAAAGAATCCTATCTACAAATCCCTTCAGCGAAGATACGTCCCCAAACCAATATCACTTTACAGGTAAGATTGCTTGTGTTGTAGATTCTGATGTGGAAAAGTGTGTAAATGACTTTTATGGAATGGAAAAATAGTCCAATTTGCCACTGGTTCACTTAAAGAGCTTTACAAAATTTGAGCTAAAAATCTAGTAACTCTATATTCATATTGAAGTAGATGAGCTTATTTATAGGGAGAGAGAGAATTCTGTCAGGTCAACCTTCAAGGAATAAGTTTATAGTGAATAGACTATGGCAGTAGAATTCAGAGATTCACTCAATACAGTATTTTGATTTAATAATTATTTGTAGTTCTTTCTAAGTGTTTCTTTCTTTTCACTAGATTGCCACTGATGAAGACAGTGGCATCCTGCTCTACAAAGGCGATGAAGACCACATAGCAGTAGAGCTGTACCGGGGTAGAGTGAGGGTCAGTTATGACACAGGATCTTATCCAGCCTCTGCTATTTACAGGTGAGCCCAGATGAAACAAAAATTCCAAATGAAACAAAACCTGTATCAAGACTATGTTTTTTATTAGGTGGTTAAACGAATTATATGCAAATGAATGTTTTGATTGGAGGTTGCCAACCTATTGCCAAAAGACATGATTTGGCCTAGAAAAGAACTGTAATGCAGATATGTCAGAAAGCTAATGTGAATTTGATGCATTTAAACTGAATAAGAGTTAACATTCAGCAGAATATTTATACATTTATGTAAAGATCACATGTGGAAGTGGAGTTTATTTTTTCCATGAGGATACTGCCAAGTAATTTCCTAGAGTGCAGCGTAAAGCACAGAACTATATTGCATGAGCAGAAATGAAAGTTTCTCTTCTCTTTTGTGTTAGGCAGTCACATATGAGACTTCTCCCTGGCAAGTGAATAGAAAGCTGAAAACTTCATTTTAAAGAAAGGTAGTACTCTTCAAAAGGAAATGGTTTTGTTTCCAAAGTCAGGACCCACATCTGCTTCTGGAGCATAACTTGTTAGGATTTTTTAAGTCAGATTTCTCTTGTGTTCCAAAAATTACCACCTGAGTTTCCAGAGAAGCTTTATGTAACTGATCAATAATTTACAGATAGACATTGCAAACATGAGCAAAAAGACAACAAGCATCGCTTCTTGGCTTTCATTGCCCTACTGTTGCTACAAATCAATTCAGAAGCAAAAGGAAAATCTGAAATTACTTTTCCTAGAATCTTCTTTTTGCTGGATTTTAAAGAAACCTCATGAAATACATATTGAACCAGAAAATAAAAGCAACTTAAGGATGCTTATTGTAAAAAACTATGTTGTAAAATTACATCTAGTTTATATTTACTTATTGGAGTTTGTAAAGCTGACATTGTTCTGCATTCTATTAGGGATATTTTATTGAAAATGAATAATCTATAGAAACTAATGGCAATATAGAATCAAAAACTTAAGAGGGGAAACAATGCTAACCTTTATTAGGTAATATCAGCAAAGGAATTGTGATTTTAGTAGATTACTAAAAGCATTCCACAGGAAAAAAATATTCCTATAAAATACCATATAAAGTTGTTTAGTAAAAACATAGCTTTTTACCATAAGCATCCTTAAGTTGCTCTTATTTTCTGGTGCAATATGTATTCCATGAAATGGCTTCACATGTGGGAATAGAATGCATATTTTAATTGTATACATTTTCTCATGTTAAAAATAGGATTTGATTTTACAGGACATTGAAGTATTTAATACAAATCTCAAACTGCATGAGACATTCACTTTCCTCAATGACTACAATTCAAAATATGACCTGAAGAAGACAAAAGAGTGTTTAAATTCGCAATGTTTAAGACAAATGTGGTTTAAGAACTATTTGATAACAGGGTAAATAGTCTACAGACTAAGAGAGAAAGTTGCTTACAGTGAGAAGGGCTGGAAGGAAACTAGAAAACTGAGAAGCTTGTCATTAAGGAAGCAGAGATTCAAGGACAGTACAGGAAAAAAAATAAGACAAGTCATACTCTGCTGAACAATGATGAGATGCCTGAAACAGATGCCAAAACACAGCCCATAGAGAGATTCAGTTAGAAGTTCTATAATATAAATGGCAGTCAAGAAACAGTCTGTTGAAAAGGAGTCAAATGGGAGCTATAAAGCCTACAGAGGTGCTTGCAGTAGCCACAAAACAAAGTTACAAACAGATGATTTAATCATGATAAATATGGGGAATCAACAATAACTGCAGTCTGGCTGTGTAGAGTGAATGAGAACTGCTTTACTGGTGGGAATTGACTGCAGAAAGAGCCATCATCCCAAAAGCACTCATCAGTCAATCTGAGTAACAACCTGAGATGATGGCAATGCCAAGACCAATAAAGAAAATTAATTCATTGGATGTGGTTATTTGGAAAAAGTTGATCCACTTGGGTTTTGTTCTGACTGGACATCCTTATTTAAGTGTTAAATGTCTTTTACAGAAAAACCACAACAACCTTTACCTTCTGTAAACTAGTTTTCATCATATATTTATTGGAAATATGGGAATATTTCTTCCAAAAATCATTATTCCTCTGCAGAGTTCCAGAAGCTTTAAATCAGTTTTTCTTACAGCTTTTCATTAGGATCTATGCATTCAGCTCTCACTTCTCCAATGGGAAATGGGCTAGAAATAATGTAAGTGCGCTGGCAGGAAATATTGCACAGATAAGTCTGGTGTTTATTTCTTCTTTAATTTAAACCACCCTTACCTAGGAGGGCTCCTCTTTCTGCCATAACTCTTTACCAGTAAAACAGTTTAAACTAGAAGCTTTTAATAATCATTCTTAACAGAGACACACTACCTTTACACATTATATTTTATATATCCCTGGAATGACCTTTTGCTATAAAAATTCACATCCTCTCCACTCTCATCCTTTTAAATGCTATTGTATGAAAGGTTGATAAGCTGTACAATCTGTTTCCTTGGCATAAGAACATTGTAGTAGGGTTTCATGCTTACTTAAGTCAAGAAGTCATATGCATTTTGATTTCTTAGCACATTTTTTTTCCTGGATTCATCGAAATGTGTTAAATTAATCCTGGCACTTTTCTTATCGCTTGATCACAGCAAACAAACCTCTTAATACCTTGAATAGACTTTATGCTTTAGGAATGATGAACCCTGACCTTTTCCTTCCCCCCCACAGAACTTTGCAGTCCCCCCTCTTGCCACTCCTGGAAAGTGTTTATTCTGCCAGTGTCTGCTCTGTTGTGTGTTTGCACTTTCACATAGAGCTGAGTTTATGTAAAGCCTGCATGCTACTGTGCCGATCAGCCATATCAAACTGAGCCTGCCTGCATAGATAAAGCTGGGA
This sequence comes from Ramphastos sulfuratus, assembly GCA_013399055.1. Classification (NCBI taxonomy): domain Eukaryota; kingdom Metazoa; phylum Chordata; class Aves; order Piciformes; family Ramphastidae; genus Ramphastos; species Ramphastos sulfuratus. Next base: position 235,149 of record WBNM01019603.1, read on the forward strand.
ATAAATAGCTGGGAAGCTGTTTAATGTGTCACAGCTGTAAATGACCATGTGAGTGCTCCTGACCTGTTCCAGGACAAAAGCAGTTAGGCTAATTAAAACATTGCTAAGGATATTATAATGTAATTTACTTGATTTTTGCCTTGAGATTTAGGAAGCTAATCCCTTTCAGCTATACTACTTTCCTAATGAGAAGAGCTAACTGACTGTATGACTGCTTAGTCCATCTCAGGCTATCATAGAATTGGTTTGTTTAAATAACTTTTTTCAAAGGCTTATGTTTACTGATTTGATGGTGCTCTGAAGCAAATAAAAGCTCTCATGGGAATGGTTATAATGTCTGGTCTCTGGGCTACAGCTCATTGTATGTATGACTGTATGGCAGTTACAGTGTTCAGCTCTTCATTCTTGAGTTGAAAGTGGGCTAGAAGTAATATAAGTCCAATGATATATTCAGTCCCAGAATTGAGTGGTAATATTTTTCCTCTCTAATGTGCTTTGTGTTCAAGTAGTTGCCCTGCACTTAAATATTTGCTGTGCAGATACTGAGGCTGGTAAGTGTAAGCAATATTTCTTGTACTTAGTAATGTGTAGGCTTGTCCTTTCACATAAGGACACTACATAAGCATCAGGCTTGAAACCAGCCTTTTCTGCCCTTTGTGCATTTTCCCACTAGTGAGAGTGTATCTTACTAATAAGCAGAAGGAAATAGGATACATAGGGAAAGGACAGGAAGAAAAAAGAAAAAAAAGAAAAAAAGCAGTATTCACTGTAGTAGCCAGAAGCTGATCACAAGCTAATATAGACTGCAAATTACTTAACTGCTAGTGTCAGTGGAGCTGTCTCCACCAATGATGTGACTTTTGTCTGGCAGGACTAAGGTTAGATGCAGTTCCATATTCCATGAAATAGCAGGCTGAGAATCTGCTGAGGCCTTCACACGTGCGCAATATGGAAATCCAGTACTACTCAACACGTAGGATACATGCACACATGCATCTGCACCTGCAAATAAGATCCTGAAATAATATTAGAATCATAGTGTGGTTTGGGTTGGACCTTTAATGATGCAGTTCCACTCTTCTTGCTATGGCAGGGAAACCAAAGATCCATCCAACCTGACCTTGAACATTTCTGATGATAAGGCATCCACAACTCGCCTGGCAAACTGCCTGTGTTTCACCACCCTCATATTAAAGAATTTCTGCTTTATGTAATCTTATTTTACTTTATAGATTCTATCTAATATAAATATACCCTCTTTTAGTTTGAAACCTTTTGTCCTATTACTATAGGCTACATCAACCTCTCTTCATCTTTCCCATAAACCCTTTATAAGTATTGGAAGGCCACAATAAAGTCTCCCCTGAGCCTTCTTTTCTCCAGGCTGAACCACCCCAACTCTTTCAGCCTTTCTTCATAAAAGAGGTGTTCCAGGCCTATGATCACTGTTGCAGAAAAGTTCCAATCTTCTGTTCTCAGTTTCCAGATATGTTTTAGCATATCATATGTATTTTTAAAATTCATTATTTGATGAGAACAGAAAAAACTGAACAAAAAAGGGCTATTTATTTACAATACATACTATTAGTAGAATGTTAGTGAAGAGGTGTTACATTGTATTAGCTTTTAAGCATATGTGCATGTCCTTGCTTAAAATCTAGTTTTCAGGAGACCACTCCTGAAGAAGTTCTGTTCTGAAGCTGTATTAACTTGTAAAGGGGAAGAAGAACAAAAAACATTCTAAGCACACTATTGACTGTTTACAATTAATATCAATGTTTATTTTTCAGTGTGGAAACTATTAATGATGGCAATTTCCACATTGTGGAGCTGCTAGCTGTGGATCAGATTCTGTCTTTATCTATTGATGGAGGAAGCCCCAAGACAATTACCAACTTATCCAAGCAATCCACTCTGAATTTTGATTCCCCACTGTATGTAGGAGGTAAGAGGATCTTGCTGCTTTTTCCTAATGGTATCATAGCTAATTTACTTTGGTAACATGCATTAAAATCTACATGGTAAGAGACTCATTCATTGAGATGACATCTTAAGAGAAAACTTCAGCAGTTAGTCTCAACAGTTTGAATTATGACAAACAGCATGTCTTTGAGTTCCACCTGTAGCTGTTGTATCAAAAAAAGGTATTTGATGCCTACTGTAATTTCTGTAATTTTTACCACTATGTGGCTCTTTATTGTACTGAAGAAGCCTGTTTATAGCTTTTTATTGTACTTAAGAACTGCGTTTAATGTTGTTTTGCTATCTGAAGATTCAGCAATACCTCTTATGAAAGTGTAAAATGGTTGAATTCTATTTCAGTCATGTTCTACATTTACATTTCACTGGACAGGGACAGGTATCTGCAGTTCCTTCTATTCATGTTCTTCACGTTCAGGCTCCAAGCAGACAAATATTTCCACTGTCACAGAAAATGTAGGTCCAAAACAGAATGAAAACCATTATCAGAAGTACATTATGACAAAGTAAAGAGAAAAAGCCCCAAACTATTAAGTTTTTGTTCATCTCTTACTTTTATTGTTTTTATCTGTATTTACTTATGAACTATAAAATTCCTGAGAGTTAGCTTTCACTCCTTTAACTTTATACTACCCATCTTTTTGAGATTCATTCATTTTTTTTCTTATCCAACTATATCTAGAATTTTTAAAGAATTTTATCACACATTTCCATCAGTTAAGGACTCAAATTCTCACTAAGATTTTATGCAGTATTTTTATCTTTGCCAAAGTCTTAGTTTGACACCTATACCATCATGTAGCTTACACTTACTCTTATCACCTTTCTGCTAAAATGGCATTTCTGGTGAGAATCACCTCAGCTGGCAGGATGAAAGTCAGACTTGACAGCAAGCCCTTGTATGGTGCATACTTTCTCTCTCTCTCTCTCTCTCTCTCTCTCTCTCTCTCTCTCTCTCTCTCTTTCTTTCTCTCCTTGAATTTTTTTTCCCAAAGTTATTTTTGATCACAATATTTGGGTTGGTTTGGGAGGGATAACTTAACTTTTTTTACAGAAAGTGGACTAAGCAATTTATACCATTCTTTTATTTCAACCCCTTCCCAACTTTATGGCTGTCTTGTGTGGTCAGAATACACACATGAGAGACTTTTCAGTCTTCCTGTAACAAATTTCAGTAAATCACACTGAAAGTCCATGGGGGTTTTTTTTGTAAGAAGTCTTAAGGGACAATCTGTTTCTTTTTGAAAACTCTTCATCAGGATCCCAAACTTCACTGGTACTTCATATACTCTTTCAGAAATTAGAGCATATTTGACTAGTTGAGAGTAGCACCTTGTTTCACAGGAGTCCATACTTCTGAGACAGGTAGGGAATCAGCTGCATCTCATTTGTGCCTGCTCTGTTCTAGTGGCTTCTCGACCAAGATGCAGGTTTTGGTAGTGTTAGCGTATGACTCTTATCTAATTGGGGTCTGCCTTCTTAAGCAGTAATTTGGTAACTGACTTGTAGTCAAGTTCATTGACCAAAAAGCTTAGAGGGAGATGGGAACTTTCTTAGCTTTCTGAAAACAGAGCCACAATATTTGTTTACATTGTGTCTGTGATAGCTCATTCCCAGCTAACCAAGAACATTTGTCTAAAAAATATCTAAGAACGATTTCTAAGGAATATGAGCAGCTTTAGCACTTGCTGAATTGCTAGAGGAAGCCCAAAAAAAGTGTTTAGGCTAAAAGCTGATGTGTAAGCTTGCATCATCCTTCCAAATGTCTTCCATATTAAGAGATTGTAGACCAAAAATTACCTGAATCACATCTGATATGGGTCAAGAACTGGCTGGAGGGCTGGGCCCAGAGTGTGGTGGTGAATGGTGCCACATCCAGTTGGCAGCTGTCACTGATGGTGTGCTCCAGGGATCAGTGCTGGGCCCGGTCCTCTTCAATATCTTTATTGATGGTCTGGACTAGGAGATTGAGTCCAGCATCAATAAGGTTGCAGATGACACCAAGTTAGGAGCAGGTGTGGATCTGTTGGAGGGCTCTGCAGAGAGACCTGGACAAGCTGGATGGGTGGGCAAAGGCCAATGGGATGAGATTTAACAAGGCCAAGTGCAGGGTTCTACACTTTGGCCACAACAACCCCAAGCAGCACTATAGGCTGAGGACAGAGTGACTGGAGAGCAGCCAGGCAGAAAGGGACCTGTGGGTGCTGGTAGAGAGTAGCTGAACATGAGGCAGCANATACCTCATATTATTTGGTGTCATGCATGCTTATATGGTTCCCAGCAATCATATCTCAATTTCCAGATGCACACATAACATCTATCTTAGCATCACACTGCTGGACTTACGTTTTATGTAGCTTTTATTTTCACAATGGATGGACTCACTGTTCTGCTGTTGCATACCTCAAGCTGTATGCCTAAATATTTGCTGAATGTTGCTTTCAAGGGAGATATCAGTGTGAAGAGGCCTCGATGGCTCTGCCTTGTGCCTGGATTTTAAGGATATGGCAAATAGTTTTGAGGAAATGGAAACTAATGGTTGCTGCAGTCCAAGTACTTAAATATAATAGTCTCAAGTATATTTAACTGAACTGCTAAGATCAAAGCAGATTAGGCTTTTCAGCAGTATGGATGCATTATTGTTCATTTCTATAATCACTGAAGCTTAGAATAAATGACATTATAATAGCCTCTAAATGAAAGGCAAACCATTAGGTTGAATAGCACCTCTGCTGTTCAGAGTAACTATGTAAAACCATCACAAGTATCAGTTTACATGGTTAAGGAGCAACTATACCTCGTGGTTGTTACCTAACTGCCAGAATGAAAATTGTTAATTTTCCCTTGGAATAAACCTGTGCAGCTAAAATCCAACCTTATTTGCAGGTAAACAGATCCTTCTCTAATGTTCAGTACCCTTTGAATTCCTTTACAAATTAGTCTCAGGAGGTATTTAAGCATTTGTGTATTCATTATCTGAATGTAATATCTCAAGGACTAACCAATATAAGCCAATATGTTTGTAATAAATTAAAAAACCAAACAACCAAAAATAACAGGGTGTAGAAGAAACAATGTTTTAGAGTAATATTCCTTCTGAATCAGTCTTAAATATTTAAGTGATCGCAACAGAATAACTGCATCACATATACCTACAGGTCTAATGACACCTGGAACAGTTACAGACTGCAGGAGAGGAATTATTCTGAAAATGCTCCATGTCTGGGGCATTTGCAGTGCCTAGAAATATCTACACAGAATAATGACAAATTATTCTTGTTATTGACTATGTTTGTTTTAAACTGCAATGGCAAACTATGAGTGGCTTCGTTGTTCTGCTTTTGAGACATACGCCCCCATTTTTTCTAAGTAACAGAACCTCATCCTGGTGAGCTTTTCTTTCCAAGAATTTTCAGCAGCAGAATTTTACATTTGAAATGTGTTTTCCAGCTCCAAATTGATGTGCTGGTCCTACTAAATTCTTCTGCATTTGAGTATTGTAGCAAACAAAAAAACCCTAACAAACAAGTACTTAATTGCACTAGGTCACAATCAGGCCTGTGTCTGAAACTTTTCACAGTTAGGAGCTTCCTGTATGAAGTCCTGTATACACTTTTTTCCTTGATCCTAGAGATGTACAGTTTTGGAGATAGTTTACATGCATGCTTGACAGTCAGGGCAGTTTCCAAATATTAGATCATTACTCAAATTTGTAAGTTGAAGATCCAAGAATAATTAATTAGCCAGAAATACGTCTTTTAAAAGGTTTTAAAAAGTAAAAGTGGTACAGAAAACCGTACTGTGATGGTTTGGGAATTCCCTGCCCCTTCACACTTTGTAAAATCACCCAGATTAGACTCAGCCACCTGGAAGTTAAGGAATGAAGCTTTATTTACAGCTTAGCACAATCTACAAGCAGATATACACACAACAGACACTAATAGTTATAGAAATATATAAGGTAAAGGTAATACAGAAACACAATTACCCTCCCAGAAATCAGAGTCCCCAGGAGGGGCTCCCAACCACCCTTCCCCGTTCTTCCCACCCCTCTACCTTACCCCAGAGTTTTGGCTTACACACGATATGAGTTTGGAGGATCAGCCAGGGGGATTAGAAGTAGACTGGTTAGTTAGATTATTCAGCAGAGAGGAGAGGACCCACTGGCTCCCAGAGAGAGACCGAGAGACTCTCCGAGCCTGTGTCCTATCTATGTGTTCTTGTTCTTACACATCTCAGCAAGCCTATGAGTGAAGTAGACGTTACCACTGTTTTCTTTTCACAGCCTATAATATAATTTTCTCCATTAAAATATTCCAGTTAGCCTCAAACCAGCACACTATACCAAAGATTCCTCTGATTATTTGCTATTATTAATTTCCTAGGCATGCCCATGAAAAACAACATAGCAGCTTTACGCCAGTCTCCAGGCCAGAATGGCACCAGCTTCCACGGCTGCATCCGTAACCTCTATATCAACAGTGAACTCCAGGACTTCAGAAATGTGCCACTGCAAGTGGGAATTCTGCCAGGTTGTGAGCCTTGCCATAAGAAAGTTTGTGTGCACGGCACATGCCATGCTACCAGCCAGTCTGGCTTTTCCTGTGAGTGCGAAGGAGGATGGACTGGACCCCTCTGTGATCAACAAACTAATGACCCCTGTCTTGGAAATAAGTATGTCCTGCCTCAAGACAGAACAGTACTATAATATGCTTATGTCTCTTGTTATGTTTTGTGGTGTTTTCTTTTGTTTGTTTGTTTGTTTTTTTTCATAAAAGTTCACACTTTTTTTCAGCATGAAACAAAATATCCTGGGCATTTAAATTGAAGACAGGGTCTAGATGACAAAGTTTCCACAAATTTCATGAGAAGTGTCCCCAGTTTAGGGGAGCACACATCTCAGTCAAGTTCTGCCTAAAGCCTAAGAAGTGCTCTTATGTACTTCTGTACATAACTCTGTAAAGTGTTACACTGATGCCAGTGTTGGTATGACACTTGGCATGGAAGTCGTTTGGAAGGAGTTTCAAATGGAGAAGGGGGGGAAAAAAAAATCTGTTTGCTTATTTATAATTTTATACTATGAGGAAATACTATTGTTGTTCTCTAGTGTTTTTTAACATTTGATACAACAGATATAGTCAGTATTGTTATATTTTCACAGTGCACCAGGTTTTAGCAGAAAAATACATTTCTACCTTTATGGTAAACTTCTATTTAAGTCTTTGTGAGCTGATTTGACTATAACACTTTAAATTGGATGTTTTATGTATGTTTATAGAGATGGGTGTGTATACATGTATGTATGTGTGTATGACAGTATTGATATCTATGCATATTCGTATTTTAAATTTACTACAGAGACAGATTCAGTTTTTTTGTTCATGGCCTCCCAGCACAAGAAGATCAGAAACTTCAGAAGTCCAGAGTTCTACAGAATTTATTGGTTGTGGGCAACAAGATACCATTCTTTTTGCCCTTACCACTGTCCCTATTTTTCAATTGTAAAGAAACCCTGCTAACTCTTGAAAATATTGTGTTTGTTTCAGCAGCATACAGTGCTGTGAGCTTTTTTAGGAGAAAAAAGCAAACCAAAATGTTTTTCACTTGGAGTGAAGGAAGGTTTTGTTGTTCTTTAGTTCTTAAGGATTTTGATTCTGTATTTAATTCATCTCAAAGTCCTGTCTATGGAATTTTGTCCATCTAAGGCAGTATAACTTTCCACTTAATCTGAGAAAGAGGCTTGCATCTCTGTATCGATAAAGTAGGGAACCTTTTAGAGTTCCCTACACACCATAAAAAGGCTTAAGGCTTAGATAGATTTTACCTAAATCTAAGTGCTTGACTAAGAACATACTGACCCAAGTGTGCTCTATATAGACTGTAAAGGAATAAATACATTTCTAGAGAGTAAACTAGACTTCAAGTGGTCTGACTGAGCTTATGGCAATTACACATCAAACTTGAGTGCCTGACATAGGTACCTAAAATTAGGTAAGATGAAACTGTGCCCAAGAGTTTGCACTTAGCTTGATGTTCCTTTCGGTGCCATCTAAAGATGAAATTTAGGGCTTCAAAGAACAGGTGGAAGCAGAAGTATAGGAGCTGGCATTAGCTAAGATTTAATAATCTTTTAAGTCAAGCAGAACTTTACCAAATATCCTGACACAGCTTTGATATCTAAACCAGCCTGTATAGAATATGACATGACGTCTGTGTCACCTGCGTAATTTCATAGATCAGATGTCCTCAAAGTGGTAGTTTGGTGAATGGTGAACAGATCAAACGCTGAACATAATGAAAACTAAACAAAAGCTATTTGCCTTATGATACTGCCTAAGCCTTCAATTTTCAGTTCCTTGATCTAACAGTCTTAGTATATCAGACTTGAACCACAGGAACAATTCGGAATTTTTAGGGAACATGGTTGCTGCAGAAGTACAGACTCTCGTATAACAAGGAAGTTAAAGGTGCTTAAGCTATTAGTCAAGTTTTATATTTGCAGTGTTTAATCCCAAAATGGAGGCTCTGTGCCTTCCATTTAAAGACCTGCCTCATACATTTTATCACCACACTACTGGCAGTTGGCAATGCAGACTGATATATTTGAAGGAGGAACATGTGCTCAGCTTTGAAATGACCACTGCTTGGGTCACCAAAATTTCAGCTGGGAAGTGCCTGACCTGTCTTTGTGCTGGGAGCCCTGTACTTTATAAGTGACATTACGGTTGTCTTTAAATGATACAAGGACCAGAATTTCAGGTGAGTACCCTTTTTCTCTGCTTATATTCTGTTGGATGACATTTGGGTTTGGTTTTGCTGTGTTCTTCTCAAAAGCAGGCTGAACATTTAGGCAGATAGTAAATGTTGGTATTAATAAATGTGGGCTGTAAAAGTCTTCCATAACACATCTACAGTGGCTCTTTTCTGGTGAGAGAGAGTTGTGTACTGCAGCTTGCTTTGTGTAAACCTGCGTACCAATTACAAACCACTTCACTGCATCTCACTGAAAAAGTCCATTAGAAACAAAAGCAATTTCTTCTGACTACAGTCCAAAGTATTTGTAGTTAATGTTGCTTAGCCTGAACTTTGATGAATAATTTATTTCTATTCTCTTGGGCTTGTTTCCCCTGTAGATGTGTGCATGGTACCTGCTTGCCAATCAATGCGTTTTCATACAGTTGTAAATGCCTGCAGGGACATGGGGGAGTCCTCTGTGATGAAGAGGAAATGCTGTTTAACCCCTGCCAGTCCATCAGGTGTAAACATGGCAAATGCAGGCTTTCAGGACTTGGGAAAGCATATTGCGAATGCAGCAGCGGATACACGGGGGACAGCTGTGATAAAGGTAAAAAGAAACTTTGAATCATACATTGTTGTCTTGGTCTTAGAAAAGAGGGGTTTTTATTAAAACATGAACAGCCAAAAACATTACCAACTTTCTTTCTTTTTTTTTTTTTTTCCCCACAATACGCACATCTGTTTTTTGTGTTTTGTTTTTGTTTTTTATACCATACAAATTTATCTCAGTGAGAGAAAAATCAAACTTTTCCCATGAATTTATTTACATTTTTTGAGGATTTTTTTCATCAACTGTTTTGCTATGAAAACATTTCTCTTTTTGCCTTTATTCAGAAACACATTTTTAATATATTTAACAATTACCTTTTACCTGCTGTATCTTTCTGTATTGTTTCTCTGCCTTCTGCAACTGAGAAGCCAAATCCAATGATTCTGCTCCTAGTTTTATCACAAACTCTACTTTTGACCTCTCAGCTTCAACTGATTTATCACAGCGAATTATGCAGGTGAGATGGATGAAAACAGGATGACTTTTCCCCCTACCTTTTTCTTTTTCCTTTGTCTATCAAAGCTCCCCCTCTCCCCCTCTTTCCCTTAACCCAGCTGGCATTTATTTTGCATTGTACATAGATGTGAGTAGAATAAAAGACTATGGTTGTAGAACTTTTAACAGATGTCTCATTTTTAGCTGGTTTTATACCTCGGTAATTTATGAAGTTAGTGGAATGTAACTTGTATTAAATAACAGTTTGAATAATATTAAACTCCAGGTCTAATAAATTAAATTGCATGCACTCTGAAACATTTCCCTATGGTAAATAGAACCAGCTGCAAGCAATGTAGGATCAGAAGATGTGTATTTTTATAGAAGAGGAAAAGATTTAAGCTTCCAATTTTCTTGTCACTCTAATAGCTTTGTATTTATGGTTTACATATACATAAAGTAAGCTTAACTGAAAATAGAAGATGTAGGAAATAAAACTCAAAATTAATCAAAATTATCTTTGGTAGAACTGCTGGTTGCCAGCAAGCCAAACTCGAAATTATCAATACCAACCGCAATTAGAAGCGCAGCCTCTTCCTTAGCAGTGTCAACCACGCTTTGACCTGTGCCTATGTCTTATTTCACGTGTTGTTGTCTGCAGAAATCTCTTGTCGAGGGGAACGAATCCGAGATTACTACCAAAAGCAGCAAGGGTACGCTGCGTGTCAGACGACCAAGAAGGTATCGAGACTAGAATGTAAAGGAGGATGTTCAGCCGGGCAGTGCTGTGGGCCACTGAGGAGCAAGAGGCGGAAATACTCTTTTGAATGCACTGATGGGTCGTCGTTTGTGGACGAGGTTGAAAAAGTGGTGAAGTGTGGCTGTGCAAATTGTCCCTCCTAAGCGTCCCTGTCACACTTGTCTTTTGAAAATGTTGTACACTTATTGACCGTGTCGGACTAATTAATGCTTCATAGTGGAAATATTTGAAATATATTGTAAAATACAGAACAGACTTATTTTTATTATGAGAATAAAAGACTTTTTCTTCATTTGAGAAAAAAAAAAAAAAAGAAAAAAAAAAACCAAGTGCTTGAACTGAGACTTCTCATAACCCAAGAGGAGCTTTGAAGAAAAAAAAAAAAAAGAGCTGGTAAGATTACAACAGAGATGGGAAACTTTAACTGCTTTTAACATGGATTCTTCTTTATAACATGCTGAAGATACACTGACACTATACACATGTGACTTTCAACTTTTAACAGCTCAGAGATGAAACAGTGACCAGAACATGAGGCTTGCTTTTTCACTTTTCGTGTATTTTATTACCTTGACAGACCATACCAATCATTTACGTATGGATGAGGCAGCATTATGAGTGGAAAAAAAAAAAAAGAATCAGGTTATACAGAAATAACAATTGTATGAAATACATTTTATCTTTGGGAATTACTGAGCATCTTGAGAAGATGGGGTCCCATTAAATGGATGGGAAATGGGAGATATGAGAATATACTATAATCCTGAAAATCTCCTGATGATGTATACTTTTATGTCAGCATGTTAGCAAAAGAAGCATAAAAAAAAAAGTGTTTATCGGCCCTTTTCCAGTATTAATTTTTTTTTGTAATATAAATGTTTGGGGGGGGATGATAAAAATAGATTATTGATGGATAAATTAGTAATAATATGGATTTCTGCTTCTATGAGTTCTAAACAACTCTATACAGTATTCAGTTTCATTGAGAAATATTTATTGTATCAAAGTACATTGTACTTAACCCTTTTAGGCCATCCCTTTTGACTGTTTTTCAATGCTTTAATATATATTAATTTATATTTGTCCCAGTATTTTTGTAATTTTTTTTTTAAAAGGACTTAAAAATCAGGATTTTTTGCAATAGAACTAACGTAGCATGTCGTCTTGGGGTAAATGTTTTCAGTCTGTTTTTTCCTCTCCCTCCCCTTCCCTTTTTCTTTTCCTTAGAATCTGACCGCTTGGTGTCACTGAATCTGAAAGTGATGACAATCTGCAGTTTTCACATACAGCAGATATTCAGGACACCTTCCAAGAACCTGTAATGTATGACAGAAATTGTCTTTATGTTAGGTAGAAATTGTAAAGAAGTTGATTTTTCCCCTATATACAGTACTTACAGAAAATGAGATGGCGTGTAGAAAATGACATTAGAAGGTAGACCTTTATAAATTAATATTCCCATGGAGCTCTTTCCCTTTTTTTTTTTTTTTTATAAAAAAGTTTTAAAAAAAAAAAAAAGCTGTCCTATCAAGAACTGTGACTTTCCCCAAATAATAAAACTACTTTACTGCCCCTGATGTTCCCCATGTTAACATGTTGCTGCTAAATTATAATGTAGAATTGGTAATCAATAGTGGGTTGTGTTCTTCTTTCAGTAAAACCCAGGGTACCCTGTAAAAATGCAGATGTTTTTCAATTTTATTTTATTATTTTTTTTACAAAAAAAAGGAAAAAAAATAAGTTAGATGTACATGTGTAATGCAGTGTGCTTTGTCTTATTTGGACTGATATCAGTAATGCTACTGATGTTTGTAAATTAAACAGATATTTACTTCATTAACAGCTTTTATTTGTATTCTTCTGAGAAGTTTAAGTTGTCTAACAGCCTTTAATTAAACATCTGTAGTTGCAAAGAATATTTGGTAAAAAACAGACAAACAAACAAAAAAACAGAATAAAATCCAACCTTAGATCTAATGTATTCATTGCTGAAAACCTGGAGAATGAATTAATTTGGGATTATCACACCTGCAGGTAGTGACATCCAAAAGTGTCGCTTCGTTACGAATGCAGCTGAACTCATACCAAAATTAACAACAGTTAGGAATAAGGTACAATGCATCAACAGGTAAATTGAGGCTATCTGAGTATTTTAATGGTTATGGAGATGGCAATTTGACAGTTGTTTTAGCAAGTCATTTGATTCTTCAGAGGAATTCATTTTAAGTAATCTTAAACTAAGTATTTTAAATTCAAGCAGTTGGATGGGATGGTTCTTAAGCCAGGGTTCTCCTCTGTAACTTTTACAGATAACTCTGTGATATAAATACAAGATCTGCTTAGACTGCTTTAGAATTTGCCTAAGTATCCAGTGAAACAGCCTTTGGCATGAGGCCTTCTTTGCAGTTTCTATGACTTCTGAATAATCTGTAAATAGGAGTAGCTTTGAGGAAAAAGGAAACCATTTTTGCATAACAGCATTTGCGTAGCATTCTTGGAGAAACAGCTGTGTATATGACCAAAATCTCTGTAGCAAGTGTCTGGAGTTGGACTGCTTTCTGTCCTCATACTGACAGAGAAAAAGGAACTCCGCACTGGTATTCAAGCAATGCTGGCAGCTGCTGGTGATCCTGAGACCATCAAGACAGGGACTTTTTTTGGCCTCTAAGCAGAAGCAAACAAAAACTTAACGAATGAAATAAAAAGCAAAACCACCAACCCCTCTGGATGCCTGTAAGGCATCTACATGAAAAAGTGACTCAGCTGACCTTAGACACCTGAGCAGCCCTGTATTCTCACCACTGCAAATCCTTCAGCATCGACAAGGTGTGCCACTGTGCAGAACAAAAGACAGTTTTCTCAGTGGGATGGATCACCTTGACACCTTTCTCATGCCTACATCAAGTTTCTTATGATACAACTATAACAGTCTGCCTTGGACCTGTAACCTCCAAAAGGGAAATGAGGATCTGAGAGAACCATAGGTTTTAGGCACAACTAATACAGTGGAGAATTTAGTTCAGTGCAGAACACTCCAGACACACACTCCTTCATCCAAACCATAAATTATGCAGCTTTTAAGACAGTGCTCAGGGATTAGTTCCCTCTCCTGGGGTCTGCTGCCTGCTATAGGAACCACTCTCGTGCAGTCTGCTTTTAATGTATTGAATAAAATGCATAAGCAGCACTGGGTCTGAAGAATATTACTTGGTACAAATGACCAAGTTCCTCAATTTGAGTTAATACTGAGTACAATTCTTTTTTTTTTTTTTTTTTTAAAACATTAGAAACCAAGAAAACTGAAACTTGCAGATTCCATCATTTTCTGCCAGCATTCTTTTAAGCCTTAAAAGCACATGAATACTGCTTAATTTGTATTGGCTTATGCACAGCTCCTACTGTCATCACACAGAGGATAAAAATGTGAAAGAGCATGGAAAAAAGACCATTCTTCTTGAATGAAACAGTATTGAAAGTCATTGCTGCTTTGTTTAGCATGAAAGTCAGGACTTAGAACCAGATTCTGCAGCCTGTATTACTGTTTCTGGGGGAGATGGATATGTGAGTGATAGCAATAGTGTTTTAAGCAAACCAGCAGTGGGATCTGCATAAGCTTTGGGAGATAGTTTATTTTCTAAGCTCTACTGAAATAACAATTTTGCTTTGTATTCAGAATACATTTATTGCCATATGAGGGTACCATGAAACATAGCATTATAAGAATTGCTGCACAATGATGATGCTCTGAGTTCCAGGGTCAGTATATTTATGTTACAAAGGCAGATGCCTGGAAAGACCAAAATGCAGAGCTCTTGTTGATAACAAATCTGGCAGGCCTGTTGATCTGCAGTGTGCTTGCAGAGACAGTAGCAAGGCAACAGAGAAGAGTGGATGTCACCATGTTCGTTTGGATGAGATAAGTAATGATGAAGAGATGAGGGGGACGAGTGGTATGCTTTGGAAAGGAGCTTGTTGTTGAGAAGAAAATGCCCAGAAGTTTTGGAAATGTGTCAAGAATGTTGGAGGCTGTTTGCATTGAAGCTCTGGATTTTAAGAGCTTTATCTGTAATTGCTTGAAACCTATGTACTTCCAAGAAAGCTCTACAGTTCTGAAAAATGCACACTTGATCTTTCCATCTTGAGTTAACCCTATTGTTTGGGGGAAAGCAATTCAAAATCCCATTTTTTGGTTCCTTTTCTTCTCTTCTATAAATGAGTGTTATTCCCACAGCAGCTCATTAGGCATGCAAGTGTCTGTGCTTCAGCTACCCCACCTTACAGAGATGGAGAGCCTGGCACAGAATTTCAATTCCCATAAAGTGCAATTCCCCAGCTGAGCCATTCAGAATTCTTGGCTTTTAGAAGAAATATTTATACACTGAGCTGGTATCTTCAATCTATTTAAGATTCCTGGAGTGGAAATCAGAAAATCCTTGGTAGTTGTGGCTATCTAGGGGCTGTCAGGAGTAAAGTAAAACCGAAGTGTTTTCCTGCATGCCTGGAGAGCCTGGCTCATCCTGGAGAGCCTACTGTTTTACTGTGTTCTTTATGCATTGTGTTCCTGGGAGAGCGGGAAGTTGCTGTGCTCATCCTTTCAGAAATGTCTGAGAGCAGAGGGATTTTGTGTCCTTTTGCAAATAAATTGTCTAGGCTGGAAATCATAGGCCTCTTTGGCCTCCAGCCAGGTTAAACTGTGCATGTATACCTTAACATCAGCCATCATCTTGGACACCGACAGCTCTTGATGCTAAAGAAGCGAATAAATCTTGATCTCAGTTTAATAAAACACAGATGGGAAAAGCAAACCAAACAGAGAGTTAACAGCTCTATTCACTAGTCTCCTGGGCTCCATGTGATTAAATCAGAGTTGGAGGGTATGTTCCTGCTGCTGCTGTTCTGGCCAGTGTCCGTAGGGGTGATGGCCAGCAAAAGAGAAGTATTCTGTCAGTGCTGCATGTCGTTTGTCAAGCTGAGAAAAACCAGCCACCTCACTGAACAGCAAGAGTTCTGGCTAGCCACAGGCCCAGCAAATATGCTCCAGCACTACAGCATGACACCCATGTTGCAGGAATTTCACTCAGCCATGGGAACAGACTTTAAAACTGCCTCCCAGATCATAGCTTCATTTCAAAATGTTGATCTTAGTAATGCTTTCTGGTCTTTACAACCCCATCCTTTTATTTCATTCCAGCTCAGAGGTAAAGTTCTTTAGCTCTAAACACCAAGCCTCAGTAATCTCAATCACTGCCCTATACTACATACAGGAGATTAAGTCTTGCTTTTTTGTTCCTTTTTTAGGTATTTGCTAACGTTTGTAGAGGGATCAGAAGACCTGCATTAAAGGAGTAAAGAAGAGACAGGTTACACATCCAGCTACAAAAAACAGACATATTCCTGTCATTTATAAATATGGAAAATGTTACTTTACCTCCTGTGGAACAGCCTGACATCTATAGATATCAGCTTATATATTTTGTAGCTCAGACTTGGGGAACTGCTATCTGGTTTTGTGTGTTAGAAATACTTTTTCCCCTTTTTTTCATTCCTTTCAGGATATTTTCTGTATCACAAGAGACAAGTAAAGATAAAAATTAATGTGCCTGAGTTGCTTACTCTGTCACTGAAGTTCCTTTAAAAAGATTCAGCAGCCTTTTTTTCAGGACTTTTTATTTTGCTTTCTCATAGTTGTTCAGGTTTTCAGTCTGTTGTTTCTGTATGAAACTTTGTCCACTTTATTTAATTTCCAGGACAGATTTAATCCTTCTGAAGAGAAGGAAAGGATACCTGTTTTTTTTTCCCTACAGCTGTGCCTAAAATCTCTCACAGCACATTTTTAGAAGTATGTTTTCTTTCAAACTCCTCTCAGAATAGGTTACCTTGAGCTGTTTTTTCTGCAAACTTGTTTTTTTTTCTTCTGATTAGCTTTATTTATTTAATCACAATTCTGTGTTTCTGCTATGGTAACAGCAATAAGAGTGGTACCAGCTGACCTGTGCTTTAGAAGTTGCTTGCTGTTTTGAAATAGCAAGTTTAAAGAGTATGAAGTTTGCCTGTTCTCACTCCCCCCCTTTTTTTTTCTTGTTTCTCTAACTCTCTGAAAAATCAGAAGTTATTATTCCTCAATTTTTACTTTTCTTTTTTTGTTGAACAAACTGTTACATGATTAAAGAAAAAAAGCTATTAAGCAGCCTCCAAGTGTAGGCTTAGAAATAATTAATGCAGGGCTACAGAAAGAAGAAAAAGGGACCTAATGGCTAATTCAAGTACACCTTTTGTGGGGAGGAAAGTTGTGGCATGTTTCTGTGTCTTGGTATCCATCGAGAGACCATATGACACTGCATACAGTCCACTGCACAAGAAGCTTCACTATTATCCTACATTAAAAATAATTTAAAAAAAGAAAAAAAAAGACACTTTGCAAAGCAGATAAATATTAGAAGCAAACTGTTAAGTCCCACTTGATCAAAACAGTGTTTGTTATCCATTATCACAAACCACAGACCAGCCTTTGGCATTCACCCCTTTTCCTCCAGCTCCAGACACTCCAGATACTGCCTGCATCCCCCACTGCTTCCCACCCACTGCTGCAGGCCTGCCTGGGCCTGCCATTCCCACAGCCCTCCCACAAGAGACACTTCTTCCTTCCCTTTGCAGGAAGTCACAGCAATCACCTTCCTGTGCATGCATTCATGTAGATGACTGTAGGCAGCTGGTGTGGGCAAGACACTCTGGTGGTGATGGAAAGAACACTCTCCACCTAATTAATAACTGAATATTTAAAAATCAAGTATTATTTATTAAACTGTTACAGCAAAGTGCTTGCACCAGTCAGCAGGAGTGATGGCCAACAAGATGTTTAAGCAATAAAGCTCCCGTTCTGTGTGACATAGAGAATGAAGTCTTCATTTTCACTGTGAATTTGTGCATAACTTCAGGTTAATGGAAAGGAAGGATAAAGAGATCTAGTGCTAACTGAAAATTCAAGAGCTACAAACAAAAAAAAAAAAGATGCTCCAGTTTGGTTTTCTTTCTTTTTACTAAAAGAACAGTCAAATAGGTGCCTGAGAAATAAGAACGCCAAAAGGGCACCAGTTCTGGCTGTATCAAGGTGCTGAGCAGTGAAGATGCAAGAGAATTAACTGCTGCAGCTGATTGTGGGTAACAAACGCAGCAATTCATTCTCCAAATGTTGCAGAAAGGACTTAGAGCCCAGAAAGTAGTGACAAGCCACACAAGTCATCCTACTGTTACTTCATGGTGACATGAAAGAATTGTTTGGTAATGCCCTCTTTCAGCAGAAGTGATCACAGTCCACTTGAATTTCACGTGGCAATGAACAGGCTTGTAAAATGCAGAAAACCAACAGTATTAGATCAGAATTAAGAGTTTTAAGACATCTAGGACTGTATTTACTCTAGGCTCAAGCTGCTTTATGCTGTCTCAGTGATACAAAGCAGACATAAATCCAAGTTAGCTGGCCTAGAGTGACTACAATTTCTATCTGTTATAAAAAATGAGTTACTGTTTGCAGTGCACCAAACCTGGGTATGGAACTGGTGTACATCCTCCAGCGTGTTGGCTAAAGCAGGCATTGCTTGTGTTTCTTTGGAAAACCCTTTGTGCCCTTCTCACTCCACTCTGACCCTCTTCCCCAGGTCAGTGAGGATCTGTGGGAAAGGAGCTCGCTTGTCACTGCTATCCAAACTCCAGAGGAGCAAAGGGAACTGGCAACAGCAGTCAAAAATGAAAGAGGTGAGGTCTTTAACCAAAAAAAAATAAGTACTATTGTAGTAAAACTGCTTCTAGTGAAGTAATTTCTTTAAGACTGACTTTTAAAGACTCACTTAATTGTGCCTCCATACGAAACGCATTATGAAAAACAGATTCTCCTTGTAAAATCTTTTCTTTAGTGTATGTGCATGCATACAGAAGTAGGAAGTATGTTTGGCTATTTTATCTTTCAGAATGTGAACTTATTCATGCCTTTTGATTCCCCTGAGCAGCTCTGAACAACAGCAGGTACAATTAAGAATTCAAGGTACCTGGTGGTGAGGAAGTTTGACCTAATCTATCTTGACTTTGCACTGTGTGCATTTAAATGCAGCAGGGCTGAGCGGTACACGCTGCAGTTCACTGGGGTACAGCATATCTACTCTAGTCACATGAACACACTGAACTAGCTGTGTGCACATGGAGATCACTACTTTTCTGTGTGTTTGCTTTTAGCCAAATTAGGGCATCAAAGCCATGCAAAACCTTTTGTAATGAAACTTGAAGCCACATGTAATGAAACCAGATAAGTTTTTCCTTTCTGATCTAAAGTCTTTCCTGTTTTCAGGCATTACTATAAACCTACGCCTTGGTCCAGCCAGTAACTTGGTCCAGCTTGGATTAGATTTGCAAACAGTTTGATGAATCTGGGATGATTTATAGTTTGAGGTAGAAAGAAAACAAACAACTGACTTTAAAGTTTGGCCTGCTTTAGGCTCAAAATCAAGCATAACCTCCTACTGACTCCTCTGGGATTTTTGTCTGAATCCTAAATCCAGTATGAATAAGATACTGCAGTGGTAAATGTAACAGTGAGTGTAACAAATATTCTTTCCTTTTCTGGGAAATTTCCATTTAGACTTAAATGAAGAAATTGTACAGAGAGAGATTAGGGAAAATATTCCTTCCTTAGTACCAAAAGCTGAAAGTACTGATTTTGTTCAGAAGACAAGAAGCGTTATCTATCAAAGAGCACTTTATTCATGCCATCCACAAACTTGTTCATTCTCTTTTAATTCAGCTTAAAGAGAAGATGACAAACATCAGCAGGGAGCTGTTTAGCTAAAGGAAGTGTAACATTCAGAAAAATCAATACAGATTTGCAAAGAGCATGGTTTAAACTTAGCATGAAAATAACGTGTTACCAGGAGCTCCAAGCCTTCCTATTTCCTATCTGCTTTTAGTTATAGTGAGTCCAGATACAAGGTAAGTCTTCAGAGTATAAAGGGATGGCTGTGACATCTAACAGCTTCATTTCACAAAGTGAATTCTTTAAAAAAATCTTCTTTACTGGTTTAAAAGAAACCCATAGGGCCAAGTTTTAGTTAGTGGCATTTCTGCCTGCTCCAAATGCACACGCACCAGGTGAGCCTCTTAACTGGGCCAGGCCATCCTTGCTCAGAGCATCAGCAAGCAGAGGAGATAAAACCAATCCCACAAGAAACAGCTGTGCAAAATACGCTTTAAGCAAAACCTGAGTGAGCAGCTGCTTTGGTCTGTTGGACTGGTGCAGGTGACACTGCCCCACTTAAGAAAGAAGCTCTAACAAGGAGCTGGTTGAAGCTGCTTGTGTATCCCGGCATCTGACCAGAAGGAATGGAGTAGGTATCTCGAGACACCTTCATTTTCACCTAACTAGAAAGTATCAACACTTGCAGATCTCTAAGAACATAATACTGAAATTATCTCTGATTCTTCTGATTAAAAAAAAAATAATTTTGTGCACATAAATAAGATTGCAGAAGCCCTACAAGCCTGAAACCACAGCTCTTTCCATTATCAAAATTAAATTCCTGGGCTAAAAGGATGTCAATCTGTATCACATTCCATTATATTCAATATTTAAATTTTCTTTTTTATTTAAAGGTATCCTAAACAAGAGATCAGTGTTTATGTTCCAGCAGGTCATGTTCCCTGTTATTATCAGCAGTGAGTACTCTCAAAGGACAGATGGACAGCTGAAGCTCAGCAACCTACCCATGAAATCTATCCACACCTTATGTGAAGTCAATCATGCACAAACCCATTTAGCCACCCTTTAAAATGCACTTATTAATTTAATTTTATTTTTTATTCAATCTAGATCAAACTGCTGTTTTCTCCAGCTGAGGCATGAAAATTCCACATAATTATCCTGGTTGGATGTGAAGTTTCCTTCAATCTTTGATCTATAATGTAGTAATGTGTCAGCTCAACCAAAGTAGTTTTATGTGCAGGAAATAAGACAAGCTGAGTAGCTTCATGGTTAATTGATTAAAAGGTTCTAAAGAAGGTGCAAGATCAAAGAGCAACTTAATGGTTTTATGTTACTCTAGAGAACTGTTGGTCCACTTGTCTGACAAGACTGACCTTGGGCAATGAAGTAACAGGCAATTAAAAAAAAATGTAAAACTAAAACACAGATCATATTTATCTAGTTCAGCATCCTTATTTCCTTTAGCAGGTAAGAGGTGGCATACCCTAGTTGCTGTAAGACAACTTGCACTTTATTAGCTTTTTACTCTATACAGTCTAAATATTGAGTACACAAAATTGACTCTTGCTTATGCTTGCACTGAAAAGAAGGGGGGGGGGGAAAGGTGAGGTTCAGAAACTCAGAATCAGGGGATGTCATGCAATTAGTTAAAAACCTTTGGAAGTAAACAAATGGAAGCTGTAACTGAAGGACAGTTTGCTGTAGAATCTTGGCCTGTGGAATCACTGCACTCCCTCAGCCATCTTCACTGGCATTGGGAACTGATGACACCTCCTAGCTTACAAGACTTGAGAAGAAATGGGAGCTGTTTTCAAGTAATAGAAGTGCTTGCAGCAAAGGCAAGAAAAAAAGTAAGTTAACACAATGAGTCTTAAATAAAAATTTAGTAAGGCCATTCTCTAAATGCCACTTTAAACCACCAATACTTTCTGGCTAGGCTGTCATCACTTGGCTGTTCAAGACTCTCATGAGCACAGTTTGGTTTATGTTTTCTGAATCTGAGCACTGTACTTACACAGAGATAAAAGAGAAATACTGGAAATATTAGGCAAAGGAAGGCAAGAACCTCACACAATTTTTCACAAGCTGCACCATGACCCAGATTAAAACTTTTCTGAGTCCTGATCCAGTGTTATATTTTGTGCTTTACCTGAACAATCTGGACACCAACATTAATAAGACTGGAGTTAGACTCTGTCTGGCACTTGACCAATAACTCAGTCTCCAGAGCTTGAGTTACTAGAAAATGTCATTTCAGGTGATTACAAGTGAAACTCAGTCTCCCCTTCATGCAGCAATGGCTTCAAAAGAAACAGAGTTACATTTAAAAAAAAAAAATCATGTTTTTCCTGTTCTGCATTAATCCTCTTCTCACCAAAACCAAGGTACTGTTACATGCTTTTCCATGTATTTTCTATGCTTTGATAGATGATCTTACCCCTCACCAGCAAATTCTCGTCTCATTACTGTGAAGTAAGATCCCTTTCTCAAGCAGTCCTGCCACTGTCTCCACCTTAGCAAACAAAAGAATTCTTTCTCTGTGTATTTATCTCCCTGCAATATCATCAGGGAAACTTGGCCATGTGACAAAAGATATCAAAAGCTGCCCATCACTTAGAGCCAAAAGATGAAAGCATTATAGACTGGAAACTACTTCCCTTGAAGCAAAGATATTGTTAGAGGCATCTAGCGAATGACTTGAGCAGCCTGAGCTACTGCAAACAGAGATAAATGCTTAGAGAAAGCATCACAAGACACAGCAGCTTGGGAAGACTCCCCTCATCTATTAATTATAAATTAATTAACACATCTGACCAGTGTACCAATGACACTGTAGTACGCTCTACCATTAATGTCTTCTATTTACACTAACATGACTTTCAGGTCAGGGATGTAAAAGTTCCCTGTTGTTCTATTTACTTCAAACAAACAAACAAAACCTTCCTACTGCTCCTGCTGGCCTGCTTCACTTGACAAAGAGGAACACCCCACTTGAGCTGACCAGCTGACAGCTCTGCAAAGCGCCTGCTAAGCTGCCTTTCCTGGGTCACCACTGAGTGGGAACTTCTGAGCTGTGTAATGGGATTAGCTTTCCCACACCATTCCCGGAGTGCCCATTGTGAAAGAGGAATAGTTTTATTCATGGCAACAAGTCAAACACAAACCCTTGGCAAGTTAAACTGAGGAAAAATAAACAAACAAATGGAGTTTTGGCAGAATCTGGGATTTGCCCTATTGGAAATTTCTTTGTGAACCGATGGCAGAAGTTGACTGATCTGGAGTGGACTACTACATTTACAATGGAGATAAAGACTCCTCTTTTCTTTTGTTAAAAGATCTTTCATTACCCCAAAGTCCTTTCCTTCACAAAGGTCCTGAAAAAACCCAAAGCAATCCCAACCCAGCAATGCATCTTTGGGATGAGGGAGAAAACGCTGTTAGACCTTCTGAGGAGGGGTCTTGAATTAGTCATATTACAGTTTCACAAGCACAAAAGCCAGGGAATTGTTGTGATTCAAGGATGTAATAAATTTCAATGTACAAATTCCCTTTATTGGAGCATAAATGGTGCCTTGAGGGCACATAAAAGCACTGAACTAGGCCTGGTAGAATTGGTTTTATTGTATTCTACTGTGCAGAAACAATTGCTTTAGTACAAACTGTCATATGCCATTTTTCAGCCCCATAGAGTTCAGTCGTGATTGTAAATTACTTTGTAGTTGTGAGGTATACCCAAACATCTGTGCTTAATACTGTCTGGAACCTTTCCTTTTATAATCTAAAGTTCTTCTCTTTTTGTTTTGTTCTAGGCATGAACACTTCTGTTCCCATGTAAACTTTTACAGTCATACTTTAAGGCTGAGCCTTTCTCACAAGTCTTTTCTAAATCTGAATTCCATTCTCCAAATGGTTCTGCTTCAGTGCTTTACAGTACTTCAGAGATCCACTGGAACTGGCACTTCCTATTTTTTGTAAATCTTTGTTGGATCTGGTGTTTCCAATTTGTTATCAACAGATTGTCACTGAGGATTCGATTGCCACCTCTGCTTTTTGGTGCTCCTCTTTTTCACAATAAACTGGTAGCCACATATATAGTTAAAACACATGTGCATGTGCAGTTGGACCTTAGGCTTCTTCAGCCTGGTGAACACCTCACAACTTAGCTAGCAATTACGGTGTCTTCATACATCACTTTTTTATTTATCTATGCATCAATCAAGCACCTTAGGAAACAGTCAGGGCATCATGCAGAGTCTCATAAACTAGCCCAACTGAGAGGTGGAGGGAATTGTGCTGGGACAGGGTCACATTAATGCAGATATACTGCTGTAGGGATTAGCATAAAGCTCTCTGAAAGGAGCAGGTTATGCTGTGTAGATGTATTAGCTCAGCTGGAACTAATTTGTGAAACCCTCATCACTACACAGCGTGATTTTTAACTCTGAAATATCTCAGGGTCTTGCAAAAATAAGATTTTTCTCTTATTAAAATAACTATTGAGCTTTCAGATTGCAGAGAGGATTTCTCATGCCTACAGCCACCACACCAGGAACAGAAGTGCGGTGCTGAGATGGAGTTAATAAACCCAGTCAGACCTTGATGAGAGCTAACGAAATCCTTTTGGCTTCTCACTGACTGTGTGGTGCCATGCAGTTTTCTTGCCATTCTTTTCCTTATCATTTTAGGTCCAGGGGTGCAGTACTGGGTAGTTACTGGCATGAGTGCATCAGCTTATTAACACCACAGCCCCTGCTCTGTGTGGCACAGGCACACAGTGCTTCTGGACTCACACTGGCTCTGGAAGCAGTACTACATACATTTATACTTGCTCTGCACCTACTTCCACAGGCTCCTGGACACAGCTGATTGGTGCTCAAGACCCAGATCCAAGATTTGCTCTCTTTAGTGGTCAGGAAACAGCACTCCAGCAAATTGCATTTATACCTGTGAAACTGAAAGGAATAACAGAAGTACACATATCAAAATCTGAATACTTAGGTATGTTTGGATCTAACTATTGGATTCAGCTAAAGAGATTTGTCCCACCAATAAGTATCAGGAGATTATCAAAGTAGTGGACTAATCTTTTTTGTTTCCTTTTGACAGGGTTCAGAGTACTGAGAGAACATCCACGGATGAGACACAGTTTTTGTAAGTAAGAGACCAATTAAACAACAGAAAATCAAAGAGTAGGATGAAATGGTCATGGCCTTTTCAGTTTAAGGACAAACTATTAAATAAATTCCTAATTACTGCTGTCACTATTCAAAGCCATATCATAAAACTGGGTGAAAATTTGTATTTCAGTACAGAAGAATGGTGTAAATAATTACTATTATTATTATTATTATTATTTTACTTAGAGTCAATGTAAATGATTAAAAACCATTCATGCAGCACTTCTTGCCCTTGATGCATAATTAATATTCACAAAAATCACAAAGCACTGAAATACTTATTCAAACAAGAATGTAGCTAGTCAGAATAAACAAAAGCAACCAAAATAATGAACCCTCTTAGATTCCACTCACAACCCACTCCTTTTCTTTACTGCATGGAGGATGCACACAGTATCTGTCCACCTGCTTACAGCTCCTTCTATTGCTGGAAACTGCTCAGCCCCTGAGATTCAGCAGCCACCCAGAACCAGGGGGACTTGCCAATGCTGCCACCCAACACCCAAGAGCAGCCTGCAGCTAGGCACTGCCGTAAGGTAGTCAGTCCCCACCCTTATTCTCCCCTTTCTTTTCTTTTCCTTCCTCAAAAACACACATGTTCATATTCTAGCATTTTGAATAAATAATATAGTGTACTGTGATGAGGAAGATAGAAAAAGCATCTCCTGTCTTCCTCCTTCTCTCTGATTCATTGTGTAGTTCCTCCTTCAAATCTTCCCCGCCCTCTACTTTCTCTTTCCATGTCTCCTATCAGAAAGTAGAGCTGGAAAACCAAAATTATGTCTGAATTATAGGAACCATCATCCATGAATAGAGAAAGTCTGAAAGTCGTTAACTTAAAGCTTCTGCTGTGCTCTGCAGTTCCTCTCAAACATAATTTTTAGACACACACAGCTGCACCCATTCATACATCTTTTCTTACTGCATTTACTTGGAACTCCAGTGCACCTATCTCCTCCCCACCTACCAACTTTACAGGAAAGATCTTATTCTTTTTTTTCTTCCATTTTGTTTGGCTGACTTCTTTAGAAAGGCTTTAATTTATCCTCCTCCAAAATCCAGTAGAGCAAGCGACAGCAGGGCAGCCTTACTCCCCCACTTGCTACTCCTGTGTGGGCAGGTTCAGAGGGGCTGTTGGCTGTTGCTACACCACTCTCTGAAAAGAGAAAAGATGAAAAGCTATTACTACCACCACTACCATCTTTGATTCTATCTATGTAATTTAATTAAGACTATCACTACAGCTCCTATTCTCCCTACTACAACTACAGTCAATACTCCTAGGCTGTTAGTAGCTCTCAGCTATCAACTTCAATCGAGTCCTAGGAACCTTAAGATTGTGTTTCAAACCTTCTCTGTATCATAAACAAAGAAACTGTTCCTACCAGCTCTGGACTTGTTATCTCAAGTGCCAGCTGTGCTTGGTGTGTGGAAGACATTAAATGTTTTTGTGAAGCAGTACATCCAAGATGTGTGTGCCTCAGAGAACAGCCTGATGCTCTTACTGCACCTCACCCTTATGGCTGATGCAGCCAAGGGAAACTCATGGGCTCTGGAAAAAAAAGCTGAAAGATCTGGTTTATATTATGAAAGACACTGCTGTACCCAGCCACAACTTCTGTAGCCATTGTTTGCTTAGCCGAGCAACACCACCTCTGCCCCAGCATGTTCACTGTGAACCAAGAAGTACTAACTCCCATGGATGCATTCCTGTTGTTGTCAAACAAACAAACCCAAAACCCCACCTCTGTGGTCTTTTAAATATTTATTATTATTTACCTCCTCCTGTGCAAGGCTATAAAATCCCATAAACTTGTTCTTAATCAATACTTTCCAAATCATCACTGATCTGTGACTTGCAGTGGTGGGGAAAAAAACAGTAAGCGGAAAAGGTTTCCTAACAAAGAACACGTCTCTGACAACTGAATTATAAAATACTTCCATTCCCATTATTTTTTTTTTAATCTTCTATTTTACCACCTTTGATATTTGAAGTAATAGAAAACTTTGTGTTTTTCCCTCGTGTCTTTCCCACAACCGAGAGGCAGCAGCTTGTGGGAGAGGGCAGGAGTGGAAGCCAAAGCAGTGAGTGACTGCCACCACGTGGGAAAACACAGAACTGCAGCACTGCCTCTGAATCGCTGCTTGCTCTCTGCAACCCTGCCGGGAAAAATGCCCATTCGGTTCCCGGTGCAGCACCCCGGCAATCGGCTGCAACTCCTTCTTAAATCATTCTCCTAAGCAGAATTTAAATTACATTTATCCCGCCTCTGAAATTCACTCGTGAGGTTTGATATTCAAGTAGTTGTAGGGAAATCATTTGGTGAACATAGTTAAAGCCTGTGCTTTTACATTTCATTACTCTGCAACGACTTTTTTTTTTTTTCCCTCCACTTCTAAAAGCAAATTTTTTTTTTTTTTTCATTTTGCCTGATGTGGCACTCATCACATAAAGCTACCTGCCATATTAAAAAAAAAAAAAAAAAAAGTGTGACATTTTTGAAGGCACTCAGAGGTGTGACAAAGTAGTATCTTTGAACAACATATCCTTTTTTTCTTTTCTTTTAAAGTAGATTCTATTTTATAGAGAGAGAACATGTTGTTTCTAGCTCTGTCACTGCTTTCTGTGATACTGGGTAAGTAACACTTCACCTTTCAGGACTGCTCTGCTTACAGACACATTTCCCTCACTGTATTTCTATCTACAGGTGCCTGCACCTATTTGGTGAAAAGCATAATTAAAAGTTGGTACTCTGGGATAGCTCAGAGCATCACTGGGATATCCTAAAGCAGCCGAGAATATGGCCATGTGTTTATCTGGTTTGAGAGCCTGGGTCCAAATCTATGACCCAAGCCATGCAAAAGTACATTTTCTGAACCTTAGTTTTCCATAACCCAGGGAGTCCTATAGCACAGCTTCCAAGACCTTTTCTTAGCTTTGCATCACTTTGAATTTGCATTTGAAGCAATCTGAAGCAACTTTGAGCATTCTGAATTCCAGAGAAACATTCACAGATACACATCTAACTCACTTTTCTTCCCCTGAGTGTTTGGCACCTATTTTTCTCTGAAACCACAGCTTTCTCCTCAGAACTTTTCCATGAGCTAGTGCTGGCTGCTCAACTTTGCTACTTGCTGTGATTCTTCTTCTTACATGTTTAACTATCAACATGCTGTGGTAGGGACTCCTGAATCACTAGCAATGCAGATTCCAGTGAACAGCAGGGAAGCAGAAAATCAAGTATCATAAAACTCAGATGTAGATCCAGTGACTCAAAGAAATGTAGGTTCCTAACTCTTACCTTTTTTGTGACTGCACTAATGGCAACCACCCAACCAATTCCTTATCCATATCCTTATCCGTTACACTGCTATCTTTTCAATTCAGGGCCAAGGATGTTGTGAGATCCATAGCTCTTCCCTGATACATCCTTGAGAACAAACAAAAAGCCTAGTTGTAGAATTTAGCCACAGTTGTCCATACAACTACTTGATTTTCCTCAGGTTTGCACCTTAGTTCAAGAATCATACCCAAGCATCATGCCTGCACACTAATGGTAGAGACCTGTGTGTACACATGGTACCCACTAAGAGTTTCATTCACCTCCTAAATTTGGCCATCATATTTGTATGCATTTTTGTTACTCTGGAGCCTTAAAACCTGAAAATATTCCTTTGGGTCAGTCTGTTTCTTGGGAGTTTGTCACTGAGTTTTACACAGGCTTTTGGTCTGCTAATCCAGTGCTCTTGCAGCAATTTATTGCTTAATAATGGGCAATCAAGTAATTTCTGCTGTATTAGGGGGAAAAAATTAAACAATTCAGTTCTATCTGTGCACTGTTATCTGGAACTGTTCAGCTGAAACAGCACTGTTTCACAGTAATTTTCTTGGAGGATATAAGGGAATATTCACAGGTCCATCAACTTCTGCTAGGCACTGAACTAATCATCTGATTCAGCACCTGTCAATGACAGCACGCAGAGCACCTGTATCTTTGCAGAAGAACCTGCAAATGGCAATTAGGTGTCTGCAGTCTGTTTTGTAGCTCATTTATTTCCAAACCCTGTAAAATAGTTTCTCTTTTATACAGCACTACTTATAAAGCACATAGAGTGGTTAGGATGTAAGTCAGGATGAAAGCTCTGGGGAATAGCATTTGATGACTATCTAAGAAAAAGACTCCTAGAGATTTCAGTTTTAAATGTGTACTTTCTGAGAGACCACTGAGAATTTCTAACTCTTCAGAGATGCTGAAGAAATAAAAAAGATTACCAAATATGTCAAGTTAAGGGAACATGTTTTGCTCTTTAATTTTTCATAGTTCATTTTACAAGTTGCAAGCCTTCAACTGGGGTTAAAATTCTATTTGGGTTAGAAACTTCCAAAATAATCTCAAAGGAAAAGATATCAGTTTGTATATTAGTAGATGAATGTTAAAGAATAAAATAAGATGTAAAAGGAACACATTTTTCAGGATATGTTAATCCCTTTCTTGTGTTGAGCAAAATGTAGCAAACAAATCAGTATAAAACATACTGTCTAACAAAAAGGCTGCTGCAAAGAGAGGGAAGTGTTGACAATGTCAATTAATGGAATGAGGATAAAAATTCAGATACCAACTCCCTTCTTTCCATATTCAAAAGTCTGCACTTGTGAAGAAATATTCTCTCCACCATTTCACAACTGGCACCAGTCAAATCCCACGCCTAAACCATATCAAATGAATTAGGGTAGCAAAGGTATAAATATGCTCAGACAAAAAGATCTAACATGTGACTGGGTTTTGTGATGTTCTTTTAATTAGCCATATTCCAATAAGCCTTAGTTTTAATTTCATAAGCCTCAGAATCCATTTTGCTTTGGTGAATTCTCCTCCCCTCTTGGTATTTAACTACTTAACTGTGACTAATTAAAAAAGAACTCAAAGTGTATATTGGTTTTATCAACAGTGATAATTAATTAATCATTGGCTCTATTTGAGTATTTTTATTATGAAAATGTAAGTAATCAGTCCAGAGTTAGCTCTCAGTTTCAAATCTCTATGTGCTCACCTGAACACACTCATGTAAGTGACTGAGTTCTCTTAACGATGCACATAGTGAAGTCTTGCTCTGGGTGCCCCAGCATGGGGAGGGATGTGCTGGTGCTGCACCATGACATAGGCCCTCACAGCTCAAAGAGCCTTGCATGAAGGTAGTTCCTTCAGAGCCACATGTAGCATTCTCCCAATTCAAGAGATGAAATGCCCCAAGACGTCAAGGGATACACATCTCTCAGGCATTCCCAACCCCGCAGGTAGCTCTCAGATTGCGTTCACGCACCCCAGCTCACTGCAAGGCGAGCAGTGCTGTCCGTACCTTCAACACTCAAAGCACAGCAGGACTCCCTGTCCTACCACACACACCACCATTCCATACATCACATTCTTTCATTTTGCATTTTCCAGGAAACTGACACAACTCTGAGCTAAGTCCTGCCCTTGCACAGGGACTGGAGTCTTGCTTGTCCTTTATAGCCATTTCTGTGCCTCTGGGAATGCCCGTGGGAGCGTGGAGTGCTGACTCCACACAGCAACTCATACCTCCTGCTGACTTAGAAACTCTGCTATACTGCTTTCTTCCATGCTTGAATGCAGCTGTGGCCTTCTCTGTGCTCACAAAGCAACAGGTAGGTGTATGAAGTGATACTAAAACACTGATCTAAAACTAAACTTTGCTCAGAAAAACATTTTTTTTTCTTCTCCTTCTCACCATGATCATGCTGGGTTTGATTTTCAAAGACTTGAATGGCCTATCTCACAAATGCTGGGTTTCTCCAAGATCATCTGCCAGCCTTTAAAAGTGATGGATGAAAAGACCTCCATTCCTCTGCTGCCTTCCGTAAGTCTGTGACAGTACTGTAATGTCTGTTGGGTTTAGCTAAAAACACTTAGAAACAAAATAGAAATCTTCCTTTTGCTTTAGCAGGGGGCTTGGACTACGTATCTCAGGAGGTCCCTTCCAACCCCTACCATTTGTGACCAGTTATTTGTGGGGGTTTTTTGTTGTTGTTGTTTGTTTGTTGTGTTGTGTTTGTTTTTTTTCCTTCTGCATTTCCAAAAGCTGCTTCCCAAGTGTCCTCAATCACCCCTTCCCAGTATTTCTTCTTTGGGAAGAAAGTGGATAGAAACAAGTGACAGTGCCAGCTAGAAATTTACCATCCCCGTTACAACCATATCACGTTTTTTAGCTTTCAATCAAATTTAGCGCTTTCTTCAGCAAGCATTTAGTAATAACTTAGGCCTTTCTTCAGTACGCATTTAATAATAATTTAGACCATTCTTCAGCAAGCATCGAACGCCGATCAGTTGAAGTCGGGGGCTCAGCCCCTCGGCAGTTCCCACGGGCCGATCCAGCCCGGCAGCGCCGCCGCCAGCGTTCCCAGCACGGCACCACACCGCCCAAAAGCCCCACGGCTCCGCGCCGACGGCCACGTTTCTCCAGCGGACACCAATCCTTCTCGGCCCCGCCCCGGCCACTTCCGCTGCCGCCGAGCTCGGCCTGCAGAGGAAGATTGGGCTCTCGGCGGCCCGTAGTTTCCCTGGCAACCGGCAGGAAGCGTCGCCGTGCGCGCAGCGGCCGCTCGCCCGCTCAGGTGTGTGCGGCTGGCCGGTAGCGCCAGGCCGGGCCTCGCGTGTCGCCGCCGAGTTCCCTCCTACAGTCTCGCAGGTAGCCTAAGGGGCACTGAGCGGTCTACCTTCTCGAGGGGCCCGGCGTCCACCGGCCTGGCGCTTGGCCCCGACCACCTTCTTCAGAGCTTCCTAGGGAGAGAGTGGAAGCTGTGGGAGGGGAGAGGGGCCCGAGGCGTGTCCCGTCTCGTCGTCTCGCAGGGCCGCACGGTGTTTGTGGCTTTCTGGCAACTTGCTGGATCTTTGCTGTTTGAGCCTGTTCGCGTCACGGTACTTGGTCTCCGTAATCATTTTTTTTTTTTTCCTCTACTGTTCCTGCACTCCAGGAGTTGACGCACCAGAGTGAACCTCGAAAACCTCGCCCTGAAAATCCTGCTTCCTTCATCCCACCTTTCTTAAGCGTCTTCTAGAGCTCAGACTGCAGGCCGCGCTTTTCCTTCTCTGCAAGATGTCTTCTAGAAATGCTTTTTCTATTTCTGCTTAAGGAATTCTGGCTTTCAGTCTGTCAGCAGGGTGATTCACTTCTTTATCAAGCCTTTCAAGTCACTTGTTTGATTCACAACTACACTTCTGCTGCCTGATCTCCACAAACACGTGTGACTTTCCCAGCTCCTGACTACGCAAGACCTTTCATCTTGCTCTGAAGGCTGAGTCCTCCATATGAAAAGTCCCTTTTCCACTCTGCTGCCTCCTCTTCTGCCAATACACAGGCACGTGATCTCATTTGTTATCACTCTCTTTTACTACTGTCTTTACTTCTGCCCTAAAGGGCTGTTTCCTGCCTGTTGTCACGTCTTTTATTGATTACATTCTTTGATGGTACAGCCAATGAGCTTTCAAATGCCTCTGTGTCATTAATTAAAACCTTAGTAAAGCCCTTGGCATGTGTCTTGTTTACTTCTTGGAAAATAATTTGCATACATCTAGATTACTTTTGAATACTTTTCTGATAAAAAACACTTATTGTTCGCAAGATGACTGTTCACATTATGAGTAATTGTACATTTCAGAGGCTGACACTGACAGCACTATTTTGTGATCTGTAATGCTAATGTAAAAAACATATCTGGTGGGGTTTTTTTTTGGTATAAGTCTCTTTTGATTCTCATTTTTCTGATAGTTAAAAATGTACTTTCTAACTGATGCGATTAGAGTGGCACTTGTAAAATCAGTAGATGTTCTTTCTGTGCTTTTTGGTGCCCTTTTTTTTTTTTTTTTTTGTCTTTTAGAACTTCAAATTATTCCTGGTTTTGATTTGCATTTTACAAACAGAAAGAAGAGTTTGCATAAGTGTCATGTCATTTTTGTGCCCTCTGAAGAGACGTCATTGCCTAATTGTGGCTTTTTCAATGACTCCTTAAAGATGGGTCTGTATTCTGAACATTGTAGGAAAGAGTGGGGATGAGCTGCTTGGAATCACTACTTCTGATTAAATCATTAGTCATGAAGTACTGATTTAAACTTTCAATTGTAATTTTGCTTTGTATTTGTATTTTAGCTAATTTGGTTATTTTTATGTGTTGCTTCTCAGCATTCAGCAGAAGTTAGACACCACATTTAATTCTTTCTGTGAGTCATAAGGACATGCCATATCTACAGAAGTTTTGGTACACTTCAGAAATAGTAATATTCAAAACTCTCATTTTGACACTTTATAATCTTTTTAACATTTGAAAACCTGTCTTAGGAGTAAGGATTTCTTTTCTAGTGTACTCATTCAGATTTTCTGATTGACTGCTCATCTCAGTCTTTAGGCCTGGGGATTCTAATCCTTGATATTCTGCCATACAGGAGTGAAAATTATTTTAAGTTCATAATCTTCTTCAATTATAGGGAACAATGTTTTAAGAATGTCATCAGGCATCCAAACAAAACCAAAGACTGCAGTGCAGAAAAGTAAGACATCTCCTTTACCACGTTCTCCAGAATCTGGAGTTAAACCACAGCCGAAGCCTAGTGACAAGCTGAATCCTAAAACTATCGATCCAGTAAGTACAGGTGGTGAGTTTTCAGTTTGTATGTTTCAAACAGATCCATTGTTACTCTATAGAACACATGGAGGACATGCTGCTTCTGGTCCTGTGTTGTGAATTTAAACTTCTGTTATTAATCATACATTCCCTGATTTCTGAACTCAAATGCCTAAGGTGTAATGTAGAATCACAGAATCATAGAATGGTAAGGTTGGAAGGGACCTCAAGGATCATCTAGTTCCAACCCCCTGCCATAGGCAGGGACACCTCCCACTAGTACAGGTCGCTCAAGGCCTTGTCCAATCTGGCCTTGAACACCTCCAGGGAGGGAGCAGCCACAACCTCCCTGGGCAACCTGTGCCAGTGTCTCACCACCCTCACTGCAAAGAACTTCCTCCTAACATCCAATCTAAATCTCTCCTCTGACAGTTTAAACCCATTGCCCCATGTCCTGTCATTGCAAGACCTTGTAAATAGTCCCTCCCCAGCCTTCCTGTAGGCCCCCTTCAGATATTGGAAGGCTACTCTAAGGTCTCCTGGAAGCCTTCTCTTCTCCAGGCTGCAGAGCCCCAACTCTTGTAGCCTGTCTTCATAGGAGAGCTGCTTCAGCCCTCTGATCACCTTTGTGGCCCTCCTCTGGACCCGCTCCAACAGTTCCATGTCCTTAAAGAGGAGTTTGGGTACATTTATGGCTTGAATGGAAACTTTTATATTCTCTAGGTACTTAAAACAACCTCTGTGCAAGCTTTCCTCTAGTGAAGCTCTTGGTTTTCTTCTCTAGTAGAGTCCTTCCTGGATTCTCACTCAGAATGAACCTCTCTGAACTTTCCAGTATCCTTATACTATTTTGCCACCTTGTACTTGTGTCATACTCAGATCAAGATGGAGCTGGAGTAAATCTGCCTTCTGTATGTTACCAATATGAAAACGTGAGCATCAGGAAAACGAGAGATCCTTAGTCTGTTATAGGATATAACCCATACCTGGGTAAAGATTGACAAGAAAAAATAGAAAAATAAAGGCATTCCATCAGGAGATCACTGACTGGACAGTATTTATTCATTTTCACAGCTTCCTAGCCAGATGTTTCTGAAAAGCAGTTTTCTGGTAAATGTGCCAAATACCTGTTTGTCACCCTAGAAATGCAGTTCTTTTTTTGATTAAGTTTAGAATCACATGACTATGTTCATTTTTTACTAAACTACAGTTTTAACATGTTCATAACAGTTATCAAGCATTACTGTTAGCAATACATAATGCTCTTTTTTCTGTCCTCACAGTTTGCTGCTTATTCTCAACGCAGTTCTGCATTTGCTGCTATGTATGCCAAAGGTGGCATTCCATGCAGGTGTGTTGGTTTTTAATTTTTTAATTTAAATATATTCTGATTAGGTAGTCATGTTGGAGTTTTCACTTAGGCTGTTTGTTTCCATTCGTTTCTGAAAAGATTTCTGAAACTTCTGTCAAAGCAGAAAGCAATTTTCCATGCTTTCCCACATCTCTAAATTGTGGGTTTTTTGGTTCCTTTTTTTTATGCTGTGCTAATACTGAAGCCTCATTTTAAAAGGCATTTGCAGATTTGGTTTACTAAACCTATTTCATGAAAGAAGATGATTTCTTGAGGTAATGGTGTTTACTTCTCCCTATTAGCAACGATAATGAAATTAGTGCCATTTTATTAAGTAGACACCTTGCAGTCTTTTTGTCTGAATGTAGTCATATGACAACATTTTCTTGATTTTCTTGATTTTCCTGTAGTTGTCAGAAATATTAAGACACTAACAAATCAATTTGTAAGTAATGATCTGTGGTATTTTAAGTTATACAGTTGCCTAGGCAATAAGCACTTTAGTGTTGTGTCAAGTGGATGCAGAGAAACTTAATGTATCTAATCATGACAATTTATGTAATCAGAAGGGTAACAAGGGTGGTAAGGGCCCTGGAGCACATGACCTATGAGAAGCGTCTGAGGGAGCTGGGGGTGTTCAGTCTGAAGAAGAGGAGCCTGAGGGGAGACCTCAGCACTCTCTACAACTACCTGAAGGGAGGTTGGAGCAAGAAGGGGGCAGCCTCTTCTCCTTGGTGACAAGTGACAGGACTAGAGGAAATGGTTTCAGGCTGCACCAGGAGAGGTTTAGGCTGGATGTTAGGAAATATTTCTTCACCTGAAGGGCTATCAAACACTGGAGTGGTCTGGCCAGGGTAGCGGTCGAGTTGCCGTTCCTAGGGATGTTCTAGTGGCATGTGGATCTGGCACTTAGGGACATGGTTTAGTGTTGACCCTTCAGTGTTGTGTCAAGGGCTGGGCTGGATGATCTTTGAGGTCTCTTCCAACCAAATATATTCTGTGATTAATACATATACATATGTATAAATGATCATTAACACATAGCTTTTCTCTCTATCTTAGTAGTAACTTAGAAATTCCAATGTGATTTTCTTTCAGTTTCAACTGATTTCATTGCCAGTTGTTATTTGAAGAAAACATTTCTTGATACTTATCAAAATAAGTGACTTTGCAAAGGGAGCATCCTCTGTGTCAGTATGAGAGACAGCTATAATTTTAATAGCTATTATTTTCTAATTTCTCTGTGATTTGGAGCAGAATTTTGAGAACTGCCGTATTTGGGAATTACAATAATTGCACTGTTAAGTATCATTATGCATTTCACTAAGAGCAGTATGTCTTAACATTGTGTATATTATGTTACAGTAATATTGCAAAGCAACTGGTGATTTGCAGTGAAAAGTGATAGCAATAAATATTAATTTGTTAAAACTTTATTGTTTATATAGGTTAGTGCATGGCTCAGTAAAGCACAAACTGCGGTGGGAATGCCCTCCTGAAACTGTTCCATTTGATCCTCTTCTTCTAACACTGGCAGAGGTAAACTCTATTTTCTTGCAAAGTTAAAGATACAGGATTTCTTAGTTGTAAATGCCATTTTCTAACAAGCTAAGCTACCTAACTTAGACCTACTAGGGAATTATGCTCACAAGTGTGTTGGTTTTTTTTCATCTTGCATGAATGAAGGTGGACAAGAACATGGCCATTTGTAGTTGTTTGGTTAGAGCATTCAGAGAGCTCTAGGTAGAGCTATTTAATCTTGGAGTTACTGGCCAAATACAAGACTGCATCTCAGATTCCCAACTGTTGAATGAAATACTTCAATCCATTTGTGGCTTTACAGGTTCTTTTGTAAAGAAAATTGGTTTGATTAGTTTGGAATATAAAGCCTACCTGTAAAAGTAAGAGTGCTCTCCTCAATAGTTCTACTAATGCAGTAGAAACAGGGTCCTGTAAATATTGTATAGTATTGCTCTTTCTCTTATGTTCAGACTTCTTTTTCTCAACATCATCTGTGACATTTATTACTAAACATTCCAGGAGTCTAAATAAATGTTGAATCTAGTGTGGTGGATGGAATAAAGTGATGGGAGTTGTTTTGGGGGTTTTTTGGTGGGTTGTTTTTTGTTGTTGGTTAGTTGGGATTTTTTTTTTTTTTTTGTAAGATTAAACAAAGCTGTCAATACCTAAAGTAATTTGAAGCTCTTGTTATGGAAAGAAGACGACTTCAGACACAGAGCTTTAAATCTCAGATTCATAGAATCAGTCAGGGTTGGAAGGGTTCACAAATATCATCCAGTTCCAACCCCGCCCTGCCATGGGCAGGGACACCTCACACTAGATCAGGCTGTCCAGGGCCTCATCCAGCCTGGCCTTAAACACCTCCGGGGATGGGGTTCTGACCACCTCCCTGTGCAACCCATTCCAGGGTCTCACCACTCTCATGGTGAAGAACTTCTTCCTACCATCCAGTCTGAATCTATCCATTTCTAGCTTTGTTCCATTCCCTCTAGTCCATCCCTCCTCAGCTTTATTGTAGGCCCCATCAAGATACTTAAAGGCCACAACAAGGCTCCTCGGAGCCTTCTTCTCTCCAGACTGAATAGCCCCAACTCCCTTAGTCTCTCCCCATAGGAGAGGTGCTCCAGCCCTCTGATCATCCTTGTGGCCCTTCTCTGGACACCTTCCTTCGATTTCTTCTAGTCACATCTTCATTAGAAGTGCACATTTGTACCATCTGCAAGTTGTTAGTCTTGCAGGACAGTGTGTATGGTGGGGGGATGTAGTTCCTTCCATGGTGCACCTTCTTTTTTTAACTAACAAGGTACAAAAATCATTTATAAAAATAGGCTTTTCTTGTTCATGATCTTGAAAACTTACCTTGGGTAGTTAGGTTAAAGGTCATGAAGTACAAATACTGATTCAATTGGCAGGATTCATAATGTGAATTTTAATAGTCAATGTTCCAAAAGAAAAATTAACATTCTGTGTGCAGAGTTGTACTCAGTGGCTCCACATGGTGGAGTTAGTGCATTTTATGTTTTGAACTGATGCAGCAAAATCTAAACATTATCTTGCTGCTATGTGGATCTTTTAAAATGTTTTGGGTTTTTGTTTGTTTAAAAGAAGGCTCACTACTAAGCAAACACATTTTGTATTTGCAACAGGGTCTACGAGAGACAAAACATCCCTACACATTTGTTTCAATTGAGGGTTTTAAAGAATTGCTTATGGTTGAAGGTGCTGCTGGAAAAGCAATTCCATTGTTGCCTCGTCTAGTTCCAGTACTAAAGGCTGCATTGGTATGTCTTCCATGTCTTCCTCTTCATGCAGAGGTTTTAATAGGTTTTACTTTTTTGTTTTGTTTTGTTTTTTTCCTTTTGTGCTGGTGAGGACTACATGGAAAATATTAACACAAGAAATCTATTGCTTAGGCTTTTGGTTTGCAGTTTGAAGGAGTGGGAATAGTTTGTTCTTCTGGTGTTAAGCCTGTCTTGGTTTGTTAGCTGTCTAACTGTAAATTCAGATGGACAACTCCTTGTGTAGTCATGTGGCAGTATCTTTGGGTAAAGTAAACCACTATCAGTACAGATATTTATTTCTGCTTATATTCATATCTCTAATAGAGGTTCTATGTATCCACATACATGGCAGTATCTTTGGGTAAAGTAAACCACTATCAGTACAGATATTTATTTCTGCTTATATTCATATCTCTAATAGAGGTTCTATGTATCCACATACATGGCAGTATCTTTGGGTAAAGTAAACCACTATCAGTACAGATATTTATTTCTGCTTATATTCACATCTCTAATAGAGGTTCTATATATCCACATAATAACAGGCAAAAAAATAATTAAGGTGAAGTAAAATGGAGATGCAGGAATAAATGCTCATCTGTGACATTAAAAAATTTCCAAAGCATGCTGCAAAGATAAACCATAATATGTCAATGAGGAAAAGGGAAAAATACAGTTAAAATATTTGAGCTCATATCTTAATGTTTTTAACTTTTCTATTCCTTCAGAAGATAAAGTGAGTTAGAAGTATTGGCCTCAAAGTTAATCTCTTTTGGATCTTTTTCATATCTTGCAAAGCCCTTTTCTGGTTCAGCTACTTGCTGCCCTTTAATCTAGCTGTGTTTCAGTTCTGGATTTGTAGAGATGGCTGAAACTTTGGAAACTCTTTGTGAGCTCAGACCAGAGGTGTAGTAGAAGATCAGAATTATGTCTCATCAGTATCTTCAGTTTAGTTTGGAAGACTAAATCAGAAAAAAAGAATCTTCTGCTTTTCCCAGTTACTCATCTGCTAATTATCATTGTTGCACTTTTTTGGTGTAAAGTCTTGTTAAATGTTCTACTATACAAGCAGTTGATGACTTCTAGTTACAAAACTCAAACATTCAGGGCTCAAGCATTAACGTGGTAAAACAGCTGTTTAAACAAAGGTCAGTATTAGTACTGGAACCGAATAAATAATAACAAAATACATGTTTTTAGTCAATTTCTCTGGTAAGGGATGAGGGAGAGAACTAAACATTAGAGAACATGGATATAGAAGAACCTTCCCATGGGAGTAATAAAGATTGCAAAGCACCCTAGAAGTAGGTAAGAGCTTGATGATTGCTGGCAAGGTGACAAAGCTTTAGTTGGCAGAGGACTAAACTGATTAAGCCAGAAATTCATCAGCTCCTGTGTTTCTCCAACAAACACAAATTACTCTTATGAATTTCACAGGAATCACCCTGGATTCACTACATTTGTAACAAAAATGTTGCCTCCTAATATCAGCATACCTGCATTTAGAAAGTTTTCTCTGAGATGCTAGGAAGCACTGAAATCATTGCTGTAGTAAACTTTGTTTTACCTGCCATATTTTTATATTTCACTAATAATAGATTATTAGTTTCCATGCCTCAGAAGAAATGCAAGTTTGATATTTTGTGGATACTTTTATTTTCTACTTTAGAGATATACTATGTTTTTCAAATGTTACCTTTAGATACTAATACACAGTAATTTTCTATTTGTATTTCTAAACTTGTAACATTATAACAATTGTCACACAGTGGGTTTTGTTTTAAAACAATCTATATACAGCCATAATGTAGTGATTGCAGTTTGAAGAACCTGTGCATTTGTACAAGTACTGCTGACAGGATTTTCTTTTTTCTCCCCTCTGAAGGCCCATTCAGATGATGAAGTATTTGGGAGGGGATTGGATGCTTTAGTTCAATTGAGCGCTGTTGTTGGCCCATCTCTTAACGATCACCTTAAGCATCTACTCACAAATGTAAGTTTTAATGCTGTAGTAAAAACTCCTCTGTATTTTTATGGTAGTTTTATTGAGGTATTTATAGTAATATCTGCATAGATTAAGCTACTTCATATATTCCTCTGTGTAAGTCTATCATTCTTCAGTAAAATGGTGACTTTTAAGTTCTAGTAAGGTCCAAAACTTGTTAACATAAATCAGAGAATAATGGAAGTGCTGTCTGTGCCATTGAGAAAAGTTCCAGATTCAAGCCTGAGGTGAAATAGATGCTATGTTTTGAAGAGAAGTTGATGGTTGTTGTGAAATCAAGTTCTGCATTTTACATGTGGATTTTGTAAAGAATGTGTGAGAGTTTCAACAAATTAGCATAAGCAAATATTTCCACTTCTTTCAGATGAGAATTCTGCACAAAGAAGTTTTTGTTAATTAAACTCAGAGCAGGGTTATGGAAAGTATTTTTCTGCTTAGTCCTCCTGCAGACAGCCTTCCTCTGTCAGACAGGCTTTTTGTGGTTTTGTTTAGCCTGCTTGCAAAATGCACTTTTACAGCAAAATAAAAGAACCTTTTAGATATGTGGAACAAAAGGTAGCCAAGATAGCTAAAGCAGAAGAAACAAATTGCAGTTGTTTATTTTTTTAAGCATTTAAATTATAATAAATCTGCTTCACATATTAACTTTTCACATGGACTATGCTGTAAAAGTAACTTTTTTTTTTTTAGAGCTGATACCTCTTTAAAACCTATTAGTCCTTTTACCTTGACTGAGTTCCCTACTTTGACATCATTTACAAGCTATAAAGTGATGTTTCTTTTTGGCTTTAATTTTCCAAAGATAAAATGAAATAAAGTAACAAAATGTAATTTTATTAGCCTCTGTGCATATATTGTGCTGTGTTTTGCCACAAACTCTTCTTTTCCTTTTTCAATAGCTTTCAAGGAGATTAATGTACAAGAAATTCAAAGAAAAAATTACCACTGCTTTACAAAACTTGGAACAATGTGGTGGAAAGGTGAGTTGATCAGCTCATTATTCTGCAATCTGCACATTTGAATGCAACTTTGGCAAAATAACTTCCATCTCTGCCTTTCAGATTAAGAGCCTTATCCTGAAAACTGTTTCTTCTTACATGTCACAACTGTTTGTATAGCCTAGACCACAGGATTTTGCACAGTGGCAGTCAGCAGAGCTATGTTGCAGTCCATAGTGAAGTACTTGTCTTACTGTTTTGAGTAGTAATAGAAATGACATTAAGAAGTCTAGTGTGGGTAAATCCATATTCTGCCAATTAAAGTTTTGTTGCATCTTTTTTTTTTCTTTTTTTCACCTCCTACTTTTCCTTTATGTTCTGCATCATTTTAATCTCTGAGCAGCAAATACTGGAGTATATCTCAGTAAAATGTTCCAAGGGAGTCATAGAATCATAGAATGGTAAGGTTGGAAGGGACCTCAAGGATCATCTAGTTCCAACCCCCTGCCATAGCCAGGGACACCTCCCACTAGCACAGGTCACTCAAGGCCTCGTCCAACCTGGCCTTGAACACCTCCAGGGAGGGAGCAGCCACAACCTCCCTGGGCAACCTGTGCCAGTGTCTCACCACCCTCACTGCAAACAGCTTCCTCCTAACATCCCGGTTTCAATCTCCCCTCTGCCAGTTTAAACCCATTGCCCCTTGTCCTGTCATTGCAAGCCCTTGTCAATAGTCCCTCCCCAGCCTTCCTGTAACCCCCTTCAGATCCTGGAAGGCTACTCTAAGGTCTCCTGGAAGCCTTCTCTTCTGCAGGCTGCAGAGCCCCAACTCTTGTAACCTGTCCTCATAGCAGAGCTGCTGCAGCCCTCTGAGCATCTTCATGGCCCTACCTAAGAAGGTGCATACCCAGACTCAGAGCACAGCACCCCAAGCCCCATTCAGAACTCTTTTTAGGAGCAAGAGTGCATCCATGTGGAGCCATACACATGATACTTGCTTGGAACATTTTATTGTCCTTGTTGGGAGGTTTATGCAGACTTGGTGGGTAAATAAGATACCTGCTGCTCTGTCTTGAAAATTCTCCGTTTCTCTTTTTCCCAGCATTTAAACTGGTGTACAAACAGGTTAGCTGCATGAGGCAAGATTCAGGATGCCTAATATAGGTTCTTACACCCAACTTTGGCATTGCAGCATTTAGAAACTACATGTTTCTTATGCTAAGTGCTTCTTGCATGTGAGCTTCTTGTACAGAGTGCAGTGTAAGGCAGATGCCTGTGAAAAGCAATTCAAGAATTCACCAAATGTCAACTAGTAAATAGCTTCTGACACCTGACTCAGTCTTGCTTCAGTATGCCTGGGATGCAGGCTTCGTGTTCCTTTTTCTGAGCCCAAATACTTTTCTCTGTCTCATGCAGCACCAGAGCTTCTTATTTTGTTTAAATCTGTTACATTCTCACCAACAGGCAACTGTGGCTATCATCAAATCTAAAATTCCAACCTATTGTTCTGTCACCTCTTGAACAAGTCAGCTGTAGTGATTTGTGCTGCAAGGTGAAGTGTGGGAAGAAACTGCCTGTGAACATCACTGCCACTTCTTTGGAGCATGATAGAGTCTCTTAAAATAAGCACAGTTCTTCAGTAGGATGGAAAGTGGAAAAAGCCCTATCAGTTGGTGACTATGCAATTGTGGAAGAATACTTAATAATTCTGTCTGTAGTGGCTGCTGTTTATGTGTGCATTGTGCTTGCAATGACATGGACAAACTGGCTATTGAAGGCAGAGTAAGTATTAATTCTTATTTTGTGGTAAATTACTATTTAATATATTTGCAGTGCTTAGTATGTTTTGTACATTTGTGTGATGCAAAATAACCTAGCAACTAGGGGATAATTTACATATCTATGCCCACTTCTGAAACATACTTTGTGCCATGAGCACAGATGGATGCAGTCTGGGTT
This sequence comes from Ramphastos sulfuratus, assembly GCA_013399055.1. NCBI lineage: Eukaryota > Metazoa > Chordata > Aves > Piciformes > Ramphastidae > Ramphastos > Ramphastos sulfuratus. Next base: position 277,788 of record WBNM01019603.1, read on the forward strand.
CATCAGCACTTACTGGATTAGATACAGAACTCTGAGAACTCATCTAAACTTCCTGAGGGTCAGCTTTTAAAGGTACAAAGCTGCACACACTGAACAGGTAGCATATGGTACAGCACTTTCTCAGGACATTGTTTTGAGAAGCTGGAGAGGCTCTGGAGAATACAGGGCAGAGGCATCAGGTTACTGCATAGAGCCCCAGCCTAGGTTTTGCTCAACTCATTAGTTCTGGTTAGCTTTGATCTAGTGAATGCAAGGTAGGTGTAGGAGGCAACTTTGCAGTATTTGTACTGTGCTCCCTTTGCACTGAGTTCCGTGATGCCACAGAGAGGTATGCTTGGGCCTAGCTTGTGAATTCAGCTTCAGACAAGCTAGTAAACTTCTCAGCAGGAAATCTGTGGAAAAAAAATACAAGTTAAAGACAGCAAGAAGATTATAGAAGACAGCTTACCTGGCTCTCGAGCTTTACAGGGTGCAGTGTTTGTCTGTGACTGTGTTTGAACTTAATTGCAATGTAATTTCTAACAGGTCTTGTAATTAGTATTGTTCAGGGTCCATGTGGTTAGTGGCATTTGAGATACACTCTGAGAGAAAGCTGACTGAAGTAGCAAAATTTAACATGGAGGCTTTTTCTCATCTGAAGATGCCATTGCACAGGGTAAAAGAAATTTCAGAGTTTTTGGAAAAATACCAGTGCTTGGCTAAATTAAATTTTAAATTTCCTTCTGACTGTGCTAAGATCTCTGCTGGGATCAGAGCTGCGCTATGTCAAGATCTATGTATTTAAGCTTTGGAAAAAAAACAAAACCCCCCACAACTCATCTGTTGGCAAAAAATTTTTCTTCAAATTAAACAACTCAAAAAAAAAAAAAATCAATCATGCTGCTTGGGTTTGATCATGTTTATATTTATTTTTTTTTACAAAATGTGCACATTTAATTTACACAAACACACTACAGCAGATTTCAGGTGTACATGTACTGTACTACTCTTATCCTACACTGGTGATAGCAGAGCAGCCTTCAACATGCCTCTAACTTCCCATCTCTACACCAGAATAGATACCTGATTTTTTTTTTTTTTTTTTTTGCAAAAGAATGCTTGCAACTTTCTTCCTTCTTCATTAATCCCCTGTCACATTTTCTGCAGCACTGTCACAATGAAGATTGGCCTATCTCTGATAGCATTTCACCTATTTTGAAGTATTGGCATAAACTCTGTGGACAGTATATCTTAAAAATTACATGGGCAAGTCATATTTTAGGTACATACTTTTTTTTTAATGAAAAATCTTTCTAGGTTCAGAATTCAGGTAGCTCCAATCTTAATGAAGAAATGATCCTAAAAAGTGAAATGCATTTATCACACGTAGATGGTATTATATAGCTGAAGTTTCCAATTTTTTCCTGACTCTGTCTCATAATTAAAGATACTACAAAAAGCTGAAACAGATATTAGCCAGTCTAGCAGTCAGTATTAGTAGATGTTACTACGTACTACATTCATTCTGAGCACTGCAGTGGAATGAAGTTTCCAAAGAAGTTCATGCCTTTTTCTTCATTAAAGGCAGAAAGTGTTAGGATCCAGGTGAGGTTTCTTCATGAAAAACTCAGAAGATCCTTGATTTTAAGCAAAGAACTTTGCAGACACTTCCATTAGAAACACAGGATGTAGGAGTCCTGATATTCAAGTCACAATAATTGAAATGCAAACTTATTAGGTAAGTGTGATCGGTAAGAGGCTTACTCATATTTGGTAGGGAGTAAATCTACCTGTAAGCAGTATCTTTTTTTTCCTGTTCTATAAATTCTTCCTTTCAAGTTATCTCTTTAGTTAATTAGGTTCAGGGGGTTCTTTTAAGAGAAAAACAAAGGTAGAAGGCAATTGCAGCAAGATGTGCATTGCACACATTGATTATAGCACTTAAAGTCTTATTCAAACAATGAGGACTACAACAAGAAAAGAAAATACTTGGTAATGCCTCTGTATAAATTAGAAGCTAAGATTTAAGAAATAACACACTCAAACACCTGGGAGCTTAATCCAGTACGAATGAGTAGCAAAACATAAGAGTATTTATTTAATCTCCTTGTGAAAGTATCAGTTTTATCTAGAAGTTGGAATGATAGTAAAGCTGCATAAGGTCAGGTTTTGTTTTGAGTTTGGAGTAAAAACCTCTCTTTTCAGAACAATCCTGACAGCTAAGTAACCACTGCTGAAGTGCTAAATTGTATCATTTAGAAAGGGGGTTTTGTCGGGAGAAGTTTGTAATAAAAAAATCTATTTGCATAATACATGTCTCAGTGGAAAGCTGAGTAATTTTATTTATGATAAAGTGGGAAATCCATCTTTTAGATAATGTTGTGGAACAGCTCACATTTGTCCATGAGTTGCAGACCAAATGCCTTCATTAAATCACATTTTCAAAGAGCTGCATGGATCGCATTATATTCTCATCCTGCAGAAAAGAGACAACAGAATCATACAGCATTAGAAAGGTAGCTGGCCAATAGCTACAGTGAAATTGGGTGGAGCTAGCAGTATTTTACACTTATAGTTAATTACAACTTCTAGCTTGTTTGGAGGAATTCTTAGCAGAAAAAAAGGCTGGTAATGGATCTACACTAAAATAGGTTTTTCTGTGTGTTAATTAAACCAAAACTACAGCCAAGACACAGCTTCAGTACTTATCACCACCTACTTACTTTCTGGCAGCTCTCAATGAATTCATCTATGGTGACTACTCCATCTTTGTTTTTGTCCATTTTCTGTTCAGGGAGAATAAGAATGTATGTTTATCCTCCTGTGTATAACAAGTCCTTTCTATTGTTCATTTCAGTTTTATATCAGCCTAGGAAGACCAAGGCCAAAATGCTGCAAAGACATAGTAAGTGATAGAACAGAACAAGCTTAAGCAGCTTACTGCTGAAGAAAAGGAGGTGTAATGATTAGATCTGAGAAATTTAGGACAGAACCACACAGAAGAAAACTGGATTACAGAAGGGGTAGGATATGCAAAATTCTTACAAGAATGAAAACCTTTCCATACCTCCTAAGAGTGCAGGTTTTTTTGGCTCCTACATTACCCAACCCACCTGGAAAAATGTTTCCACGTGTTGTCTAGGTGCATCCTCCTTGAGAACAGGGTAGGTGCATTTCCCCATCATATCATATATTGCTTTCATGATATCAAGCATTTCCTGAAGAGAAAAAAAATACATCTCTGCAACCTACAGTGTGCTGTAGACATTGCTTTAACTTGGAACAGAGAAATGAGGTTTAGGATTTACATTTTAGAATATTTTGAGATGGTGCTTGTTGTTTTATGACTAGACAGCTTCAACAGGGTTCTGTGTTTCTAGAAATTCTAGCATGCAAGTTCAGCTTTCACAGATCAATTTGTTAAATGGAAGCACAGGTATGACTTTAATTTTAAATCACTTAGACTGTGTGCAAATTCATGGCTGCAGCTTTGAGTCTAGTGGAAGGTGTCCCTGTCTATGGCAGGGATGCTGGAGCTAGATGATCTTTAGAGGCTTTGAATTTTGCTAATAGAGCAAAACCTATAAGAATAATTGAAAAAACAAGCAATGTGCCAGTATGCTGAGAAATTCTTCTATAGCTATCACTCTTACAATAATGTTTTCCTAAAAGTGTAAAATTTGAAAAAAAAAAAAAACCCACATATTTTTTATGAAAACACTCATTTTGTCCCACTGGAACTAAAGTATGTGTTTGAATCTTTGCAGAATAAAACACATAGGAAGCTTTTTATATAAACTCTGTTTCAAGTAAAAAATTTTACAAGTAGATTCACAACATGAGTAACAATCATGGTTCACATGCTTCATTTTTTTCCCTCCAAATATCCTACCAAACTACTGCATGTTAGTGACTGCTTGTGCAAATGTTTAAGCCAAACATTTCTGAACCTGAAGAATTCTGACCTTTTACAATTTCTGTGAAGATTTCCCCTTTTCACTTTTTATAGATGCCTTTAAAAGGAGAAAATTGCCTTACTTTCAGCACGTGGAGAGAAAGCTGGCGAGGGACTTTTTAGGGTGTCAGTGGAATGGATCCGAGCTAGAGCAGGGTAGATTCAGAGTGGATGTTAGGAAGTTTTTCACCATAAGGATGGTGAGACACTGGAACATGTTGCCCAGGGAGGTGGTGGAAGCCTCATTCCTGGAAGTTTTAAGGCCAGGCTGTATGTGGCTCTGGGCAACTTGATCTAGTGTGAGGTGTCCTTGCCCATGGCAAGGACTGGAACTGGATGGTCCCTTCCAAGCCTGACAATTCTGTGATATGTCTAGTTTCATAATACATGTTCATGTGATAACATATCTAATGTGGCAATGAAGCCATTCTTAGCTGTGATTCTGTGATTACTGCAAAAAGTAGAGCTTACCTCTTTAGTTATATATCCATCCTTATTTATATCATATAAATTGAAAGCCCAGTTCAGTTTCTCCTGTACCGTCCCTCGCAGTAAAATTGAGAGACCCATAACAAAATCCTAAATAGACAAAAGGTTTGGAATTGAGCAGCTTTTCACAAACACACAGAAATCCAGAATAATCAGAAGCAGGGATGTCTGGACCAATGTGTTATTTCTAAATCTTTTGCTTCAGAGTAAGTGATAAAAATTGCTAATTAATAAAAAAAACCCCAGCAATCTAAGCAATGTTTACTACACTCATAATTAATAAGTAAATTGAGTAATGTTCTATAAAATAAGCCATAATTTCCAGTTACTGGATTTATCCTCTGAAATGCCTCACATAAGCAGTTTCTGTTGAGCTTAATAGCAGGAAAAGCAATCCCCATGGTTTAATGGTCCAAAAAAAAAAGCTTAAGTGGGAGTTAGATTAATCCAAGCACAGAAGACCAATTTTGGGAGAACTATCTACTAAGGAACATTAATTTCTTGTTAATTCTGTACCTTGTTGGAAGTGGTATATGTGGTTCTCAGACTTCTCAGATCAATCTGCTGCAGTCAACATTTGAAACTTTGTATGCTGCAATAAACCTCAATACTTAAACCTTTTACTGGAAATAGGATGGGGAATAATACTTCTTATGTGTCAATGCATGTGGGATCCACCAGTTCTCTACTGCTGCAGAGCTGTTCCACAGAAATAAACCTGAAGACTTTTGAGATTATTTATAGGTAGTATTCAGTTATCAGTATCTGTTTCAAAGTTAATAAATACTCTTTTGACAGCACAAACCTCATTTGCATTTAGTGAATATCTTTCCAGATTGGAGAATGCACCAGCTAAGATGCATTATCACCTGTCTTCTGTATTTCTTAGTATGTTAACTTTATTTAAATAATAGCTTTGCCTAACTGTCTCCCCCACCTTTTTCTATTTGATAAGCAAGTAAGCCCATAAATCTGTGAAATTATCTCCAGAAAAGGTTGAGCAGAATATAGTTACAGCTTATATTTAAATGTGCACTTCTACATCATTGACAAAGATACACAGGAAGTCTTAGAGTAAAATTAAAGCAGAGACAATGAAAGCTGAAGAATGGCTTCTCAGCACCAGCAAAGTATATGCATTTTCTTAAAACAGGAACACAGGAAAAGCCTGAAGTGAGGTTAGACATAAATTACAAAGGTCTGATATGCCACAGTCAAATAAGTATACCAAATAGAGTGAAGCATACACAGCTCTCATGGCCTCAGATGGTCTAAATAAGCAGAGAGATCTCTTTTGACAGCTTCAGTATTTTTAACCACTCCAACAGTATGCTCTGGGCTTTCTTAGTCTGTCCTAAGTTTCTGTCTTCTTACTATATGTGGTCTTTGGGGTATATGCATACATGAATCTTGAACAGGCTTTGCTCAACTTGTCTACATCTCAGAGACTAATTGAAGGTCACAGGGTTAAATCTCCAAACAGCTCTTTAACAATGTACTGCTAAGTATTAAAATGTTCAAGAAATTCAGAACAGATTTGATCACATTACAGCATTAGCAATTAACCTTTCTAACTCAGAACCATGTCTTCAAAACTTTTCTGTGTTGTTTTACATTCTTGATGTAGCTTTCCCTGAAGTCCTTTGCAAAGGTCTCCAATAGCTTTATTATATTATATTTCTGCATTTATTTTTAAAATTTGGCAGCAGCAACATACCTATTTTTCTTTTCCTGATTATTTCTCTTTGCTCCTTTCCACGATGCGGTACCCAAATGTTGGCTGGCTTGCTGGCATCATTTATATCCCCATTTGCAAGGCTGTCCTTCTATCATGCATTTTTAAAAACATACACAAAACCCCTTGACTTGATGCTGGTTTAGATGAGACTGAATGTCCTTATAAAAGCTGAAACAACTCAAAAACCTTCCAGGTGTGTGCTCTGAACTTTGCAAGAGTGGATCATCTCCTTCCACACTGCATTAATATCTTTGGGAATAATATAGAGTTCCGTTCAGGTATGTTGCTTTTGAATGTTGTGCAGGAATAGAAAGGACTTAATCATAATAGGAAACTGAGAATCTGAGTAAGGAGCAGTTTTCTTTTCTATGTACTTTCATGAAATTGAAGAATGTAGCAATACTGAAATAATGAAGGTGCTTCAAAGGATATAGGCTAAACCCACAGGCTATTTCAGGATAGATCATCAGAGAATAAAAGTGCTCTGCATGGTGGAAGATGATGTATGTGAGGAGCAGCATAGCTGTGGTAGGTGTTAAGCCAATAATCCAGTGCAGAATGCCACAGTAAAGCAGCAGTTCTGAGAGCAGCAGCAAAGTGCAGAGAGTACCTGTCCATGTGCTTTTACCAACAGCTCAATGATGCATGAACCAGCTACACCATTTGGCAGAGACCATTTCTCAGGTCCCTGTTAAAGTATTAGAGTACCCAGATGTGGGAAGAGAGGAATTCTGCTTTAAGAGCCTGTTTACTTTTGAAGTAAGAGTCACAGTACTGCTCAGCAGCTTACATCCTCCTTAAGGCAAACAGTGTCCAGTGAGAGGGACAGTCCTGCTCAGCTAAACGTCTAATGAGGGCACAGGAATCCAATCTACAGTCACAGAGGGGTCTCAAACTTCAGAGGAGGTATGAATGCAGCTCTAAATCAGGTGTTTTTTCAGTCTGTGACAGTGATATTAGAAGCACAGAAGCCTGTGCTTTGGTCATTCTCTTTGCTCCATTCCACAGCTTCCTATTTCTAACTTGCTGGGTTCCTGCTGTGTCTGCCAATACCTGTAAAGGGCTCCATTAAATGCCAAAACCACCTGTGTCTGTCTTTGATTCTGAAAGGAAGGAGGTTGTCTTAGTGAAGGGTTGGAAAATGCAGTACCATTGCACCTGTACTGAAGCCTCTGTGTGCTCACTATCAAAGGCAGCTCACCTTTCATTTCCACACTGCAGCTGTATAGGGCATCTGGTTGTGATCTAGGATTAACTTGTATTTGCTTTATATTTGTTTTCCAGCAGTGATTAGTTATCTCTTAGCAAGGTTGTTGATGGCCTTCTCATTGTTTTATCCCTCAGTAAATCTTTGTGGAGAACTAATAAATAAGCTGTTTTAAATTCCATAACAAAAAATAATGGCTCCTTAGAATTATTTTGTACACTCAGTTTTCATGTAAGCTGTTGCAGTAAACTCTTTTACTCTGTTATTGTGTTGATGGCAGAGAAATTTTGAAAACAGATTGGGCAGTTAAATGGAGGAAGAATTAATTTCAAACCCTTGTGCTTTTAAATACAATTGCTTTAAAGCCTTTTATTTGCAGAGCCTTCTGAAACTAACAGAGTGTGTGAGCAATCCAATTTCAGCTGAGTCATCCCCATAACAGAGTCCTCCTCACTTTGCAGAGGCAGGGAGGAAAATAAGGAGTATTTTATGTAACTTGCACATAAATTGGGTTGTCTTTTTAATGAACACATTTATAAAAATAGTACATAGCATGGCCTGAGCTAGCATTTGGGGATATACAACTGTCAAGCAATAATAATGACTTCTGTTAAATAATGATGACATCTTTAAACACCTTGGGAAACTTGAAACTTGAGTCAACAGAAGGTATTTTTTTTTCATGTGTGTGTAAAAAAAGCCACCAAACTGGACTTCATTACCAGGAATGGCAAAATACTCAACTGCAGGGGGAAAAAAAAAGTAACAGCATCACTTACCTCAAAACTTACAGATCCATTGTGGTCAGTGTCAAATGCGTTAAACAGAAAATGTGCATAAGTTGTGGAATCTACAATTTAAAAGAGTAAAAGTAGTTGTGAGCACATCCTATTTCATTCCATGAGAAAAAGAAGATACAAAAATATCCTTTGATAGCAAAACTTGATAGCAAGACTACATTTTCAATTTGGTTGAAGCTTTTTTGGTTTGGTTTTTATGGCAGGCAGGAGAGATGAACTGTAAGTGCAACTCTGTGGGTAGTTCCACTCTCAGAAAATATGACATTCTGGTCTAGAACATCTTTACTCAATTTCATTCCCATTTCTGCTAATCACTGCTATGTGAATGAATAGCAAGGAAGTCAAGTTACTGTAATCCAAACCAATCTGTGCTAATGGCAATGCTATTTTATCAGTTAAATGCCTGTGACAGGGAATCCATCTTGTATGTTAAAGAAGAAAAATGTGTTCCTTCATTCCCTTTAAATGAGGGAAGCAGGCACTACCTCCTGTGCATCTGGAAAATTCTTCTTACTCTGAAGACAGGTCTGTTAACCCAGGTCCAAGTTGAGCTTGTCGTAAAGATGCTGCTTGCACTAAGGTCTTGTGCTACCCACAGGTGAGGTAAAATTCTGTCCAGAGAACCAGATTCTAAAAAGTGGTTTGCTGCTCATCTTATATCAACATCATATGATGTGCTTAAAAACCTTGCAAAAACTGTCTGTGACTAACTGAAGTGGTCCCTAAGACTCTGAAAGATAACCTTGAACAACTGATCCCTTCAATAATTATTTGCATACTTCCAAACCCTCTGAGCAGTGCATATCAACTCACTTTAGAAGCACAGGACAGCATGAATTCATCAAGCCTCTAAGTTTCTGTAAAGATCCATCTTTCCATTTCCACTGACTGCCTTCTGAGAGGCACAGCCTGCTCCAGAAGTCACACATGACAGAGAACTTCTCTAGAAACTGCCCCTTTGATGTGAAGCAGGAGCTGCTGGGTTTGTGTGATGCCAGATTTCCTTAGTGTCTTTTCCCTCCCTCAAAACCACTCAAATAAATGTAGGCTGAGTCATTGCTTACTTTTAATTCTCAGCATTTCCTGGCCTACAGGAAGGCTGGGGAGGGACTATTGACAAGGTCTTGTAATGACAGGACAAGGGGCAAGGGGGAGGGGAGATGGAGACTGGATGTTAGGAGGAAGTTCTTTGCAGTGAGGGTGATGAGACACTGGCACAGGTTGTGGCTGCTCCCTCCCGGGAGGTGTTCAAGGCCAGGTTGGAGGAGGCCTTGAGTGACCTGCACTAGTGGGAGGTGTCCCTGCCTATGGCAGGGGGTTGGAACTGGCTGAGCTTTGAGGTCCCTTCCAACCTTACCATTCTATGAGTCTATGATTTCTCTTTGCACTTTGCATATTTACATTAATTTTAGGTTAATTAACACTGACCTTACAAACCTTTAGTAAAGTGAGAAGTTATGAAATCACAGAATTAACCAGGCTGGAAAAAACCTCTAGGATCATTGAGTCCAACCTATTACACAATCCTTCTAATTAACTAACCCATGGCACTAAGTGCCTCATGCAGCCTCCTCTTAAACACCTCCAGGGATGGGGGGACCACCACCTCCCTGGGCAGCCCATTCCAATGCCTCTGTGAAGAACTTCTTCCTAAATCCTGTGTCTCCCTTGCAGAGCAAACTCCCCTCTACCATGGAAAAACAATCGTCGGTGCTGAGATGGTGGTTTTTTTCCAATTTCTTGGAACAAAACCATTTTGTTTTTTGTATTAAACCTGAAAACTTATATTTGTAACAGCCAAAAAAAATTATTATTTTCATTTAAACTGAATGATAGTCTCAAGCTACTTGCCTGAAATGCCACCTCGACCCTAAGGAACCAAAACTCTGAACTGTGTACTTCATGGATTCAGACCTGATATTAATAAGTAGCATGTTTGGTCTTCAGTATCTTAGTTTGCTGTGTTGTGGTGTAATTGTAACAAGAAAAGACTCTGTAATCTTTAAGACCTGTGTCTGTTAATGCAATTTTAGAGAATTACAAGAAGAACTACCATCTGTTCAGTCATCCATGCAGCCAGTCATCAGTGCAATTGCTTAAGCATGGCCTAGCAGATAAATTCCCACTTTAACTGAAAAAAAGGTAAATTCCTTGATTGCAGTTTATACTCAAGATTTTAATAGCCATATTTTCTACAATCTACTGAGACTTCTGTTGTAAAACAGAATATGCTACCTAAATGATCTTTGGGGGAAAAGTGTATTAGGTATAATTACTGTAAAGTGAATTTTAAACAGCTTCCCATTCTCTTGGCAGTCATTTCTTAAAAACAAATGGAAAATTCCTCAGTATTTTCTGTGGATATAGAGAAAACATGAAGGTTAACAGAGAGGGATTTGATTGTTTTTTGCCCATACAGGATATAATATAGTACTCAGTATACTACTCATTTTTTTTATCATGGCATATTAGAAGAAAATACAAACAAATAACCAACCAAAACAAAAAACAAACAAACAGCCAAAACAAAAAAGCAAAACAAACAACAACAAAAAGCAACAAAACTAAAAACTCAACCAATCAAACCAAAAAACCTGTAGCTGAAGAATTTTTCTAGTGACCCCTTCTAAAAATTTAAAAAAAAAACAACAAAAACCCAAAATTTCTCTTTCAGGGTTATTTGTTCAAGCAGTTCTGGTCTGGAATTTTCCCTTCAAAACCATGGCAGGATGAGTTACACTACTCTTTTAATTAGAGCTACTTAATGTGATTCCCTCTGTGCCTCTGCCTTCTAAATGTTGAGCATTAATTATGTTAGACAAAAGCTTAATTTTTTTAATCAAGCACGGTTTCTTTTCAGGGATCTGGTATCAAAACTAGTAGGCTAAATTGATATTTTGACAGGTTGAAATGAGAACAGATATTAAATGAGAATTTCTTTGAAATACACCATTAAAGCATTTTCAACATCAGAGACAAAAAATGGTAGTCATTCTAGATCAAACCACAAACCTAATAACGTGTTCGGAGGAGGAGTGGGACAATCACTGAGTGTGTGGGTTCTCATCTACAACCTGCCTGGCTGAAGAACAAACCCCAAGTTCTGTTTCACAGCATGAGGGCAGGAGCCTGTTCATTCACCTCCACGGCACTGGTTTTCTGAACAGCTACTGGAATGCCTTTTTGGCTTGGGAAGCCTTTTACAAAGTCACTTCTGCTTAGCCTTTACTGCAGTGCAGTGTTACCTCCTTTGTTACTCTTGCAAACTCCTCGGCCTCTTTCTACTCCTCCTATACTTTGTCCTGAATAGTCTCGAATGTCCCTTTATGAAGTGACTTGTAGGATGGATGACACTGGGAAGTTACTTCTGGGGGATTGCTTGGTCACTCTGAAGCTTAAAGTCTTGCACAACATCATTGTGTTTGCTCAAATGTGAAGTTGTATCTCGTGTATCTGAGTTGGGGCTGTTCAGTCTGGAGACTGCTCCTAGGTGACCTTATTGTGGCCTTTCAGTATCTTAAGGGGGCTGCAAGAAAAGTCCCTGGGGAGGGACTTTTTAGGCTGTCAGGTAGTGATAGGACTGGAGGGAATGGAACAAAGCCAGAAATGGGTAGATTCAGACTGGATGTTAGGAAGAAGTTCTTCAGCATGAGCGGTGAGACCATGGAATGGGTTGCACAGGGAGGAGGTGGAAACCTCATTCCTGAAGGTGTTTAAGGCCAGGCTGGATGAGGCTCTGGCCAGCCTGATCTAGTGTGAGGTGTCCCTGCCCATGGCTGGGGGGTTGGAACTAGATGATCCTTGTGGTCCCTTCCAACTCTGACTGAGTCTATGATTTTGCATTCTATAGACATTGGGAGCAGCACAGATCTACATGTACAGCACATGCTTCATTTGGGGACAGCCTTAAAACTTTTTCAATATTCAGACATATATAAATACAGCTGCAAGTGAAATTGGGATGAGAGAGGCTGGGGTGCAGGCTGGCACTGGTGACCACACAGCTATAAACAACTCACTCATGGTCAGTTAAAGAAATGCAGGCGTGGAGCTGGACAAAACTGGTTTGAGGGGTAGCAAAGAGAACAAAGAAATAGTATCTAACACATGCAAAAGTCACCACCTCTAACAGATTTGGGAGTCATGTGGAGCTGCCAACTAAGAGATGTAGAAATTACTCCAGATGAATCTTAGAGTAAGGCAGAAGAAAGCACCAATATGAATATCCTATTCCTCCCAAGGGAAGACTCCAGATGCCAACTGCCACTGCAATCCTAACCTCCTCCCTCCAAAATGATGCCACTGCCCTAAAGGCCCAGAGGTACAGGTGGAAGGGTAGGCATTAGCACCATTAAAAAAAGAATTTAAAAAAAATGAGTATAAATCAATTTTTAACTATGATAATAAACTTTCCTTTCTGTAACAATGAAGTCTGGACTAAAAGGATTCCATTTATACAATTCCATTTACTCCCACACTAGATTTTAGCTTTGCTTTTAGAAAAGGTGTGCTCTCTCTTCACCTATAAACACTTCTGAGTGTAACAATAGGAAATACAATTATTTGGTATTATTGTTTTAAGTGTAGTAAAGGTGTAGTAAATCACACAGAATTATTTTCACTAGCCAAAAAAAACCCAAAACAAACCCAAAAAACAAACCTGAAACTGTAATTGTTAGCCTGTTCTAAAAGCTTAGATATAGAAATAATCAGTAGGCAGGTCAACTCTTTTAGTCTTTTGTCCTTCCCTGCTGAGTGTGCCTACTTGTTAGGGATTTCAGTGATGGTAATCCACACTGAATGCTGCTCTTTACCTTCTAGGCCTTTCTTCAAAATAATGCTAATTGAGAGACATTTTGTTCCTATCAATTATTTGTGGGTTTTTGTTTGGTATTTTTTAAATAGAAGTGAAAAGAAAAGGCTATGAACAGTCCCAAGGAAACATGCAGCTCTCAGGAGCTGTGGGAGAAGATGAAGAGGCAGGACTGAAGAGCTGTAGGAAAATATGAAGAGGGAGGACCGAGCAGTAAAAGCAAGAGGATCAAAAAGAGGAAAATAAAATAAAATAAAATCTGAGGTTCAAGGCAAACAAAGTCATACATTCATTGCACTAAAAGCTAATGAAGATTAAAAAAAATAATGAAACCCCTGGAAACTAATTAATTGAACTTAAGGTTAGAAAGAAATTCCATGGAAGTAGAGAGGCTCTATAGAAGTCAAGGGAGTTCTGCCACTGATATTAGAGGATACCTGTAGTGCCTCCTACAGCTTTCATTCCTGCTGTGGCATAAAATAGAATGGGAAAAACTGTGCAGACAGTTTGAAAAGCAATAACCTGCTCAGAGAAACCTGTCAAAGATGCCCAAACGCAGGTAGCAGCTTCATAATAGAAGACTGACTACTTGTAGCTATCATTGTACTTCATTCAGAACTAGATACTTTAAAATGTGCCCAACCATGGAGGAAGTACTGCATGAGTTCAGACAGAGCTTGAGACAACAATCTTGTTAATCTCAACAGGCTCTTTTCTCAGACTTGGGAACCAAGGAACCCAACTCTGTTCACTGTAGTACTGTCTGCCAAGTACTCACCTCCCTGTGGAAAGAACTGAGAGTAAATCTCTTTGAAGGTTTCCTCATTGACAACACCACTGGGACATTCCTGAAAAAAAAAGTGAAAGACAAGAAATTAATCCCATCCCATCAGGTCCAGGCAGATCCTATGCTCAAGAGACCATACAGAACACGTATGTGATTCTGAGGGGTTAATGTGTCTGATTTTGCACTTTCAACCAAATATTCATGCACTAAGTATCAGTTGGAAGTATCTTCCTAGAGAGGTCCCACGGGACAAAACCATTACTTTGTGCCATGTATTTCAATTTCATTCTTGAGACCTGAGTGACAGACATCAGCAGCAAGCACTCTGCTGCAGTGTATGGAGCTATCACTGCCACAGCTGAAAGCAGCATTTGCATGCTATGGAAACCAACATGATTGTAAACTGCATTTACACTTGGGGAGCACTGATAGAACATGTAGTCCTATCCTACCTGAAGAGTTGAGCCAATGAATTCAAAAGACCCTGCCACAGAAGATCTGATTCAAACCTTGCAGATCCTTCTGGCTCTTTACATCTCTTTCACAAAGTGAAATTAGGTAAGAAAGAATAAGCAGAAAGTGTGAGAGCACATTAGCAAGAAAATGAAAGGAGGGAGCGGAAAAAAGAGGACGAGAATGGTGACTTTACAAAAAGTACTTATGTGAAGAAGTAGAAAAGCAGAAGGGATGCTGCATTATTGCTTGCTAAACACAAACATCAAAGATCTGACAGCTGACCTCTTGTCCTGACTTACAGATGACTTTGGACAATGCACTTAATTCATTCTTGCCTTAATTCCTTTTTTAACACAGAGAGTAAAAAACCCTGGCAAGCTCCTTAGAAGTATTTCTGAAAACAAAGCTGAATGAGAGAAGACAAATGAAGTGTTAAAGTTCACACATGTATTTTTGTCTGTTGCTATGCTCTGGGGACTGATGGCTGCTAATCATAACGTGGGGAAAGGAAATGGCTTTAAATGAAGATAAAGAACAGTGTAACATCTTTTATCAGCGTAGTAACAGCTTTTCCTGTGAGAGCAAATGCTATTAGATCAAATAAGGAGATGTTCAGAGTTTTCTGACAGCTTCTGCTAAGAAACAAATACTGTAATCCTGCTAATTGAGAGATGAATGCACCACCTGTAAAACACAAGTCGGGCCTGCAGATCTAGGGTTATTCTGATTTATGCCACTTATCCTCAGCCAAAATGAGCTCTTCACCATAACTAAGCATGTGCAAACACATAGAAGATGCTCAGAGGGCTGCNAAACAATCCTGTTTGGCCAGAACAGACAAACAGAGGTCACAGAGACAAGTAAAAAGATCCTTCTTCCTGGTCACAGAGGCTGTCACTGATGAAGAGACAGAATTAGAGCACAGGTCTCTCTGAGACCAGATATATGCTGACTGCTGGGTCACACTGCCTTTCACACAGCCTTTGGGGAACAGGAGTGAAATGAATCCAGCATCTCTAAATATATGTATGTAGTCAACATCATTTACCTCCAAGACTGCTCTTTTCTTGACTCTCAGATCTGGCTTTAATCTGGTGTTAATCAGGCGATTTCTCTAGTTCAGTGGAAGAGATTTAATATTGTAATTGTTAAGTATGCCCCATGGCTTTATATCAAGTTATTGCTGACTTCTTCCATTGTACCAACTATAATTAATACTGTAATTAAAAAAAGTCTTTCTAACCTTTCTTTAAACTCTTATAAAACAGAGGGAAATAATTAAATAGTTTGCAAGAAAAATGTGAGGTTTATTGAAACCATTTCCTATATATTCTTTTTCCTCCAGCTGTGTATCATTTATTTTGTTAGAGAAAATTTCTGCTTGACAGTCTCTTAAAATTGCATTAATGATGCATTATGTTATCCTTCTGGAGAATAAAAAGGAGCAAAAATTAATTTTGAACTTTTTTTCCCCCTGAGTCCAGTGCTTCCTCCTTTAAAAAGAAAATAATATAAACCAACAAAAAGAAGAGACAGAGAATAAAAAATACATTTCTGTCTTTTGATGATTTCTTGTGCTTGCAGCTTTACTTCTGGGAAATTACTCCCCCCCCCCCCCCATGGTTACATGAACCACTCCCAAACCTGTAAATTATTTAAAGGCTTCTTTTCTTCAGTGTTTCTAAGAATACTGCAGCAGGTGGATTTCTTTTTACTACCTAATCAACACTATTTTTGGACAAGAGGCAAACTCCAAAAGGACACAACAAACATGCCTGAAATGCCTCCCTGGAGTGTCTGCTGCTTAAGGTGATAGCCCAGCTGGCCTTCAACACATGGCAGCCCTGGGTCTTCTTCCCAGCCTTGCCAATACATTGGCTTTCTCCAGAGATCTCAGTTCTGCCAAAGGCTGAATCTTGTTCCTGGTCATTTCTGCACTCTTCTCTACATCCACAGGGAGAACTCTTCCCAGAGCCTCTGCTCAGTTCCTCTGGCTACTGCCTTACTCCTGTCTCTTTTCTCTTTACCCTTGCAATAGGCTAACAGGGTAACTGGGTAACTCATTACCCTGGCTAACAGGGTAACTACGATTTCATGTAGTCTCCCTTTCCTAGTTCTTGAAATAAGAGGTCTGTCACCCCCTTGCTTTCAATCCTCACATCTAAAAATCTTTTCCAGATCTTTCTGTAGCTCTTCCACAGCTAAGTTTTAATCAGGCTTTCACCAAACATTACCTCATCTGTCAGACATAACAGTCCAAGATCAAACCAAGAAGACATCAGATAGATGCAAATTTCCAGCCAGACAGATCCAAAATCCCAGTTCACTTTTAAGAAATGGTAAATACTGTGAAAACCATGAAATAAACTTTCTTAATATTCCTCTGCATTCTCACTTTGTGTCAGATTGTACTCATGTCCTTTCTGTGGCATAAGCCAGACAAAGGATGCAAAGAGTGAAAAAGAGCAGGCACAATTGAGGCTTGCCAGCAGGAGTGTTAGCAGCAGCAGCATGTTACATCCATATGGCAAATCCTCATGGCAAGCAGGAAAACCCAGAGTGCTCTCAGCAACTGCAGTGCCTGTGGACCATGCAAAAAGGTGATCTTACAGAATCATAGAATAGTGAGGTTGGAAGGGACCTCAAGGATCATCTAGTTCCAACCCCCTGCCATAGGCAGGGACACCTCCCACTAGCACAGGTCACTCAAGGCCTCATCCAAACTGGCCTTGAACNCTTAATGGGACAAGCAGAAGCAATGCTGAAAAGTGACCTACTTGGACATGAATGAAAACTATTTGAAGATGATATAAAACAAGCACTTATGCTACTGGTGAAAATAAGCTACATTTTAACTAGGTGTCTTACTTAATTGCAAATAATTATGATAGTGGATAATGTCCTGACGTGGACTTGCACATTAGATGTTTACACACCAGATTTGTCAAAATCTCAGCAGGCAGACATAGAAAGAAGAGAATTCAAAGACTGCTGCACCTTATTCCTCTAGGGCCAGTGCAGGAGCTGGCTTTTTATAATTTTCCTGTGCCTTTAAGCTTTGAAATTCAGATAATATCCAGCTGACACATTATAAAATGATTTAGTTGTGCCTGCAGACCACTGAATGTACTTCAAGCAGAGTAGGAAACAAAACCACAAGTTGGTACACTTCTAAACTTGTTTATATTTTATTTATACATAATAAAACTGTGTGCTGGATTTTATTAGGCTGTGTGATAAAGCTTGTCTGCAGAGCCACAGAGGAGCACTGAGACACTGGAGGCTGGGGAGCCTAACCAATGCTCCCAGGGCATCCCAGGAGCCATAAACCCATCAAAGGCTTAGCTCCAACGGCCCAGAGGAGCACACAGGCACAAAGGTAAGCAGGAGCCCAAAGTATGGACAGAGAGGAAGGGGGACACTGAGAGTGAGTCTCTAAGGGTAACCATGGTCTGGTTGATTGGCTAGGGCTGGGTGATAGGTTGGACTGGATGAGCTTGGAGGTCTCTTCCAACCTGGTTGATTCTATGATTCTATACTGGGGACCAGGGATGTCCTGGCCAGCTTTGTGTGTGTGTGTATGAAATGGAATGTACCAGCAACTGTAGTGGGGATGCAGCCTCAAGGGCTCCTATGTCCAGGTGCCCACAGGCACCAATGGGTGCAAAGTTCAAGTTCTGACCAACCTTTGTGCTGTATGCTGTGAATAAATGTTTGTAATTTACTGTAAGTTAAACAAACAAATTTGCCACTCTGTAACTAATTAGTAAATATAAACCCACCCTTCCTTCACCAGAAACAGATTTCCTTGGCTATTTATTTTGAAGTGAGAAAGTACCAGTGCTGAAAGTACTCTTAGAATACAGGGTTCACTTTTGATACTGTTTTGGGTGGGTTTGGTGGTGGGTTTTTTTTTTCCTCCAGTAAAGAACCCAGAACACATATCAGGAATGACTTTTGTGAAAAGGGGTTGGATGGCATTGCTGGAGCTCAGCTCACATGATTGGCCAAAGTAGGAGAAACACTAAAAGCAGGGAGGGGGGAAAGCCCGCAGCAGCTAATAAAAGTGAAATTATTTTAGCCAGACTTCAAAGTAGATGATCCAAACAAAATGAGGTTTCTGGGGGAAAGAAGGTTTTGATGTCATGAAAGGAAAAGCAAATGCAGTCTGAAAAATCTCTCCAAAGACATGCCATGCACTAGCCTGTGAAGCAGCCTCAAAAAGCTAATTCAGAGAAACCCTCTCTCTTGCAATGTTTGAAATGTGCTGAACAAAGCACTAGAAAATGAGACTGGGGAGGCTAACCTGGGAATAGTTAGATAGTTCAGGAGATCTTTTTCCTTAACCATTAATACAGATCTTTTTAAGAATCACAGAAAACCATGGTTATGCTCTTTCATTTCTGTTGTTCTAAATAATGGCAGAAGAAGAAAAAACAGGAGATGTGGGGAGAGGAGAGCTCATGATTTCCTGACACAGTCACATCCCTCCAAGAGGGCAATGAAACCACAGAGATTGAACTACAAGCAAAGTATTGTGCAGTAGATGTTGGTAACATTTCATGGGGTTGCTTTTCTATGAAGTAAAAGAAAAAAACCCCATGTCTGTAATCTGTTATAACCTTTCCTTTCTCTGGACAGCTTCTTTGAACTGGTGTCTTGTGGACTGCTGCACTGTCAGTCTTTGGGCCCCTGCTTTTAACACCTCTTTTTGAAACTAGATGAACAGAGACATTTAATGTCCTTTGTCTAGCTGTATCATTGAACACCTCACCCCTCCAATGGGAGCTCTGAGAAGTTTTTAGGAAATCAGTGCATTATGAGATAATTGCAATGACTACAGAAGAGATACCTACATTGGCTCTTTTGATTAGGCAATTGTATTATTTTCCCATCTCTGTGTTCCTCCAGCTTTGCTGTTTGACTGCTATAAAAGTCAGTTTTTCAATGGACTGGGAGGATGATTAGCAGGTAAGTGTCTCAAGCTACTCACAAAGAATGAAGACTGGGCTTATTCTATCCTTACACCCAACACTTTGAGATCTGGCCAGGTCTATGATATAATGGAACAAGCCCAGACCTTACCTGTCTTCCCCTGGAAAGCTGCTGAAGGAGCTGCTGCTAATTACCAAGACATATGTAAAGAAGGGAAGAGGAGCAGAGGCAGGCTGCAGTGGAAGTGATGGGTAAGAGAAAGAGCATTGGATGCCTGATCATCAGTGGCAGCCACCAAACAGGCTCAAAGGGAAAGTTTGTTCTGGTGGTGATTTGTGCAGTGAAACCATAAAAGCAGGGCTTCATGACTTCACAGATCAAAGACACACTCAGTATAAACCAGAAAGTGCCATTTCTTTCCTTCTGCCAGACAGGGAGCTCTCTTCAGTTGTACAGCCCTTCATACTGGTTTAGTAGCTGGGTTACCAGCTACTCTAGCCAACAGAGCTGCTGCCTTCTACATGCCTCTTACTTGTTAATAGACTATCACTTCATTTTCCCAAAGAGAAGATAATTCCTCAAACAACTCAGAAACATGACTTACACCCAAATCAATTTTCACACTCCCTTAAGTAATTTAAATATTTTGCTTTCTTAACATTTAAAAATTACATTCTGTATTTATTCAATTAAGGAACTGATAAACAAAAAACTTTCAAGCTACTATGGATCTGGGCATACCAGAGAGATCAGTAGTGGACTCTGTCAGGGAGATTTTTGTTTTGTTTTGTTGTTTGAGCATAATTCATGCTCCATAATTATGCCATGTCTATTTAAAGTAGAACACATAAAGGGCACAGGACAAAGTGTACTTAAAATGCAGTTAATCACTAAAAGAATTTAATATTTTTTTTTTCTCCTAAAAAAGCTTCCTAGAGTAAAATGAAGATTAATTAGCACATTAGTGAAGTCTTTTCTACTTTGTAGGAGAGTTGAGAGTCACAGTATATTAATATGTGTAAGACATATGAAGATAATCAGTAAGCAGGAATCTTGAAAGCTCAAAGTACAAAGCAGCAGCTCAAAGTACAAAGTGGAGTGGAGATTTTTCGTTTTTATTTATTACACACTGCTTGAAATTAGGAAAGTTTTAAGGACAGTATTAATATTCTTTACACCTGTGGGATCTTAACCCTGCTATGTACAACAATGCACATTATATAGAAGAATGTTTATAATGACCTATTTCTACCTTGATGGATTTTCACTCGATTTCTCTAATGAATAACCTGTGTTCAGTTCAATCACATTGAAAACTACTGGGTTTTAAAATTGCAATTATCACTTCTACTTTTTTTTGTGTTCTCAGAAAAGGGACAGCTATTAATTTAACCTCCCACCTGAATTAGTGCTTGGGGCTTTTTTATCTAATTTGGTTTCTCATCTTATTTTTCTCAGAAGTGGACTACAAAATGTGTTTTTAAAGCTTTTCTATATTGAAACAGTTTTTGCTTTACATTAAAAAAAAAAAAAAACAACTTCTGTACAATCATATAACCAAGCAGTGATGAATGACAAAATATGTTGAAGCTATGTCTTAGATTAGATTTGAGAACTTGAAAAGGGACATTCCCCCCCTAAAACAGCCTTGTTTTCAGTTAATGCAGAATTAAGCCACACAGATCAGAACATAAAAGAACATGCTCTAGTTTGGTATGCTTGAATATACTTGTGAGCCTTGAGAGCTAGTAATGGAGGTGAAAAAATACTCTCAATTTTTGTAGAAGCTGTATGAGATGAAAGATACAGACAGTACTAAGTTTAAAGCGGGATCTAGAACACAGGAGGCATCCCCAAATAGAGTGCACTAATTACTGAGTCTGAAGGGACATAGAATCACACAATGTCAGGGGCTGGAAGGGACCTCCAAAGCTCATCCAGTCCAACACTCCTGCAGAGCAGGATCACCTAGAGCAGATCACACAGGAATGCATCCAGGTGGGTTCTGAGTATCTCCAGAGAGGGAGACTCCACAACCTCCCTGGGCAGCCTGTTCCAGTGCTCTCTCACCCTCACATGGAAAAAATTCCTCCTCATGTTTCCATGAAACTTCCTATGCCTCAGCTTCCACCCATTGCCCCTTGTCCTGTCATTGGGCACCACCCAGCAGAGCCTGGCTCCTGGCACTCACCTTTACACATCTGTAAACATTGCTGAGGTCACCTCTCAGTCTCCTCTCCTCCAAGCAGCACAGCCTCAGCTCCCTCAGGCTCTCCTTGGAAGGATGTTCCAGTCCCTTCATCGTCTTTCTGGCTCTGTGCTGGACTGTCTCAAGCAGTTCTGTGTCCCTTTTGAACTGGGGGGGCCAGAACTCAACACAATACTCCAGATGTGGCCTCAGCAGGGCAGAGGAGTGGGGCAGGAGAATTTCTCTTGACCTACTAACCACAGCCCTTCTAATCCACCCCAGAATGGCATTGCTTCTCCTGGCCACAAGAGCACATCCATCCTTTCTATCTGCCCTCCCTGATCCAAGGCACAATAGAATCACATCAACTAAAAGCCCAGGGAGGCAACACCTTGTATTGCATTACCATTACTGTCACAGAAGCTGTAGACTCACTTTCTAGCTCAGTGACAACAGCACACATTTCTAGGAACACTGTGGAAGCCAGGGGATCTGGCAGAATCAGTCCCTGACACCTCTTGATGAAATGTATGTGAAAACTCATTTCAAGCCTTGTCTCATCAGGCAAAACACAAAAGTTCTTGCTTCTATTTAGCCTCCTCTAGAAGAGCTATGATAATGCTCCCCAATGGCACAGTGAAGCTAAGCAAGACATTGAGCCTCCCACGGATGAACAAAAGCCTCTTCCCACCCCCTTCAGGCTGTGGTGGTTTCAGAGGAAAACAAGCAGAAATAACAGAACTGGCTCACATCCAGCATGTGTGGCTTCACACAGTAAATAACAATCAACACTTTGGCTGCTTCCACCATGCAGCAGGCAAGGTGCCAGAAACACTTTTAATCAGCACTGCTCTTTGCTTAGCAGTGCCCACAGACTAGCACAATTTTCAGTTTCCTGTTATTAAGCAGTGGCAGTAAAACAGTAGTAAACAACCTAACTAAAGAGCTGAACTTAAAAGCTCACCCCAAAGCTTGACATACCAAACTTTATAGAGGAGTCCCTGGCATCTGCAAGGTGCTTACTGCTTGTGCCCTTATTTGTCACTGCAGGAGGGCATTCTCCAACCCTCCCTTCACACACAGGCAGGAGCTACAATTAAACTAAATGTAGCAGAACCTATGCTTTGGATACCCAGAAGTGCAGTTAAATAGTAAACACTTTGGTACAGACCAGGTTCTCAGCCTCCTGGGAGAAGATGTATTCAGGTGAGCACTGCTTCTGTGACTCACCTTTCACACCTTCCTGGCTAAGTGCTTTTCATCAAGCCTCTCCAAATCGACTGAAATTGTAGGTCAGAGGAGTGGGAATAGCTCCTTGCTGGTCACTCCCTTAGACCTGCTCAAGTGGTTCACATGAGCAGAATGAAGGACATCACCAGTCCTATCAGCAGTTGTTAAGTCAGTTCTCTACTCTAAAACCATGGAGGCCTTTATTTTGTTTTTCTTACTTGAGGGAGTTCAAATTTAGAAGCTTGGGGGGTGCTGTGGTTTTGCCTAGAGGCTCCTTGTGCCCTTAGAGGAAACTCTACTAACGACCTTCTGCTAACATTTAGCAGACCATCATCATTACTGATATTTT
Source organism: Ramphastos sulfuratus (assembly GCA_013399055.1). Lineage (NCBI taxonomy): Eukaryota > Metazoa > Chordata > Aves > Piciformes > Ramphastidae > Ramphastos > Ramphastos sulfuratus. The sequence continues at coordinate 300,714 of WBNM01019603.1, forward strand.
ATAGCCATATCTGAAAACAAGAAAGCCTGAATTTAGCACTAGGTACTCATGAAGCAACTTCAGTGTGTCAGGTGTGAGAAAAACAGAGCTATATTCTGGGTAAAAGGCTGATCTGACTTCTTGTGTATTTGTCAGCCAATAGGATGTTGATACTAAGTCCTGACACCTAACCAAATTTTCATTGTAATCATGAAGTAAGAAGACTGTGAGCTTTGCATTCCTGGGACACATCTGCATTAAAGACACTCATCCTATTTCAGCATTTTTCAGAGTGGTGGTTCTTTGTTTCTTTGTAAGACATTCAATGGTAAAGGCAGACAGATTAATATGTGGTTAGTGTTAACTCTGATGAAAAGCACAGAAGAATTTCAGCTTCTACGGAACCCTGTCAGCTCACAGAAATGGCAAAGAACATGGAAGTCAGTCAGGACTGGGTTAGAAGCTGGAAATCAGACACTGCACTCATTACTTATAGAGTAATGCAGCTACCCTTTAACAAAGGTTTTGCTTTCTCCACTAACAACACTTTCTCTGAGAAGGGCCCCAGCATTGCACACTCCAGAACAAAAGTGCTTCCTTGCATCGATGTTTACAAATCTGAGCCTAGTGTTAGCATAAATAGGACCTGACTCACCAAGTACAGGGGTGAAAATCAGACTCAGTCAAGACAACCATGTCTCTGACAGAGAGATGCAGTCCATGGAAGGAAATATTTCTTCCCTGTTCACACACTGAGGGCAATGTTTCTCGTCGTGGAGGCTCTCTGACATTCCATGTCTGTGGCAGGATGCCTGCTCTCTGTATCAAAGCCTCACAGCCACACCTGTGCTCATCCAGCCTTCCAGCACACCCTACCTATATATACTTTATTCTGCTGTCCAAAGGGCTCGCCAGAGCATGGGTCCACAACAGGGAGAAGATACTTGTCCACTGAGCTCTGTTATTTATGATGATCATGGAGGGGCCGGAATGACCTGAATATAAATATGGCATCTAAATGAATCATAGAATCAACCAGGTTGAAAGAGACCTCCAAGCTCATCCAGTCCAACCTATCACCCAGCACTATCCAATCAACTAGACCATGGCACTAAGTGCCTCATCCAGCCTTTTCTTGAACACCTCCAGGGGTGGCAACTCCTCCACCTCCCTGGGCAGCCAATTCCAATGCCAATCACTCTCTCTGTGAAGAACTTCCCCTAATATCCAGCCTGTACCTCCCCTGGCACAACTTTTAAATGCTTTAAGAGAAGAGCAAACAGTTCCATAAGACAGGGAAGGATTTACCATCACTACTTACAGATGAGACATTGTTTCTAGAGTTCAGTAAGACATGACAAAAGAGTCANGATAAATCTCATTTAGAATGCTCTGAAGCTTTCTTCGTCTCCTACATGGACACTTGACACAAGGCTTTTGGCAGCATATCTAAAATTTGTAGCATGAGTCAAACATTAGAGCTGAATAGTGAAATAAACCTAAATAAATCACAATTTATATTTGCTAGCATATTTTTGTGACAATACAAACAGCAAAAAGAAACAAAAAAGAAGCAGTGGACAGTTCCCAGTGAGAGCAGAGAAGGAGAAGGGGAAAAGATAACTAGAGAATCAGACACAACTGAAAAAGAGTTACCTATCACACAGGGCAGGCCAAAGAAAGGGATTTCATTTTTCATGGTTGTATCATTCTTTATGGAGATTCATTGAGGTCGAAATGGCTGGGCATAAAAACCTCCTGCAAAACCTGCTTAATTTTATGACACATAAAATTTGTCTTTGTTCCATAACTTCTGAGAACAGAGTAAGAAAATAAGGCTGCTATAACTTGGGCTCCATTACAGGCATGGTACTACATCTCTTGCTCACTGAAGCAGATGCTGTATGACTTATTTATTTTCAACACTCCTGGAAGTGCAGTGGATTCTTTTATTGCTTTTTTTGAACTAGCTTCATTGTGGTTATTTGATCGAGCCTGAGGGATGGAGAGACTCAAATCTGGAGAATTGTACTACTTAGAGATAAGTAGAAAAAACTAATTAATTCCTTTGCATAAGCTTCTAACCTGTTCATAAACTGTTTAGTGTTGAGATAGTCACATTAATTGAAAAGGGATGGGCCTCAGTCTTGGGATGCTGTTTAGTTCTTCATTGAGAAATGAAGCAGAAAACTTCTCAGACTGCCCTGATATTTATCAAAAGATTCTGCTCCCAGGAGCTCTAAATGCAGAAAGCAATGATCACATGAAGAAAGGCTTCTCATTTGCAGACCAAAACCTGCAACCTCCAGTTTCAGGTCCTTTCCTGAACTGAGAACCCTGGATAGCCCTGACACATTCCAACTGGATGGCAGGAATGCCTTGATTAAGATGCATACTTTTTCATGGCTTATTAATCTAAGAGGAAATTTTAAAATATTCTGAAGAAACCAAAAAAAAACTGATCAGTTTTTTTTCCAGCAGAGGGAACAAGGACACGTATTAGCTTATCTAGTGGTAAAAAAATAATAATTCAAATACATTTTGGTATTGCCTCATGGGAATATCTTCCTCTGAGACTGGACTGGAAGTGTTTAGAGCCAGTTATCACTAAATTACAGTTGTCTGACAGACAGAAAGAGCACAATGTTCTTTTCACCACAGACAGTTAATGTGGTGTGGAACAAGGCGGCCGAATAAAATGTAATTAGTAAGTTTCTATCTAGAGCTTCGGAATCCTCAAGCAGGCATTCTTAGAGTGAAGAACACAAAATCCTCAGGACATTTGGGCATGTTCCATGAAAATCAATGAACCTTGCAACTGACTTGAAGAGAGGCAGGATTCTTAGCCTAGCAGAGTAACAGTATGAATTCAAGAGCTGAAAGTTACAAGCATCTAGAATTGGTGAACCTACAGAGACAGTTAAACACTGATAAACTTTCCATTACTTGCTGGTGTCAACTTCAATCTGATTTTGCATCTGCTTTCATACTAAAGTTCTCTGTTGTTTTATGCTGTGTCACTCTTCTTTCTCATCCCTCTCTGGAGGAAGGAAACAAACATTACCTGCTTTAAAACTTTTCTAACAGTAACGAATCACCCACTGTGCTCTGATTTTTACACGGACTCATTTAGGACATGGAGAAGATTGACAAAAAGCTTATGACCTAAAAACTTAGGAAAGAGGTGAAAAAAGACTGTGAGGTGAACTGGGTTATTCAACATGACAGAATCACAGAAAAATGCAGG
>WBNM01019604.1:0-40472 GCA_013399055.1 Ramphastos sulfuratus
AGATCCAGTTGTATTTATCACTGATTCAGCTGCTGAACTGGTGGCAGATTTGTTGTTTAAATTGACTTTGTTTCCCCAAGCCCTGTCTTTTGCCTGTGATCACACCTGGTGAGTGAGCCCTCTCAGTCACCTGTCTAGACCCTCAAGCCTTTTGCTGTGTTTTCTCTTCTCCATTCCACCAGAGTGGGGTAGGAGTGAGTGGCTGGCTGCTTTGTTGCTGGTTGGATGACTCAAACCATGAGAGAAGTCCTGGGTATAAGGCTCTGCTGTAAACAGATACCCTTTGCTCCTTGTTTCTTTGTACCCAGCTGAAATAGGTTATTAAGTCTGTGACACATCAAAGGTTAAGATAAACTCTACTTCCAGATGTTGTCCTTGAGGATAAAAACTGCTGTGTAGTATTGCAGTGCAGTACAAGGCAACACCATGACAGGGCTGATATACTGTGGAAGCTGTGGGACACTTGCCAATGTTCTGTGGAAACCTTTTTCAAATTCAGGTGCCTGACAAGAGCTAAGACCCATCTTAGGGAAGGGAACTACTCCCTGCCACTGCTCTCCTGATGGCAGCAGAATTACACCAGGAATTAAGATGAGTAAGGACTTTTTGGGTTTGTTTGTTTTAGTTCTAGGAAACTGGATTTACACAAGAAGCAGAGATTAGATGTTAGATTCCTCCTGGGTGGAAGACTGACATTGCCCCAGAGAGCACACCTGCTGAAGGCAGTTTCTATGTACCTATAGTACAGATACTAGAGAAATCAAAGCTTCTTTGAGACCATCAATCAGTAGGAGATAACTTCTGTTTGACAGGTAGTCTCCTAATCATGACCGAATGGGTAGATGAAGAGCTATGGATGTGATATGCCTTGACTTCAGCAAGGCTTTTGATACTGTCTCCCATAACATCCTCACAGAACAGCTCAGGAGATGTGGCATAGAGGTTTGGGCTGTGAGGTGCATTGAAAACTTCTCCACAACAGAGTTCAGAGGGTTGCCAGCAGTAGCACAGAGTCAAGTTGGAGGCCTGTAGCCAGCAGTGTTCCCCAGAAATCAGTACTGGGTCCAGTTTTGTTCAGTATCTTTATCAATGACCTGGATGAGGGCATTGAGTGCACCCTCAGCAAGTTCCCNCTGAGGGACTTGAGCATCTCTCCTGTGGAAAGAGACTGAGAGCCCTGGGGCTGTTTAGTCTGGAGAAGAGAAGGCTGAGGGAGGACCTGATGAATGTCTATAAATATCTGAGGGGTGGGTGTCAAGTGGAGGGAGCCAAGCTCTTTCTGGGGGCGCACAGCAATAAAACAAGGAGCAATGGATACAAACTGGAAGAGAGAAGGTTTCACTTCAACATGAGGACAAACTTCTTCATGGTGAGAGTGGTGGAGCCTTGGTACAGGCTGCCCAGAGAGGTTGTGGAATCTCCTTCTCTGGAGACTTTCAAAACCCACTTGGGTGCATTCCTGTGCAGACTACCCTGGGTGATCCTGCTTTTGGCAGGGGGGGTGGACTCTTACGATCTCTGGAGGTCCCTTCCAACCTCTAACATTCTGTGATTCTGTGATCTCCCATAGCACATGTCCCCATGGACCTAATAAAGGCGGTCAGGGAAGATCTTTTGCAAAAGGCATGCTTGAGCCTAGCTTCCCAAGCAGATCTTTCTGTCATTCAAAGCCACAGCCTTTCAAAGCTGCACAGCTCTTTTTATAAGAGCAGAAAGAACAGCCAGTAACTCTAAGTCATCTCCAACAAAAATGCTTTTTTCTTTCAGTCTCTTGGGTACTGTTTTCCTTCCATCATGAGTGCATTCTGCTGGCAAGCTCAGCTGTGGTGGTGCTGCTTGGATAGTTTAATAACGCCCTGGCAGCCTGATGTCACTAAATAAATAAATATATTACATTTGACTTAAAACCTCTCTGCTGCTTCAGTTATGTGTTGCTACAGCTTGCCCAGTGCAGCTTCTGCCCAGTGCAGGAAAAGGCAATGGGGAATCATGGTCCCTAAGTGATTTTAGCATCGGGGTAAAACTGGAGGCTAATCTTCAACAGGTGAAACTCAACAAAGGAACAGAAGTTGTTCACCCAGTTCAACTTTGAAACCAAATCCACGAGACAGATGACTGCTCACAACTCTGGGCCTAATCTTCAACTGTAGGAGAACAGGATGACATAACTATAATTATTCATGCTTAATCAAAGTCATTACTACTGGATGAGGAAATTGTTTAAAAAGCTCAGCTGACTTCCCAAATGAATTCTCACAGAATCACAGAATGTCAGGGGCTGGAAGGGACCTCAAAAGCTCATCCAGTCCAACCCCCCTGCCAGAGCAGGGTCACCTACAACAGATCACACAGGAACACATCCAGGCAGGTCTTGAGAATCTCCACAGAGGGAAACTCCACAACTCCCCTGGGCAGCCTATTCCAGTGTTCTGTCACCCTCACAGAGAAAACATTTTTCCTTATGTTTCCATGGAACTTCCTATGCCTCAACTTCCACCAGTGCCCCTTGTCCTGTCATTGGGCGTCACGCAGCAGAGCCTGGCTCCAGCCTCTGGGCCCTCAGCCTTTACATATTGATAACCATGGATGAGGTCACCTCTCAGGCTCCTCCTCTCCACTGGGCAAAATTCTGAGTCTCTTAGGTTCTAACAGAAGAAAATAATAAATTCAGAGATCTTGCTTACATTTGATATATTCCAGCAGGAATGTTTGCCTATGGAGGGTTTTCATGAGAAGATGACCTTATACTTCTTGAAACTGGGAAACCTGCCCAAGTGTCTGGTGTAGTAACAGAGCAACCCAGGATGTACTCCAAGCTTCAGAATCAAAAGCATATCTGATTTTACCCATAACTAAGGAATTTGCACCTCTACAAGTCTGAAACAGGCTAGAAAAGTGTGAAGCACTGACAAGACCTGTACTTCACCCCAGAACTGAAAACACAATGATGCAGCCATTAACTGCCCTGGATGAAAGAGCCTATTCCATCTCTGAGAGATGAAAAGCAATCTGAGTGAGGCCTTGATGATCTCAGCTGTCCTTGGGTAAGGGGGGAAAAAAAAAACCAACCCAACCTTCTCAAGAAGAGACTTTAATGCCCTCTACTATGCATCACCCAGCAAGGAAACTCTTTACCTCCCTGAATCTTAGGTGTCCTGCTCTGGGGAAACTTAGGGCCCTGCTCTAACACCTACAATACTGAAAGAAGAAAAGCAGCTCTGTTTAATTGGCATTTTTCTGTGTCTCCTGCCCTGCAATGTGTTGGATGTAGCCATCCCTTCTCCTAATGCCAGCAGTACAGTGATTGTGGTGCCAGACCACAGTACTGCCATTCTCCTGTGGGCATTTTGGGCTATTTTAAGTAAACTCTATTCTAAGTCATGACTATGTTTACAGTTGGGTTTAACTTCAGCTCTCCTGGCCACATTCCAGCTAAGATAATTACGTTCTGCTTGCCAAAATCCCCTGTGCAGTTTTTGCGCAAAACAAGTTACCCTTCATACACTTGTGCACCGTGGGGTTAAATTCTTGTCTCATTCTACCCTGAAGGTGGCTGAACTCTAATGCTGTGGAAACAATCCCTGCTTTTACAGTTCTTAAAGTGCTTTAGGATCCTTTGGGATTAAGGACATTAAATGACTGCAAGCTGTAATATTAAAAATACATGCAACTTTATAGGCACAGTTGCCATTGTTGTTGGCGCTGTGTAGCACCAGGGGACCCATTGTGTCAGGAGCCATAACTACAGAATAGAGATGGTTCTCCAAATTGGATCCAGCTGGAAGAAGTGGTCACACATCCAGCTGCTGCTTCCTGCAATGTGACAAGAGCACAAGCAACTTGGTGAGATGCTAAAGCAAGAGCTACAACTGCCTTAGAGCTGCAAACAGATCTAGCCTGGTTTCTTGAGGCATGAGTCCGTAACCTAAACTAAAAGGACCATCAAGTAGGCAACAGCAGGCAGGTGAAGGAAAGCCATCACAAACAATTTCTGCTGGGGTCTCTAAGTCCCTGGCTGACACTTAGAGGACAGCAGATTGAATTTACAACATATTCCACATATCCTATCTTGTAATGCAGATAAGATCTCCTCCTCTTCACTTTGTAGAGGAGAGGGCCAAGGGTGTGTGTGTGAGATACAATCAAAGTTTAGGAAGTCATAAAAGTGATAGATAAGTTGAAAGTGGAACTGTTGATCACCAAAGCTCACAGGATTAGGAGAGGACATTGACGGAAAGGAGTAATAGATGAGCTTAAAACAGACATAAGAGAGTAGATGTCTACACAGCAGGTAGTGAACTTCTGCAGCTTGTTGCCACAGGAGATCACGGAGGCAGACAGCCTTACTGGGTTCAGATACATCCATGGACAACGTGGTCACTAAAGGCAAAAAGCAGAGCATGCCCTCTAACGTGTCCAATCCAATAAGCATCAATTTGGGAGCAGTAAAATGGGACTGCAATGTAGGTAACAGCAGGCTTGTACCTTTGCCCTCCTGTCACTGTAAGGTCCGGAACACTGGGACAGCTGGACCACAGTTCTGAGCAAACACAGCCTTTACTATATACTTAGGATGAGCGTTTGATCGACACTGAAGGGTTCAAGGTATGACCAAGGGTAGGACAGACCATCAATATACTCCAGCATAGTAGAATCTGTAGCACTGATGTGCTTAGCCCATTTTCAGAGGAGATCTGGAGGGACTAGCATATCCCCCCCAGCATAAAGTCTTTTTGTGTTTAAGGCACGCAAAAGGAGAGGATGGACTCCTCTTGCCTCTTTTCCACAGAATCACTCAGGGCTGGAAGGGACCTCAAGTATCATCCAGCTCCGACCTTCCTGCCATGGGCAGGGACACCTCACACTAGATCAGGTTGCCCAGAGCCACATCCACTCTGCCCTTAAAAACTTCCAGGGATGAGACTTCCACCAGCTCCCTGGGCAATCTGTGCCAGTCTTTCATCACCCTCATGCTGAAGAACTTCTTCCTAACATCTAATCTAAATCTGCCCTCCTCTAGCTTGGATCCATTCCCCCCAGTCCTGTCACTACCTGATACCTGATCCCTCCTCAGCTTTCTTATAGACTCCTTTCGGATACTGGAAGGCCACAATAAGGTCTCCTCAGAGTCTTCTCTTCTCCAGACTGAATAACCCCAACTCTCTCAGCCTGTCCTCACAGCAGAGCAGCTCCAGCCCTCTGCTCATCCTTGTGCTCTCTGTGATGTTAAAACATGTACTACATGATATGGTATTCTACAAGTGCTATCTCATTTGCTCTTGAGCATCTCCATTAACTCCACTGGTGCAATTTCAAGGAGGCATTACTCTCTTCAAACAGATGTACTTTGTCACTACAGTATTGTGCTCATCATCTGAAGGCTGCAATTGAGGCTGCAGGATGGGAGTTACCATCCATGTATTTCTATTACAAGACACTGTAACATGTACCAGAATTGTTAGAGAAATTAAAATAGACCAGTCATTTCCGCTCCTTGGTCTACATAGATTAGATTTGATTACCTCTCTCCAAAGAGGAATTTTAAAATAAGAACTCTGTTATCCATCAGTTCTTCTTTCAGTTGTTAAGCAGAATTAAATCTGCTGGAGCTCCTCTCCTATGAAGACAGGCTGAGAGAGTTGAGGTCGTTCGGTCTGGAGAGGAGAAGGCTCCGAGGAGACCTGGTGGCCTTCCAGCATCTGAAGGGGGCTACAAGAAAGCTGGGGAGGGACTTTTTAGGGTGTTAGGTAGTGACAGGACTGGGGGAATGGATCCAAGCTAGAGAAGGGCAGATTTAGATTAGATGTTAGGAAGAAGTTCTTCAGCTTGAGGATGGTGAGAGACTGGCACAGGTTGCCCAGGGACATGGTGGAAGCCTCATCCCTGGAAGTTTTTAAGGGCAGAGTGGATGTGGTTCTGGGCAACCTGATCTAGTGCGAGATGTCCCTGCCCATAGCAGGGGGGTGGGAGCTTCGCTGATCCTCAAGGTCCCTTCTGGCCCTGATAATCCTATGATTATCCTGGGCACTCTGTGCTTTACTTACATCTCTCTAAAGGCACAGGCTCCCTACTAGCCTTCAGAGTGAGTTTACACGGCAATTAAGATAAGAAGTGGGATCAATAGATCTGCACTCTCTCCTTCCATCTTCTGTGGGGCTCCCCTGCCCTTAAAGGCACCGAGGATTGCCCTGGCTTTAGGTCAGGGAGCTCAGCGCCCCCCGCCGTATCTGTACTCACGCCAGCCTAGCACCGCAGTTTTCGCCTTCCATGTCGGCTCCAGGAACGTTGTCTGTGTTCACGGACTCAGTCTCACTGGTGGGCATGCTCACTGTAAGAGTCAAAGGGAAGAAAAAGAGAAGGTTGACCATTAGAACCTGGCACACCTGTCGATAAATCACATGAGAGAAGGAACCGAGTTAATGAAAAGACCCTCAGCTGTAGTTGCTGAGGATTAAGCGATTGGCTGAGTAAGCCTAGCGCTCCCCTGCACAGGTTGGGGAGGTGGGCTTCAGGAATATACAGAGCTCACTCAAATGCTGCAAAAAAAAAAAAAAAAAAGGCAAAAAAAGCAGCTTCTCTCTTTCAGAGTCAGTTCCTGGGAATTTTATGAATGAGGATCATTGAAAATTAGAGAACCTGACAAAGCCAACAAGAAGCTTTTGTTTGATTCAGTGGAACACTTCGGAACACTTCTAAACCCTCTTCCTTTACTTGCACCAGCCCAACCAGCTCAATGCCCTTTTCAACCTTTCTTTGCAATGAATAGAATACCAAACAAAATGCCCAGACTGACAAAGTTTCAGACAAATGGCTGCTGTTAGGATGACAGCAAGTACCACATCAATAACACTGATGCAGCATCTTCACATATTAACCATTAATGGGTTTCAATCTTACACTTGTACACTGGGATGAGAGGGGAACTCAGACTCTCTGTCCCACTCAGATAATACAACAGAATAAGCTAATGAATATGAACTGTGGTGGAGAATTTATGTTGGCTATTGTCAACTGAGAGCTGGACAGAATCTTCTAGGCTTTTACAGAAGTGTCATGGAACAAACACAGAATGAAAGCAAGCTTAGCTGTGAACCTATCTCATCTGAATTCAAAGACCTGTTACATTTCCAATGTTATCAAACCTCAGTATTTTCTTTGCTTCTGCAGATTGAAAAAAACCAAACAAACAAAAAAAAACAACCAAAACAACCAACACAACCCTGAACCATCATTTTCACTCCACCAGTTGCTCCCAGCTCCTATCATGAGCTCAAATAACTCCTTACTTTATAAGCATTCGACATAAGTTAGGACAATGGATAGATCCGGTATGTGTTCTCTTTCTTCCCCTCTCCTTTTCCAAATACACAAAAGAAATGAAGAATTATATTTAAAACTGAATTCTGGAGGAGTAATACAGAGATCTCAGATACCTGGTAGAACTTGAGGACAAGACCTGTACTAGCTGCTGGATACACATCTCAAATCAAACCTGAGAGCATACATTATTAGCTGTTAAAGAGGTTTCTAATAGCCTGTAAGAATACATTTCTCAATACTAAGATCACCTCTATCTCTGAATCCTTGATGCAAAAGAAAGCAATGTAGAACAAATAGGTTCCATTAGGCAGATGTTTAATGGGCCATGGGACCAGGTTTTCTTTTAGAGGCTACAAAGGTCTCAGAAGGTTTTTTCCAAAGAGGCCCTATCTTTCTGCTTTGAAATCATTGGGACAGAAATATCATAGAATGGCTTAGATCAGAAGGGATCTTAGAGATCATCCACTCCAAAATCCCTGTCATTGGCAAGGAGGCCTCTCAACTAGACTTGGTTGCTCAAGGATTCATCCAGCCTGGCCTTGAACACCTCGGGAGGGGGCATCCACAATCTCTCCAGGCAACCTACTGCAGAGCCTTACCACCCTCATACTGAAGAACTTCTTCCTAAGATCCAGTCTGTTGGAAGCCCTCTGAAAATCTGCTCCCGTCCAAGCTGAACAATCCCAGCTCCCTCAGCCTATCCTCATAGCAGAGGTGTTCCAGCTCCTGGACCATTTTTGTAGTCCTCCAACAACTGCATGTCCTTCTTGTGATGGGGACACCAGAACTGGACACAGAATTCAAGACAGGATCTCACAAAACAGAGCAAATGGGAAGAATCACTTCCCGATGCAGCACGCCATGCAGCTGCCTTCTGGACTGCATGAGCACACTGCTGGCTCATGGGGAGCTTCTCATCAATCAGCATCCCCAAGTCTTTTTTCTTCAGGGTTACTCTCAACCCACTCTGCACTCAGCCTCTATTTGTCCTTCATAGCCTGTATCTTTCCTTCACAGAATCATAGACCTCCAAAGCTCATCCAGTCAAACCCCCTCTGCAGTCAGCAGTGACATCCTCAACTAGATCAGGTTGCCCACAGACCTGTCCAGCCTCACCTTCAATATCTCCAGGGATGGGGCCTCAACCACCTCCCTGGGCAACCTGTTGCAGTGTTCCACTACCCTCACGGTGCAGAATCTGCTCCGAATATTCAATCTCAATCTGCTCTGCCCTAGTCTGAAGTCATTGCCCTTGTCCTGTCCCTGCAGGCCTTTGCAAACATCCTCTCTGCAGCCTTCTTATAGCCCCCTTCAGGTCCTGGTAGGCTGCTATCAGGTCTGCCTGGAGCCTTCTTTTCTCCAGACTGAGCACCCCCAGCTCCCTCAGCCTGTCCTCACAGCATCCCAGCACCATCCCATCCCAGTAATTCCCATGCCTGTAACACACATCTTAGGGCAATTTAAAGTTACTGTGCTGTGTTGTGAGGACTACATGAAAGAATGGACTATCTGGCACTCTTGCCATAGCTATGCCACACTGTACTCTAACAGTGCTCATTCCTTTACAGAGAACAGATGTTTCGATGATCTTTATTTGGAAAAGCAACTTAAGGAAACAGCTGAATCCACATTTTGTACATGAAAAGAGTCAAGTAAGCTGTAAGAAGATCCAGAATTCATAATTAAAATTTTAGGTCCAGACTAAGCCCAAAACATTAATATTTTGCAAGTCATCTTTGAAGATGAGGCAAAGCACTTTCAAGATATTTTTGAGCTTATTTGCAAATGGGAACCCATTTTTTGAACATTAGCAAGAGCTCAATTTGCAGAGCAGCTTATTGTCTTGAGCACGTGAAGGAGACACTGCACAAGCAATAGAGAAAGCACAGCAGGCACATGCATGAATACACAAAGCCACATTGTACTTCAGCCTGTATCGAGACACACGGACACAGAGACACGCAGCGTGGACACAGAGTGCAGTGAAACATTACCATGGGTTTCTGTGGAGTGACTAAACCAAGCAAACTTTCCTTTCTTCTTATCAGGCAAGTCAGCTGGAGTGCTTCCTTTCACAGACAAGATGGTCAGTGTCAAGTACCAGGAACAAGACATCAATAGAGAACATGCAGCCAGTGACAGGCAAAAGAAAAAAACAAGGAACTCAGCTTACACATGACATCCACTTCTGTATGCAAACTTCTTCAGGTGAATTAAGAGTACAAAATGAAAAACAAAGGCACACAGAAGTGTGAAATATCGTAACAGATCATCAAAGGATAACTCGGCCTTGATTTCTGCTCCTCTTTATATCTGGCTTCTGAGCATCTGAAGTTGGTGCATTTGAGTTCACAGGTCAAACCCTTTTTCTAGTGACATCAATGGCAATTCTCTTCTTGTTTGACTGTCTGAACCATCAAAATTGATGGAAGAAAGCTAATGGCAATGTGTCCTTAGGTTATTCCCTGACCCTTAGTTCAGAATCTAGACTAGCCCATTCTGGAATGAGGTTCTTTGGTTTTCTTCCTAAACTGTTCCAATATCTAAACTCTTCCAAAACTGTCAGAGGTGCTAAAGGAAAGCTGTTGGGGCAATCACATTTCTCTGTCTTTCTCCATGGCTGGAAAGTAACAACCTTCATCAAGCACTCAGATGTACACTGCCTTACGCAAAACCAGGAAACCCCTAGACTATGTCTCTTGATTTATGTTTGAATTTACACTTGACATTCATCCTCTGATGTCCTCCTGATGCATGACTTTTCATGGCACCACCTCATGTTGATCTCTGCCTATTTTATATATATATATACACACACACACATGCACACACATGCACACAGAGGTCTTCAGTCCACCCAGATCAGAAGAGCATGCAGAGAGATGTCTTAGAGTGTACTTCACACTTCCCTAACCTTACTGCTGATAAAACCCAAATGCAAAGTAAGGGACACAGCTGTGGTGGCACACAGGCTGAAGGGACTCCTGTGGTTCTCCTTGCTGGCACTAGCTCACAGGCATTTTTTATACTTCATTGATGGAAAACATTAAGGACAACAAAAAGAATTAAGATGGCATCAAGTATTAGAAGAATGATGACCTAGAAGTTAGAGGTCAGGACAGAGAGGAGATTGGGATTGAATTTGCCAATGTAGTATGCTCTCAGCAGGGCAATCACTTACTTTACCTGGCACCTCACATCATCTTCAATATCAGAGGATAACCATGTGTGCAGATGCTGGGAAATTCACTCAGGCTAGTTAACAAACCCTGAAAATAGAAGATGCTGTAGAAGAATTGTGTATAAAGTGGGGCTGAACACGAGAGAAAGCAGAGCAAATACTGCTGGAATGGCTCCCTTGTCCAGCTCAGTTCTCAGGGACACTGGGCTATGTCCACACCCCATCTCCAGCCTACAAACAAGGCACGCATTTTTTTGTAGTTCAGCTAATTAATTACTAGAAACATGAACCAAGAATGCTGGAGGTAAATCCACCACAGGAATGCTTTAATAAAGAGCTTTTTTTTTTTCTTTTCTCATAAGTGGTTGCCTCTAGTCCAAATTGAGTTCTGTTTAGGGCCATGGTGTACAGACTGTGCCATCTGAATGGCTGCTTCCTCCATGGAATTTTGGGAGTTGAGACAAATGCAAAAAAAAGAGGTAAATGCAGAGTTTACCCCATCTTGGCACAAAGCAACTTAGCAGTGGAAATCCTAGTGCCTCCCGTCCTGTGCTGTATGTGTTCAGTGAATTATCCAATCTTACAGGAGTAGCTCCCTGTCAACTTCAAAAAAATCCACTGCTTGTAAGCAAATCAGAGATCACCAGGGACCTTGGTTCTGCCAGACATAGGAGAACCCCATCTCTGCACCTCCTGACCTTCAGGCAGACCATTATATCTTCCATCTACCACATACTTTGCATTGAAAGTGCTTCAGTGTCCAAAGGGCAGCATGGGTAAGGCAGTGATTGACCCCTGGGTGCGATTCAGCTGCCCACCTACTGCCCTAAGGTATTATGTCAAGGGACTAAATACTGGTGGTGTCTATAGGTGAATACTTGACAGCAGAGAACAACTTTGTCCCCACACCTATCTAACCTAAGTGACAGTAGGCTGTCAAGGCTGCCCAGGCAGCCAAGGCCAATGGCATCCTGTCTGGGATTAGAAATGCTGTGTCCAGCAGGAGCAGGGAGGTGATTGTCCCCTTGGACTTGGCTTTGGTGAGGCCACAGCTCGAGTGTTGTGTTCAGTTTTGGGCACTTCACTACAAGATGTGGAGGTGTGAGAGTGGGTCCAGAGGAGAGCAACAAAGCTGTGAAGGGCCTGAAGAATAAATCTTATGAGGAGCAGCTGAGGGAGCTGGGGATGGTTAGTGTGAAAAAGAGGAGGCTGAGGGGAGACCTCATTGCTGTCTACAGCTACCTGAAGGGAGATTGTGGAGATGTTGCTGCTGGTCTCTTCTCACAGGTAATTGGAGACAGAACAAGGGGGAATGGCCTCAAGCTGAAGCTGGGGAGGTTTAGATTGGAGATTAGGAAAAAGTTTTTCATGGACAGAGTGGTCAGGTGCTGGAATGAGCTGCCCAGGGAGGTGGTGGAGTCACCAACCCTGGATATGTTTAAGGGTGGTTTGGATGTGGTGCTTGGGGATATGGTTTGAGGTGAATCTTGCAGGGTAGGGTTATAGGTTGGACTTGGTGATCCTGAGGGGCTTTTCCAACCTGGATGTTTCTGTCCTTCTGTAACGGGGTGAGAAGGCACAACCTTCAGGCAGTTTGCCTTTGCCTGGCTACTCGAGGAGCAGCAGTCCAGGTAACAGGGCAATGAGTACACGGAGTGGACAGTTCACTTCAACCAAACTGGTACACTCAACCACCACCCCCCACAGGGGGACAGGTCCCATAGCCAACACTGTGTGTTCCAAGGAATCATAGAATGGTTTGAGCTGGAAGAGACCTTGAAAAATCATCCAGTCCACCTCCTCTGCCATGAGCAGGGACATCTGTCATTAGATTAGGTTGTTCAAAGCCCCATCCAACCTGACCTTGAACATTTCCAATGATGGTGCATCCAAAGCTTCTCGGGGCAACCTGTTGCAGCAAACCTGTTTAGGGTTGGTTTAGACTAGATATTAGGAAGAATTTTTTCCCCAGCAAGAGTGGTCAGGCATTGGAATGTGTTGCCCAGGGAGGTGGTGGAGTCACCAACCCTGGGTGTGTTTAAAGGTCATTTGGACGTGGTGCTTGGGGATATGGTTTAGGGTGTACCTTGCAGAGTAGGGTTCTGGGTTGGACTTGGTGATCCTGAGGGGCTTTTCCAACCTGAATGTTTCTGTGATTCTGTGTGTTCTTGGGGCAAATCACAACAGTTTTGCTTACATGGGAACCTCTTTTTTTTTTTTCTACTATCACATCCATAATTCTCGCTGGTTGATGTCTCCCATTAGTTACATATTCTCTAGGTAACATGGCATAGTTACTGTTTGAAAGGGAAGTGAATCAGCTTCTTAATGGTATGCAAGTGTCTCATGGTTTCAAGAGTGCAAACCAAAGGGTCAGTAGACTTTACGGTTGCTTGTGAAACCTTTGCACTTCTTACTTCTTGCCACTGTGTGGCTCATCTCTGAATGTAGATTTTTTCCTTTGGACTACCTAAATTCTAATTTCACATTCCACAGCATTCCTGCAGCAGCTACAGCAACAACAAAAGCTATGTAGCAGCTTCCTCAAAAATAAATCTGAAGAATGCTCCCTGTTATGCCAATTCTAGCTCTGAGACCCCACGGGCAGAAACAAGGACAGAGTCTGCAGTCTCTGACTGGCTAGACAGACCAATGTGCAAGACCCTTTGAGAGCCTCTGTTCCACGTCACTGGCATCAAGCATCGATACCAGCTCTGCTCTTGCACTAACATATGTCTCTCCTCCAACAAAATGCCCCGTGGGCATGCAGAGAGCTATTAGATGGTAGATTGCCAAAAGACAGCCAACCACTGAAACAGAAAGCTGGCACCAGCAAATGTCCTTCTGCATAGCCCTGAAATAATTTTCCCTTTACATGCTTGGAGAAGAGTATCTTTTTCTCAGTTCAGAAATACCACTGCCACATCTTGCTTCTATGACAGTTTGTCATCTTGACAGTGCAAGTGATTTTAACATTCACATTTATCTCCATGGATTATATGCTGTTGTCACACTTGTTGATGAATCTTGTTTTGATGCTGTGACAATTTAAGCTGCAGAGAAGATCATGCCTGGGCAAGGGATGCCCAGTTCCACAAACACAGAGCAGAAATTGTTGACCGATTTTAACAGGAGATGTCACTACCTGAATTTTCAGATCTGGGCATTAGTTTTAGAACTGGGTATCACAGAATCACAGAATTAGCCAGGTTGGAAAAGACCTCTAAGATCATTCAGTCCAACCTACCACCCAACCCTTCTAATNCTAACAGATCCACACTTGCTTCCAATTTGGTGTTGTCTGCAAACTCCCTGATGGAGAACTCAATCCCCTCCCCCAGATCATGAATGAAGATATTAAACAGGACTGGGCCCAGCACTGATCCCTGGGGCACACCACTAGTGACAGCTGCCAGTTGCATGTGGCTCCATTCACCACCACTTTCTGTGCCTGACCATACTATGCCTGAGAAATTGCCTAACTTCTCATCTCCAATTTATCTGTTTGAGTCAAGCTACAGAGACAGAGATGTCCACCAAAGCTTTTCTAAATGCCATACTGATGTCACCCTGAACTGTACAGATAAGGCACATGTCTTCTTGCCCTTGGGTTAGGCACTTGACCTGCAACTCTGTCACTATTCAACGGTATCATTAATTCAGATTGAAAATATACCTGTGGTGAGTTTTCAGATTAAGAAAATCAGCTATACACTTGATTGTGTTTTCTAAGGCATTCACTTCACCTGTAATTTCTCCAACACTCAATTTCTACTGGTACTGAATTGCTCGGCAAAATATGGACCTAAATTACACTTTATGCCCACACTGGCACCTAAGGTCAGAGGGAACTGATGTCACTGCACCACCATTGCACCTTCCTGTGTCACTTTGGCCATGTGATCACAGAATCACAGAATGTTAGAGGTTGGAAGGGACCTCCAGAGATCATAAGAGTCCAACTGCCCTGCCAAAAGCAGGATCACCCAGGGTAGTCTGCACAGGAATGCACCCAAGTGGGTTTTGAAAGTCTCCAGAGAAGGACATTCCACAACCTCTTGGGCAGCCAACTCCAAGGCTCCACCATTCTTGTCATGAAGAAGTTTGTCCTCATGTTGAAGTGAAACCTTCTCTCTTCCAGTTTGTATCCATTGCTCCTTGTTTTACTGCTGTGCACCCCTAGAAAGAGTTTGGCCCCCTCCACTTGACACCCACCCCTCACATATTTCATNTAGCAGAGCTGCTGCAGCCCCCTGATCAAAATTACCATGGCGGCGGTGGGGTGGGGGAAGGCCTCCGGAGCGGCGCGGCCGCCGCGAGCGGGACTGAAGCGGGTCCGGAATGGGGCTGAGCCTCTCGCTTGGCCCGGCCCGGGCGGCTCCCTGAGGCGGAGCCGGATAGCCGCTCCCGCGCCGCGGGGCACCTGATTTGTATACATTGATCGGATCCTCTCTGAGCCTTCTCTTCTCCAGACTAAACAGCCCCAGGGGTCTCAATCTCTCTCCACAGGGAAGATGCTCAAGTCTCCTAATCATCCTCATGGCTCCCTACTGGACTCCCTCCAGCAGATCCCTGTGATCAAGCCTTCCAATGCATCTGTTCAGTTTCTCCGAGAGGAAGATTGTTAACTCTGCACTCACCTTGCAAATCTCTCTGAGATCTGCAAAAGAAACACATTATAGTAAGTGCTAAGTGCTACAGTTATTACTGATGCTAATGCCTCCCAAAAGGGGTTCTGCAGAGCTATAAAGCAAATCTAAAGAGCAAAGAAGTCCTGTGAATTCTCCAGCTGGGATTTAAGATTTCTTTTTACATCAAGCACAACAAGAATAAATTGCAGTATCCAGGCTGCTTCCTTCAGCTGAACATGCATCAAGTGAATGTCTTTGTCTTCAGTCCAACCCTTGCTCTGCTCGTGCCCATCATTTCACGAACAAGGCTATGGGCAGCTGTCACAATATAAATCCACTCATTTCTTCTTTTCAGTGGAGAGTTCTCATTTTAATTAATACATTGCCTAGCTTTTATCTTCTCAATGCCCACTTTGGAAATGCTGAACTCAATCATATTATTCATTAATTAAAATAAGATACAGCTTTCATTCTGCTATGTGCAGACAGTATCTTGGGAACCATCAGTGAGCATCTTCTTAAATGCAAGCAGCATGCAGAAAGTAAACTGTGCAGAAGTAAATGATTCGTTTTCTCTGTGGCTCCTGATTCTGTCAGGAGAATTTAGTAGATATATTTACTAGATATATATAGAGAGCCTACTCAGCAAGTTTGCTGACAATACCAAACTGGGAGCCTTGGCTGAGACATCTGAAGGTTGTGTGGCCACTCAGT
Source organism: Ramphastos sulfuratus (assembly GCA_013399055.1). NCBI lineage: Eukaryota > Metazoa > Chordata > Aves > Piciformes > Ramphastidae > Ramphastos > Ramphastos sulfuratus. The sequence continues at coordinate 15,847 of WBNM01019604.1, forward strand.
GAAATTTGGACAGACTGAGAGCTGGGAAATGAGGAACCTGATTAGGTTCAACAAGGAGAAGTGCAGAGTCCTGCACCTGGGAAGGAACAATAAACTGCACCAATAAAAGCTGGGAGGTGATCTGCTGGAGAGCAACCCTGTACAGAAGGGCCTGGGAGTGCTGGTGGACACCAAGTTCTGCATGGCACAGCAATGTGCCCTGGTGGCTAAGAAGGCCAATGGCGTCCTGAGGTGCTTTCAGAAGAGTGTGTCCAGCAGATCAAGGGAGGTTCTCCTCTCCCTCTCCTTTGCCCTGGTGAGGCCTCACCTGAAATATTGCATCAGTTCAAGAGGGACAGGGATCTACTGGAGAGAGCCCAACAAAGGGCTACAAGGATGCTGAAGGGACTGAAGCACTGCCTGATGAGGAGAGGCTGAGAGCCCTGGGACTGCTTAATCTGGAGTGGAGAAGGCTGAGAGGGAATCTGAGCAATGTCTATAAATAGCTGAGGGCTGGGGGTCAGGAAGGAAGGGACAGGGACAGCCTCTGCTCACTTGTGCCCTGGCATAGGACAAGGGGCAAGGGATGGAAACTGCAGCACAGGAAGTTCCAGCTCAACATAAGGAAGAACTTGACTGGAAGGGTCCCAGAGCACTGGCACAGGTTACCCAGAGAGGTTGTGGAATCTCCATCTCTGAAGCCTTTCCAGCCCTGTCTGGATCTGTTCCTGTGTGACCTGTGCTAGATTCTCTGGTCCTGCTCAGGCAGGGAGGTTGGACTGGAAGATCTGCAGAAGTCCCTTCCAACCCCTAACATCCTGTGAGCCTGTGATATGACTGGGGAACTCTTACATTTTTTCCTTTGAAAAAAAGCTGCGTAGTAGGAAAGATTCTGCAGAAGATGAATGGGAGCTTGAACCGTGTGTAGGATCCTGGTGATCATACACCTCCTAAAGAGAGACAGAAGGCATCAATTAACCTAGCAGAGTGAAAAAAAACTTCACAAAAACTGTGAAAGGAGCAAAAAAATAGTTCCCAGGATCTCAGAGGCCGACACTCATATGGACAGTGTTATACATACATTATTGCACTAAATACATGTAGCAGATACACTTTGCATAACCTCATTTGAGGTCACGTACAAATGACTGCAGTTGTGAGGAGAGAGAGGAGAGCTTGACTGAGGCTTTCACTTGAGGTCAGCAACCAAATTCCAGACATTAATAAAGAGCCATAAAATGATTGCCAAGAGCCAAGTGTTTGCCAGTTATATCCACTCTGGTCAAATAGGAAAAGGCTTTTGGCAAAAACATCTTTACAGCAGTGAACTGGCAGCAAAGGTGCCGCAACAAGTGTGTACTATCCACCTGGGTCACAACAGTCCCATGGTAAGCTACGGGCTTGGGGATGTGTGGTTGGAAAGCTGCAACTCAAAGAGAGACCTGGGGGTTCTTGTTGACAGTTGATTAAATATGAGCCAGCAGCGCCCAGGTGGCCAAGAAAGCCAAAGGCATCCTGGCTGGGAGCAGAAACACTGTGGCCAGGGATAGGAGGGGATCATCTCCCTGTGCTCAGCACTGCTGAGGCCATACCTTGAGTGTTGTGTTCAGTTCTGGGCCCCTCACTACAAAAGGGACATTGAGGGGCTGGAGTATGTCCAGAGAAGAGCAAGGAGGCTGAAGAAGGGCCTGGGGCACCTGGGCTACAAGGAGGGGCTGAAGGAGCTGGGGGTGTTCAGGCTGGAGAAGAGGAGGCTGAGGGCAGACCTCATTGCTCTCTACAGCTCCCTGAAGGGAGTTTGGAATGAGGAGGGGGCAGCCTCTGCTGCTTGGTGGCAAGGGACAGGAGCAGAGGAAATGGTTCCAAGCTGCAGCAGGGGAGATTGAGTCTGGATGCTAGGGAATACTTCTTCCCAGAGAGGGTTCTCAGACCTTGGAATGGGCTGTCCAGGGCTGCTTAAACACCTGGAGATGTTCAAGCAGCCTGTGGAGCTGGCACTTAAGGACATGGTTTAGTGTTGGCCCTGCAGTGTTGGGTGAAGGGTTGGACTGGATGCCCTTTGAGGTCTCTTCCAACCAGATGTTTGCTGTGATTTGCCATCTAATGATCTCCCATCAGTACAGCAAAACCAGGCTGGGCACTGGATCGAGAAGAGCGATGCAGTGGAGCACTGCTTTACTGAATGGAGGAGCAGAAAGTAGGAACATTGCCAACCCTGAGGTGGAGCATCCTCTCACCAAATGCTCACTCATACATAAACCAGGTATTTTACAATACAAATTGCAATGTTTGACATAAAAAGACTTGTTTTCACACATGCTTCTTGCCTTCCAGAGCATCGCTGTGTGCACACTTCTTATGATGCTGAGGGAATATAGCCATGGACTAAGTAAATTTATGTCATACATGAAGAGGAAGAGGAGAGATAGAGATATATATTAGTTCTGCAGGCATATGATTAACAGACCTGTTAATACCACGTGCAGGCTACTGCACACCTATGAGTGCATTATCTTACTACTAATTAATCTTCCTGGGACTTATTCTAGCATAACAACCCCCTCAGTTACTTTAAACAGCTGCCATCTCCCTTGTTTTTGTAGTAATGTTGGCAGTAATATGCCACTTTTCACAAATATTTGTTCATGCTGGCCAGTGAGTGGAATGCATGTTGAACAGAGGACCAAATAATGGGCACAGCCAGACTCCTAGCCCTGCCAAGTGAAAGCCTTTGCAAGCCTCAGACATGTTCTGCTCTGTATTTCAGAGGAGGAACTTAAAATCCTCTTCACATTTCCCTGTCTGAAGGACAAGAGGATGTAGGACTCAGTCAAAAACAAAACTTACAGAAAGTAGTCAAACTCTCAGCTCAAAAGGGCAAAACAAGCAGTCTCCCCGGGTAGCTGTCTGCACTGCTGAGCAAACACCTTCGGTCTGTGAGAAAGTATTTGCCTGCAAGAGCAATGCAAGTAACTCTCTTAATCCCTGTGGCTGAAGCTGGACAGATGGGTTGGGTCACAGGGTGACAGAGTTGCTAGCAGAACATACCTTGAAAGATGTCTCTCTCCTGAATCTGGATCCTCCTGTGACACCCTAAGCTAGTTTTCTTGTCTGATAAATGACTTGTATGGTTTGCCCTGCTAGGAGAAACAACTCACCTGCCAAAGGGCAAGGCGTTTACTTGCCAGGACATAGCTTATAGAATGTTTCTGGGGTCAGCCTGCTACTTTTAATACTTTTAAACAAACCTTCCTGGGTCTCTGCAGAATTCTGAAGCAATTCCTTACAAAAAACCCAAACCAAAACAAAAAGCCCAACCCACCAAAACAAACCAACCAAACAAGAAACCCAAGCAAACAAAATCAACCCACCAAAACCCCTAAACACTCCCCCTCCCACCCCAAAAAAACCCAAACCAAAAACAAACAAACAAACAACCCAAAAAACCCACAACAAAAAAGAGAAGAGAAACAGTTGAGGATCTATGACTCTTTCAATGGTATTTTGTGTTACTTTTAATACTTTTAAACAAACCTTCCAGGTTCTCTGCAGAATTCTGAAGCAATTCCTTACAAAAAAACAAACCAAAAACCCAACCCACCAAAACAAATCAACCAAACAAAAAACCCAAACAAAATCAACCCACTAAAAAACCCAAAAAGAACCCCCCCGCCTCAAAATCAACCCCAAAACCTAAAACCAACAAAACAAAAAAGAAAAAGAGAAGAGAAACAGTTGAGGATCTATGACTCTTTCAATGGTATTTTGTGTTACTTTTAATACTTTTAAACAAACCTTCCAGGTTCTCTGCAGAATTCTGAAGCAATTCCTTACAAAAAACCAAACCAAAAACCTAACCCACCAAAACAAATCAACCAAACAAAAAACCCAAACAAAATCAACCCACTAAAAAACCAAATAAAATACCCTCCCCCTCCAAACAAAAACCAACCCAAAGCCTAAAACCAACCAACCAACAAACAAAATAAAATAGAAAAGGAGGAGAGAAACAGTTGAGGATCTATGACCCTTTCAATGGTATTTTGTGATGGTGAAGAAATCAGAACAGCACATTCTGAATTGTGCTGCAAGATTTCCCTCTCATTCTTTTTGAAAGCTATCAGAGGAAGGTAGTATAAGCAGCAGTGCTGTCAAATGAATCTGAACCTGCCCTGCAAAATGACACCTGGGCACAACTTGCTTCTCATTTGAAAATCAGAAGGATACTGTAATTGCAGACTGGTCTGGCAGGCTCCTTACAAGTGGGGGCCTGAAAGCTGCAAACACTCTAGATAAGGTGTTGGGAGGTGATACAAATATTGGTCATGACAAAAGAACTACACACAAAGAAAGGGCCTCGGTGACAATAAAATGAACAGCTAAAACAAAACATTCGCCTTGCCCTGACCACTTTTGTCTCCCTAACAAACATGGTGATATTCATAGTTGTCCACTAGCTCTGTTATTAGTGCAAATAACCAGCACATGATTTTCAAGCACAAATGTGGCTGTAAAAGAGGCCATGTTTCCTGAAATTCCTGTGCATGGGGGAGCTTCTGCATCTGCCCACCCAAAGAAATATACACCTGGGTGGTGAACTCTCAGCTTTGATGAGCTCTCCTTCAGAAAAGCCATCTTTGTTCTTTCAGGTCACAGCCCTGTCAATCTGTCCTCATGCAGAGTCCAGGAGAAGAAAAAAAAAACATTACAGAAGCCAGTTCCACCTTGATCTGCTTAGGCCATCAGAAATTCTCCAGGGAGTGCAGCTCCTCACTTAGACTGCTAAGCGTCAAAGCGACTGAGACGCAGCTCTGGCTGGTTTATGACATTCCTGTCTGTCAGAAGCCATTTCAAGGTGGGTGACACCTTAAAACTCGGTGAGTGGCCTGCAGTTGGATGGTGCAGCAGGTGGGAAGTCATGCCCTGGTAGCTCACAATCCACATCTTTCCCAGAGGCAGCTTAGACAGGAAGTGTACCGATGAGAAGGTAGATCTCTCTGAGGACTATACCTGGTATGGAAGAAAGAAACTACTCTCCTGGCCCCTGGAAGAACATCCCAAAAATAGGAAAAGCAAACATGAGGAAGAAATTGGACTGTATTAGTTGAAAGGACAGGCAGGGCAACTGGACAGTAGGTGAAAGGAGAGTGGGAAAGAACAAGTGACTGAGTATTTTCACCTGAAATACCACTCTGCAAGCTGAGGGAGTAGTGTATACTTTCTGCAGCAAGGAAAATTTGATTTAGGAGTGATTTACTTTAAACATTTCAGTATTAAAGCATTAATATTATTGAGAAAAGAGAACAGCAAGGCCCTGTCCATCTGAGCAGTCCATTGCACAGGCAGTGCCTGACAGAGAGTAATTCCCAGCAACTGCAGGCATTTTCTATCAGCAGTATTCTTGTGGGATGTGAGAAAGGTTCTGAGTGATGCCTTCCTTAACGGTAAACAAGCACTTCAGACCACTAATCGACACCACAGCAACACACACATCACACCTAGGTCACTCCAGAGCCAGGGCTGTGGGCTAGCACTGGGCTCCTATGGCTGCATTCATGGATCACACTGAACAGATTCTAACTCATCTCCGTCATCTAAAGTGGAACTCACCTCTCCTATTCTACAAAGTACATAAAAATCTGTTTTGAAACCCTGCTCTGCTACATTTCTTCTGTGCCTAGTAAACAAAATGCATGTGATTTTGTGTGCTGCTGCTGCTGCCTGTGGTGCTCTTTCAGACACTTTGCTAACATAATGACTAGTCTGATACCAGACACTATTATCACAATATCATGAGTCAGAAGCATGAGACATGCTAGCTGGGCAGGCTGTGTGTTACTGTGCAGCCAAGAGAAAAGCAAAGAACTGAAGTTAAGGAGTTTTGCCCTTCAAGTCAGCTTGTCAGATCTGTAATTAAAGCTTTTATACTTCTGGAGCAGAGCATTGAGAACAGGTTAATTACCCCAAGCCGAAGAAAGAGGCATTTGATAGTGGCCTTGAAACAACCGATTCCTAGTTTGCAAATACTTCTAGCATGCAGGAGAGGGAGGGGCTGACAACACTAGTTTGAGCTAAGCTTAAGTGTGGGCAGGTGTTATGCAAGCTTCCCTCATACAGCTGTGTTAAAGCAAGTCACTGGTGACCTGGCATAGCCCTGTTCTTCAGCTGGTGGTTCTTCAAACAGCTAAGTAACACACTCACATTTTCATAGAATCATAGAATGGTAGGGCTGGAAGGGACCTCAAGGATCATCTAGTTCCAACCTCCTGCCATAGGCAGGGACACCTCCCACTAGTACAGGTTACTCAAGGCCTCATCCAGCCTGGCCTTGAACACCTCCAGGCAGGGAGCAGCCACAACCTCCCTGGGCAACTTGTTCCAGTGCCTTACAAACCTCACTGTAAAGAACTTCGTCCTAACATCCAGTCTAAATCTCCNGGATCCACAGCCCTACCTTGCTCTGATGCTTAGCACTTCTGCTGCTTTGGCCTGTGGATCTTAATGCAGTCGGTAACATAATCATCCTGATCCCCACTGGCAACTGTGCTACCTGTTCCTGGGTCCACTACAAGGCCTCTATAGTCTGAACTTGGAGGGACACATCTGACTGCAGTCCTTCCTCCAGTGGACAAGGAGATGTACCATGCTGTGTGGTCTGTGCCTTTGTAAGTGGAAATGAGGATGTGAGCAGCACGGTGAACACCCACGGGCACTAAAGCTGAGTTTGAATTTAGGTCTCAAGATCTGGAAGGCCAACTCTCTAATCTGTTGACTTATCTCCACAATCCTGCTAACTGAAGAGCTGCTGTAATCAGCAGGCAGACTCAATGACACAGCTATTTTCAGTTCAGTTCCCCAGTTGGAAACATTTTTCCTTCCCCCGCCACCTCTTCAGGCTTGATGGTGTTTATAAGATAACTGGTATGGAGAGACCTGCTTTTCTTCCCAGGAGCAAGAGATTTTTATCCTATTAGCAGACTGTGCTGGAGTGGATGGGAAGTTTCTCTCACAGTAAGCAGAAGTCATCAGGCACAGTCAGTGTGACTGCTGCTCCCTCAGAGCCGTGCCTGCATCGGGATCCTGCTGCAAGCTTCCCAGGCTTCCCACCAAAGTGCCATTCACGCCTGTTGGCTCCTCTCAGATACAGCAGCACTGCCTGTCAGTTAGCTAACACATATATTAGCTCAGTTGTGCAATGGCACCCAGGCTCTGACACAGGAATATCACAGCACTGCAGATCTTGCCAGCTGCAGCTCACTGCTGCTCCACTGTACTGCCTTTGCAACACCAGGGTTGGCTTTCTAACCCCACCTCTATCTTTCTAACCTCATCTGCATCTTAACCAAAATATTATTCTCTTTGCCTTCTTGAGTGTTTGCTTGTGAATTGATTTAGGAATAGACTACTCAAGCTACCTCACAGTCAGGGGCAGGGAAGGTGGAAGCTATGGCAGCTAATGTGCCTTCTGCCTTCCTCAACCTGTTCTGTTCCCACTCAGAGCTCATGATCTGGGCCAAGGAATACAAGGTCTGGACCTCAGTATATATCTTTCTGCACATGAATCACAAGTCATAATCTGAAATACATAAGGGAAGAAAAAGAGATAGAAAGACAGACAGAGATAGATAGACAGATAGATATATTAGATAGATAGATATATTAGATAGATAGATATATTAGATAGATAGATAGATAGATATATTAGATAGATAGATAGATAGATAGATAGATATATTAGATAGATAGATAGATAACACTTAAGAGTGAGGGGGGAGTAGCTCATAGAAGGATTCCTATTACAGTTGCTCCTATTGCATTCTTCTAACTACCAAGAACACCTTTAGGACATTCAGCTTCTAAGACCTGTATTGAAGGTTCTAGTTGCACTAAACCTTTCCTATGTGTCTTTGGACTAACTATGCTCATTTGCCTCTTCTGAGGCACTGGATGACATTTCTGATGTCTCACTTGGGATATGCCCTTCCAACTGTCACTACCACCACGTGAGAACAAGCCCCAGCTGCTCTGCTTGATCTGTCAGTTCACAATGAAGGTGTTGGACACTATGAAGTGTATATATTGACATTACATTAATATTTCAGGCAGCTGAACCCCACATCTATGCTAGTTTTGGTTTCCTGCACGAAGGAAGTATATGGACATGCTAATAATTTGTGTATATGCAGTAGCAGACACACTGCAGCTTTGACCTCAGCTGGCATTACTGTGATACAACTAATTCTTGCCCCCAAAACAGTTGTTTCTAACTCCAGACACGTGTTCCATGTTCCTTAGCTATTGTTACTGAATATCACAGCCTCTTTCCTGACGTTTCTTTATACTACACTAAAAAAATCCTCAGGGTTTCAGCTGCGATCAGTCCTGCTCACCAATGATTTCTTGTCGATGAAGAGACTCTCAAGGCTATACCTGCAGCAATAACTGATTTTCAAACACTGATCACAGGTCAGTCTCACTGCCTTCAGCAAGAACTGCCAAGTACTCCACAGTCAGTTTTGTAAGTCACTTTGTAAGTGCCTTTATAAAGAGTTAAGGCCACACTTTAGGCATCTACTTAAATAAATTAATAAAGCCTTGTTGTATAAATAATCAGGGCTTGAGGGCTTGTGGCATTTCTTTCTAAATTTTCTGTGGAGATCCTGGTACTGAGTGCCTCCTGTACCTCTCCAAACATGGGAAATAAAGCATGTGCAATCCTCCAGAAGGTATGGCATTGGCAGTCTTCTCACAGACTGCTTCCTCAAATGTCCTTTCTTGAGAAGTGGAATCACATCAGTGGATAAATCTTGACACCTTCAAGAAGTACTTCCGAACAGGGCAGACGGAGATGAATTCATTGCACAAAGCTGTCTCCCCCCACAGCTAGATCAACAATGCATTCCCTCTAAAGTCCTAACTTCAAAGATATTTCTCTGTAACACACTGTTACTGCAAGAGGATTGCTACATCAACATAAGTCTCTCTTCCAGCAGGCAAAACAGAGACGTTATCTCACCAGCCAGTCTTTGCTAGGGAAATAGCTTTTACAGCAGATAAACTTAATGCCTTATCAACATTAGTGTCAGCCTCTATATGCTGGAGCTGGTCACACATCACTGCTTGAGCAGTTCTCAGTGCAATATCGTTTGCACTCCAGGTTACAAGAGTCAGGAAAGGGAGAAGATGGAAAAAGCCTGTAAGCTGGACAACACAAGCCAGATACTCAGCTGCAAGCAAGCAAGAGCACATGCAGGTCACCACAACACTTGTTTAGCAACAAAGGATCTTACAGGATCATAGAATCCTAGAATCAGTCAGGGTTGGAAGACACCACAAGGACCATCCAGTTCCAACCCCTTTGCCATGGGCAGGGACACTTCACACTAGATCAGGCTGTCCAGAGCCTCATCCAGCCTGGCCTTAAACACCTCCAGGGATAAGGCTTCCACCAGCTCCTTGGGCAACCCATTACAGGGTCCCACCACCCACGTGGTGAAGAACTTCTTCCTAACATTCAATCTGAATCTACCCATTTCTAGCTTTGTTCTGTTCCCCCCAGTCACTCCCTGACATCCTAAAAAGTCCCTCCCCAGCTTTCTTGTAGCCCCCTTCAGATACTGAAAGGTCACAATAAGGTCTTCTCAGAGCCTTCTCTCCAGACTGAACAGCCCCAACTCCCTCAGTCTGTCCTCATAGCAGAGCAGCTCCAGCCCTCTGAGCATCCTCGTGGCCCTTCTCTGGACACCTTCCAGCACATCCATAGCCCTCTTGTAATAGATGTGAACTACAGCAGCCTGGGAGCTTACCTAATTTATGTGGCTTATGATGCTCACAAGGGAGTAAGAAAAACTGAGGCTGAAAAAGAGCCTGTGGGCAGGAATCATCACAACTTTGGAGTTTGCTCTCCACACTTCCCTCCCTCCCTACATGCAAAAGTGGCAGCAGTGGCACAGAGCTTTGGTAGATGCTCACTGCAGTGACCCTTTCAGGATCAGTTAATTATCTCAGAGATGTCACTACTTATCAGCACACACTCAAGAAGCTGGCTGCTAGAGTTAGACACATGCCTGAATTTGGTCTACCTTTCCCAAATTGAAGACTTAATCTGCTCTACTTTCTAGAAATGCTTTTCCCATTTATCCAAACAATATCAGGCCTTCTGATGCTATGTTGGAACAAATCACTGCAGAATTACAGACTGGCCACAGCTTTGTCCTGAGGTTTCCTGAGAACCTGCAGCTTTTTCTTCTGTTGCTCTCCATTTAAACAAAGGAAATAACTTGGTGGGGTTTTTTTAATTTTTTTTCTTCTGTGCTCTCTTTGACATAAAACAAAGGCTTGAGTTAAACTACTACATCTCTTTTGGTTAGATGGGATTTACCCACCCCCAGCAGTGACTGTCAGCCAAGAAGGAATGGGAAGAAGGTTTTCAAACTGGTTGCTTGCTTTTTGTTTTATGATCAAAACTTCCTTTCAGCCAGAAAGAGCAGCTGGGAAGTTGTGAAATCTACAGAACAATGAACCCAAATGCTGCTTTTTGCTGAAAGCTGTTAAATGATATTACTAATAAAACCCAAACCTGCCGATTAACTTGCACACAGTGACTGATGCATACATTCAGGGGAACAGGAAAATTGGATCTATTAAAGTGATTAAGATGATTATGGTGAATTCCCAGAGAAGGAAAGTAGTTCAAAACCAGCCTGAGCAAAGCTGGAAATGCCTTGTGTGATACAAGCCAAGGTCTAGAGGGTAGAGAATGTGGTGTGAGAGATCCCAGGCACTGCCACTGGTAGAGTGACAACATCATTTGGCCTTCTTGTGCTTTATTCTTTAAATCAGACAAAAAAGACCAGAGCACCATTTGTCTTCTCTCCAAATATTAACCTGCATACACACTGTAAAGAATCAACAAGGCATTTCTTAGAACAACTTAAATACCAAAGCTTTTCATTTCATGTTGTTGAGAAAATGACTTTTTTCCTAAGCACTTCCTCCTTTATCTTTTGGAAGTGGGGAGAAAGACAAAACAATTAAGGCTAACACCCAACTGCTTCCTTGCTTTTTCACTCACAATAAAAAAAGACAGACACACATGAAGAGGATCAGGCAAGAGGCCTACTTTCACTTTTGGTTTTATCCCAATAGGGAAAAGCCAAATGTTGGCATCATAGTTTTGTTGACATTGATGGAACGAGGGACAAAAGTGGAAGCAGGATCACCCCATATGATCTTTTGTTATTTCAGCTGCACAGAAAATCAGATGATGAAAAGGACACTTAAATGGCAGCTTTACTTTCTCTCAGCAACAGCACTGAGTATCACTGCCCTAAGTATTGTGCTATCACAGCTACATACAGGGTCACTATGAAGCCTCACAAATGTTTTCTCATTCTTTTCTGACAGATGCTGCTGTCCTTTTTAGTATATAAAAGTTTATGTGGGCCCAATCCCACATTTCTTTAAGTACAGTTATGGAAGCAAAATGCTTGTAGTGACTGTGGGTCAAATTCACATCAGGTACAACTCCATTTTAGCCACTGGAATTATGCCCTAGGCTAACAGCATTGTCCAGACTCTTCATTCCTGTAAGTGATTTCAGATCAGAATGGTGGGGGTTGGATTGGACCTCTGGATGTCACCTACTCCAAGCCCCTCTACTAAGGCAGGTACCCCTAGATCAGGTTGCATAGGAATGTATCCAGGCGGGTTTTGGGAATCTCCAGAGGAGACTCCACACCCTCTCTGGGCAGCCTCTGCCAATGCTCTGTCACCTTCAAAGTAAAGAATTTTTTCTCTAAGTTCAAGTGAAACCTTCTACGTTCGAGTTTGTACTCATTGCCCCTTGTCCTATCACTGGCCACCACTTAAAAGAGCCCAGTTGCATCCTCATGACCTCCTGCCTTTCGATATTCACATGCATTTACAAGACCCACTCTTAGTCTTCTCTTCCCTATGTTGAAGTGCCCCAGGTTTCTCAGCTATTCCTTGTAAGAGAGGGCATCTCATGCTCTCCCTTTGGTTCCTCACAGTTACACCTGACTGAAGTCATGTGTGAGAACAGAGAACCCTCAGAACATCAGGATCTCACCTTGGGAAACATTTTTAAATACTTCCATGTTCTTTTCCCAGCTCCTTATCTAGGCAAAATCACCAGCAACATCAGTAGGATTTATGCCTGAGGACTTCAGAGGTGAGAGCTAATGTCCCAGAAGCTTTTTCTAGACAGCATGCTAATGACAGACTGAAGCTTGACATCTGTAGCACAAACCCTTGCAGCATTTTGCAACCTAAGCTTCTCTGGGAAGAGAAACGCATAACAAAACCAAAGCTGACTTCATTTACAAAGGCCTTTGAGTTAGTGTCCTGCAGTATTTACATTGAGCCATGTATGAGCTAACTTCAGAAGATGGTAAGGTGGAGAAAAATAACTGAGACTCTTTTCTACAGAGCATGCATTGGGCACAGCACACAGCTAGGAGCTTCTGCCTCTCATATCCATGCAAGCAATGGTTTGGAAACTTTGCAGCTGAGTATTTGGAGTTGTTCTTCCATTGGAGAAACTGGTGGTGCAGTGAACACTCAAAACCCACGTATTTTGTCCCTCTGTCTCCAGGTGAAAGACAATAAATCTATCACAGCTACTAAACTGCTTGTGAAACATCTACCAAGCGCCCTTGTGGAATGTCTAAAGTTTTTGGAACTGCAGCTAATCTCTTAGTTAGCAGATGATTATTTTCCATGTTGGTGGGCCATGCTGGAAGTGGATGACACTGTGCTTTCCTTCTCTCTAGATGAGGTTTTGACAGACAAGAAAGCATCTCACAACACTGGGTTTATTTCCTTCTATTTATGTGTGGCAAGCACAATGCCACCAGGCTGCATGATATCATTCTCAAATCCCCAGTTGGTTTCAGAGGAACTAAACTGATCAGGATTCCATTTCTCAGCCTGTGTCTCTTACAGCCTTTTTTAGTATCAGATACATTTTTCTTTAATATCTTAACTATCATGTGATCACCCTATCTGATTTTTAATTGCTTTTTGGTGATAGGCAAAATTCTTTAAAACACCAAGCTGTACTGCCTGCCAAGGGGGAGCTGCCCATGTCCTCCCATCTGTATATGGGACACTGGGACAAATCCTGCAGAGCAAACTGGAATAAATCAGAGTGAACTGACTTGGGGTCAAGTTCAAGAGACAAAAATTAACTCAGTATACCATCATGTTGCTTGTAGAGTAAGAAGAGATGAGTTTTAAGGCAGTGATGGTCAAGACTGATTGTTGTGTCCTGGCTTGCCCAGGCATGATCCCATGGTCCCCTTCCCTCTGCTGGGGGCAGGGGAAGCAGAGCGCAGGGAGAAGACAAAAGACTTGGAGACACCTACTTTGGGGGCCCAAGACTTGCCCAGACTTGTTCTTTCCCAAAGAAGGGAAAGCAAGCTCCTGACTTCACCTAACATGGCCAGGTTTGGCAAGGTGCCATTCTGATTGGTGAAGCTCTGTGGTCCAAGGGGCCATTACATTCGGGCAAACAACAAACGGGCTTTTGCCACATGCCTGCTGCTGCTTTTGCTTTTGCCTCTGCTTTTGCCTGTTCTGCCCTGCCACATTATGCTCTGCTTTGCCTGCAATGACTTTCAAGGCACTGACAGAACTCCCTTCAAGTGTTTGGGTACTGTCTGATAGTATTTTGTGAGTAAATATTCAAAGCCTCTTTGTAAGAAATTCTGTAACTAGATGCTATTGTGCCTTCTGCCCAAGTGGAGTAAGGAGCCTCTTGAGTCCCCTAGGGGGCAAGCAGTATAATTGAAACTAGGAACCTCTTTTCAGCTTTAAGTTTAATGTTTGTATTTACTGTTTCTTAAAGTGTTCTAGTTTGTATAAATATCCAAACTGTGCATTTTGAACACTGTAAATAAGTTTTCTGGTGAGATTTAATGCTAATAAACAATAGTTCCATAGTTGTTAACAATCTTCACTTAGATATCAAAATTAATATTATTAATTTTGCATAATTCGTAACACTGAGTCTAAAATAGACATCATGTAAATACATTCTCTCATTTTTCTCTCTGCATCTTCCCCTAGCTGTGCACTTCTCTATTAAATCTCCTCTCAGAAAATGGACTAACATTTTTTTTATATGCCATCCTGAAATTTTAGTATGTAAGTCCTTGAAAATCCTATTACATACTTCCTACCTTAGACATTATCCCACAGCACCATGCTATTTTTTTCAGGACAAGAACAATAAGCCCTTTCCTTGGCAGCTCACTAAGAGCACAATTTGGAGGTCACAGAGCAAGCAGACATGAAATTACTAAGTGTAAGAATTGAACAAGTTTGTCTTTTTCCATCTTGGCATCTGTACACAAAACTTTCTCTAGCCCACAGCTTAACCCTACTGCCTTCCCCAAAGGGTTGCACAGGATTCAGTGACAGCTCTCATTAATGTCAGTAGGAAGTATCTGGTAGGCAGCCTTGCTGAAATCATTAGGAAAAAGTTTTGGTATGTACATTGCCTTTGCAAAAGGAAGTCATGCCAAGCAGGACTGGAGAGGGAAATCCAATCCAATCTTTTCAGAGAAAGGCCCTCATGCTCTCTTACATAGCAGAGTCAAATTATTGTTCCAGCTCAAGTCTGCGATGACACCAAGCTGTGCGGTGCTGCTGACAGGCTGGAGGGAAGGATCCATTCAGAGGGACCTTGACAGGCTGCAGAGCTGGGCCCAAGCCAACCTCATGACAGTTCAACAAGTCTGTCCCAGGTTGGGAACTATAGGGTTAAAAAGTCCTCTAGGGACTTGAAAGATATGTTATTCAATCCCACAATTCNGGATTCCAACATCTTTCATTATCTAATATACTCTCTGAAGTATTGCTGTGTGTTTTTGCAGGCAACACATTGAATAGTAAGGGTTTTTTCTGCCATGCTGCATGAACAGTTGATTATCTACTGCCATTGGTCCCATTACAATAAAGGCCTGGAGTATGATTTGACTAAAGTTTTGTAGGGTCAGCTACTTGACAATCAGCTCTTGATTGATGTGATTTAACTAGAAGAATGAATTGTCCTGAGTCACAGAATGCCTTTGTTATCACATCCTAGGCCAAGCATTGGGCCCTGTTACTCTTAAGGACTCCACAGACACAAATGTGGTCATGCTTGCATTGTAAATGGCAGAACCAAGCAGAATTGAAATAGAAGGAAACAAAGAGAGAGCAAAATCTGAGCAGTCAGAAACACCAAATTACTCCTCCCTGCCCATTCATAGCTTTTTTCTGACCCCAGTGCAGTCAATAGGAGCTTTGCCAAACAATTTCAATAGAAGAATCTGGGTTGGATTGAGGTTTCCTGCTTCTGCCCACAGCAACACAGATGCATTCCAGATCACTCTCAGGAAAAGAAGAAAAAGGGCAAATTCCCAGTTACTGTGGCAACAAGAGGGACATTTCTCTTTGCTCTCATGTAATTTTGTCATTCAGTAGCTGGTTTGTGCTGCGACATGTGTCAAACTAATGTCTCCTTCCCATGTGGAAGGCCTATCAGGGATAGAGCATAGAACAAAACCATCAACACAAACAGCCCCCAGAAGGTTTTTTCACATTTCCCACCTCACATCTGCCACAATGGCAAAACAGTGTTTGCAAACAAGAAGGAAAAACTGCCTTAAACATGTACTTCTACATGGGAACAAATCCACTACAGGGAACAAATCCAGCCTGCTCAGCGAATGGCCCTCAGTACATGTGAGAGGTGACTGGTGATGAACTGCCTCAGCAGAATGTCAAATACTCTGCTGTGGAGAGCATCAGCTAAAGCCTGCACAGATTATCCGACTCTGGCTGCATTTATTTTCCTTTCTTACCCTTTCCTCCACTAAGGTCCTTGCTGGGGTAGTCCTTGGCTTGTTGACCACTAAGGATTGTAAACACCCAGTGAGACTTACAGCAAGGTTTGACAGCTTCAGGAAAGCAATGGCACATGAATGTGAATGATGATGCTCTAAGGACTGGCACAGCCAGCCAGACCAGATAGGGATGCAAGTGGATTTTTCTCCCCTTCCACCTTGTATTCTCTGTTTTCCAGAGGGCAGTTCCCATGCTGACAGGCAGGCAGCCCCTTCTACAGATTAAGATGACAGCAAACCTGCCTCTGCTGCCAAGGACAAAGAAGAGACTAGAAACATATGTTCTCTGTGTTTGGATGATTCAGTTTAGGTAGGGCTACCTGGGTCAGAGCCCAGATGGTGTAAACTGCTGAATCTCAGTTTATGTTAGCTGAGGCTCTAGTTTAATAAATACATTTTAATTAAAACTTCTAGGCTCTTCTGATATTTTTCATAAAAAAAAGCAAACAACAACCTCCAAACAACCTCCAAGGAGAAACTGAGGAAAGAAAAACTTCTGTGACTTCTTTAATAGTAATGGTGTGAGTCACTGTACAAGCAGAAGATTGCAAGTTCAAGCAATCCCCACATCTCCTGACCACAGGTACGATGTAACTGATGCAAAGGCAACCCCTCAAGGTTATTGAGCTAAACCAACAGCTTAGGGAGGTCAGAACTGCCCTGTGCACTTCAGTGAGTTGTTGTCTAAATGGCTCAGGGCTCAAGCTGAATCTGGGTAGGTTTAGATTGGATATTAGGAAAAAGTTTTTCACGGAGAGAGTGGTCAGGCACTGGAATGAGCTGCCCAGGGAGGTGGTGGAGTCACCCACCCTGAATGTGTTTAAGAGTTGTTTAGAGATATGGTTTAAGGTGAATCTTGTAGAGTAGGGTTATAGGTTGGACTTGGTGATCCTGAGGTCTTTTCCAACCTGGATGTTTCTGTGATTCTGTGATACTTTCAAAGTCTAAGACCTCATCACTCTCTACAACTACTTGAAAGGACCTTGTGGAGAGGTTGGTTCTGGTCTCTTCTCACAGGTACTTAGCAAAAGTACAAGTGCCTCCAGCTGCAGCAGGGCAGGGTTAGACGGGACATTAGGAAGAATTTTTTCATGGAAAGAGGGGTCAGGCATTGGAATGTGCTGCCCAGGGAGGGGGGGGAGTCACCAACCCTGGATGTGTTTAAAGGTGGTTTGGATGTGGTGCTTGGGGCTATGGTTTAGGGTGCACCTTGCAGAGCAGGGTTCTGGGTTGGACTTGGTGGTCCTGAGGGGCTTTTTCTGTGATTCTGTGACTCAGTATTATTAATTAACTAATCAATGAACAAAGTGTGCTGGAAAGGGGCACTGGCACTCTTTGGTGGAGTTCAGAACATTGTATCAGAGACAGAAGGCAGTGAGTGGGCTTTGAAGAGCACTTGAGAGAAAAACACACTGAAGCCGCATGTGAGGCAACTGAGCTCTTTTCAGCAAGAGCCAAACACAAGAAGACAAGGAAGACATTGGAGCCTTAGCAGTTTAAGCTCAGCACTGCTAGTAAGTGGGATTCAAATGCCTGAGGGACACTCAAGCCAAAGGGATCTCTGAGGGCATATCCAACTGTGCTATCTGTCCCTTGCATCTGGAGCTGATTTTGTAGATGCTTTCTGGAAGAAAATTAATAACATCTTTCTCCCCCAGTTTAACCTGACTGGTGATTGACTGCTGGCACTAATGCCAAAACATTCAAAGCAGTAGTTAACAAGAAAAACCCCTCTAAACAAAACACTCTGCCACTTAGTCATGGTACCTTCACTGTGATACTATCCTGAGATGAAGGAAAGGGTCCCTATATCTTGGTTTGCTTAACCCATTTTTGAGCAGATCTCTGCAACCCCAAGAGCAGTCCAGCTGCAATGTGACTCAGCATCAGGAGAGCAGATAGGCCTTGTCAGAGCTGGTTAGTGAACTAATCTCCAGCACCTGAGTGGGCTGAGATGGTTTTGCAGGAGGTATGTTTGTAGGCAGGAAGACTGAGCAAGATGTAGGTGCAATAAGCATTCCAGGAGCTTCTTCCCATGTGACAAAGAAGCCTGTCACCAATGCAGTGAGTATGGCATCTGAGAAGAGGATGTCTGCAAGCTCCTTGGCTCTGAGAATACATTCTCACTTGGCATATAAATAAAGGCTGGAATTCAGAAATATCAAGGATACAGTAGAGCTTAAAAATATGGTACCTGCAGTTGTGCAAAAGCAAATCCAAGAGCCTACTGGAAAAGAAAAGGGAATTCCTCTTCTGAGCTGCAAAAGGCCAGAGTGTAAGCTCCACAGCTTTTCTGGGTGCAGGCACACACCAAGGGACTTTTACTGGCTTTGAAGTGGGGGTGGCAGAGTGTTGCTCTTTATCACCTGTACCCAGGGGCTATTTGCTTCCTTATCAGAGGGTGACAATACAGAGACCTTTTACTTCCATAGTCAGAAAAGCCTGTGGCAGGAAGACCAAGGTACAGCACTGGATAGCATAGCAAAGTGAGAACAAGGATTAATTTGGCACTCATCAATGCAGGCCACAGGTGCTAAGAAGCCTGTTCTAGATGAGGCACATATATCAGAAGAATAGGTAGATTCCATGGAGTGACCTACTTGCTTGTTCTCTGCTATTCTCCTGTGCAGAGACTTTTGTTAGCATGAGCACTATCCCCAGCACACAGCCTGAAGTAGTCCATAGCCTTCCTTCACATCCTGAGTGATTCCTCTGTTGAGAGGCACAACTCTTCTGTTACCACTGTTTGACATTGTTAGCTCAAACGTGGCTTGACCCCACTTCACAGCATATCCAATGAATTCTGACATATTCCCCATCTCTTGCAAAGCAGCACTGTTTGTGTTAATTAATCAGGAAAACCCTCAGATCTGCTAATAACCAAGGTGAACTCTCATCACCACCTGACCTACAGTTTTCTTTAGCAGGCATGTCCCTAAGAGGAAATGTGATACACACCAACCAGTCTCCACTGAAGTTAAGGGATAGTCTCCTGCTGGCTTCAGAGGACTTGTGTGCAACTCAGTACTTAGCTCCCCACTCAGATGTCATGTAAGCACACCAGCCAGAGCCCACTCTATTTTTATAGCAGGGAATTCAGTCTACAAAGAAGTTAACTTGAATCAGCAGACATCACTTTTCATGTATTATATAGTATTAAATGTGGTATTATATGCCACAGAGCAGCAAATTTTGGTCATGCATAATAAATGATTTCTGAGTGATTCCTGAGGTGAAATTGTGAAGGTAAGCTATATGTCCTCTGAGGATACCAGCACAAAAATCAAAATAACCTGAAGTGAAAGTCTGAGCAAGCCACCCTGGTGAGCCCTTCAAGTCCAGATAGCTAAGTCTGATGTGTATAACATGGTATGACTGCCTACAAGGATGTGGATGTTCTGGCAGGTAATGCTTACTCCCCACTACTTACTTAATACTAATCTTGCTTTACTCTGTAGGCACAACCTTCCCATGCCCAATCTTTCTGTTCCTTGAATAGATGTTTCTGATTGGATCATTGCATGGATTTTGCTTAGAATGAAGGCTGATTTCTAGTGAAATGGTTTGTGTCTTCTCAAACCAGGAAAATGCACATTTCCCTAAAGAAATCTAAGAGTAGAGTCAGTGTCCATTAACTGTCCATCTGCCTAAAGTTTCCAGCTCTGATATTTCCTGAGTGCACAACCTGTGATGCTAACTGCTGAGGGTTTCTGAAGTGTTCAACAGCCTGCAGTGGTAAATGGGGAGGTGGAAGGAGAAGATTCAGTGAAGGAAATGAAGTGTATGGAATTGCTGCTTTCTTCAAGCTGCCTTTCCTCAGGTTTCTAATAGACGTAGTTGGTGAACTCTCACTTTGCACAAACACAAACTCCAAAAGAGAAAAAGAAGAGATAATTTCCACACAAGAAAAACATGAGAGCTTAATTCCATCCTGGTGAAAGCAAACACAACTCCACTGCTCTCAATGCAGTTACAGATGTCCCACTTCAGGTGCAACAGAGCTGATTTGGCCCTTCTCCTGTAATGTAGCACTCCTTTGCCTAGGAACCTTTGCTTTCAACATGATTAACCATGTGTAAACACTATGACACTGCAAACCAATTAAAGAAACAAGGAGGGAAGATGTCTGTTTCAAAACTTATCTCAGTACTGGACTTTAACAGCAAGGATTGATCTGGGTTTTTTTTTTTTTTTCCTGTTTAATATCATGATCTTATGTCACTACCACAGACAAGAAACAGCACCTGCAGAACAACATCAATTATTGTAAAGGTGTTTCTCTCTCCCACAGCTTCCTACAAGCATTAAACTGAACCCACATGTAAGCATAGTGAGACTCTCTGGAAGAATTTGCTCTTCCTTACAAGGCATCTCAACACTACAGTAGGTGGGCACAGGCTCTCTTGCTAAAAGCGCAGAAGGGGAGAGTGGAAAGAGAGAGAGAGAGAGAGAAGAAAAGTGCTTACTGTTTCGAGGCTTCTCCTCATCCATGCCTTCATCTTCATTTTCTGGGTCAATATCTTCTGCTTGAGTTATCCAGTCTAAGTATCCCTTCAAATCCTCCTCTAGCTGCTGTTTCTCCCGTAACTTCTGGAAATCACCCCGAGCCTTAGCCTTCTCTCTTTCTTTGGAAAACTCCCTAGCAAGAGGGAGGGAGGGAGGGACAGGACACGGGTGGAGGGAAGGAAGAGATTGAAAAGTAATAGGTTAGACTGATTTCAACTAGAAAGTCTCCACATCCTGTGTAGCACACCTAGCTGTCTCTGTGCTTTTGAGAGAGACACATGAATGGAGTACACTTGCCAGACACACAGGTAAAACAGCTGCAGTCTCCACATTTTAACCATCATTCCCTTTTTTATAATCCTTTCTTTCTCAACATTTGATTGATAATGGAAATAAGAACCACATCGTCATGTAACATCTCTGTACAACATCACATGATTTCTAATACTCTTTACCCCTTGGTATTCTCCAACAGTCACCCAGAAATAGCTTTTACCCCTTGATATTCCCCAACAGTCACCCAGAAATAGCTTTTACCCCTTGATATTCTCCAACAGTCACCCAGAAATAGCTTTTACCCTTTGATATTCTCCAACGGTCACCCTTTAAATAGCTTTTACCCCTTGATATTCTCCAACCATCACCTTTTAAATAGCTTGAACCCCTTGATATTCTCCAACAGTTATCCCCAAATATCTCTAATGATTAATTTGATGATGAACTGTTTGACAATAATCTGACATCTGGAGAGTGAGACGGTGGCTCTAAGTTCTAACCAGGTGTCATGTGTCTGTAAGATTATCTGTGCAATCACAGCTAAACTGGGCTAGTTGTAAGTGTAATTAATGGTACTCACATTGTGTAGACATTTAATTGTGGGCAGCTACACCCACAGTACCAGACAATATATTTTAAAACTCAGATCTCAAATGTTTTCCTGCAGACTTTCAGTATTCAGGGCTGTGCTCTGACAGAAAATGTATTTTGCAAATCTCAGTTTGGGTAGACAGAGATGATAAATTATGGATAGACAAAGCTAATAGATCCTGCAGAAAGTGAACTGGGGGAGACGTTTGACAGTTTTATGGAAGACCATTACTGGGGATATAGGCTTAAAACAGCACAGGAACAAGAATTTCATGCTGCTTAGTTAGGAACTTGGGTGCTTGCTTTGCCTTCTTTTTGGCTGCGGTGTTGTTTCTTCCACTCTTTCAGAGACATCTGTACTACCTTATATTTTTCCTCTGGAAATGCTGACCTACCTCTGTTTGGAGACTCTCCTGTGGTTCCAAACCAGGTTTTAATGCTTGTATTTTAAAAAGTGAGCTTAAGGATTGTCAAGAGTATATAAAGTCTTGTATCTGCCGAAGCATAAGACACACGTGGCAGATAGTAAGGGCCACTGTATCTAGAAATGAGAGGTAAAGTAATTCTCTCCCAAGCTCTCTCCTATCCATTACTCTTGCTGATGACTGTCAGCAGTGAGTGGATTTTTTTTTAAAAAAACCTTCACCTAGTATTTGTCATAGGTCTGTTCCTGCAGAAACAAGCAGGAAACCTAACACTAACTTTGATGGCACAATATTTGGGCTATGAAAATCCTACCCAACAGGTTAATGAGCGGCAGGTGAGAAGCCCTTAAGCATCACTGTTAGAGACCCACTCCTTGAGATGGAGTGAATTTCTAACAGCAATGGTGAAGTACTTCTCTCCTGTCTGGACCAAAACACACTGAAAGATTTCTGCTGACTTCACAGGCTTTGGATCAGGCTGTGCATAAACCCATCACTGCAGCAGGATGGACATTAGGAAACATTTTTTTCCCAGCAAGAGTGGTCAGGCATTGGAATGTGCTGCCCAGGGAGGTGGTGGAGTCACCAATCCTGGGTGTGTTTTAAAGTCATTTGGATATGGTGCTTGGGGATATGGTTTAAGAGTGAACCTTTTAGAGTAGGGATTACAGTTGGACTTGGTGATCCTGAGGGGCTTTTCCAACTGGAATGTTTCTGTGATTCTGTGATGATGCTTTCACTTTGAGCCAAAGTGTGTGACAAAGTATTGCATGTGTGACCCTCACCCCTGAAACACTGCTGAGGGCTCAGCTCATCCTGTGGCACTCTGATAGTGGAAATAAAAATAATTGGCTTCCCAGGCTTAGAGGTAGATCACAGTTAATCCTGGGACCAAACTTAGCTGCAAGGCAGAAAAAGCTCTTGAAAGTGTGGCGAGAATGAAAAAAATCAAATTTTCTCCTGCTGGGAGCAACGTTTTGCTATTTAAAATGTAAAACAAACAAGCCCCAACAATAAAAATTAAAACCTGTAGAAAGAATTTTAGAAAAATTCAATCAATAGCAGTTATATTTTCTGCTTCAGTAATATTTTTCTCCTGGGTCTGACATAGTGCTTTATCCAAATCAATGAATTACCTCTCAAAAGAATAAATAAACTCACCAAAATGATTTATTATTACACCTCTTTGATAAATCCCAACATTTCAGCTGCTGGCTCTTAAAATGGTGGTTTAGAATCCAGAATAGATGGGTCCCATTTTGAAAGGGAATGGACCCTTGACTTCAAGTAGAACTCTTTATATTTGCATGGACATAACTTGCAAAGGTTACAAACCAAAGTGCAAAACATCATGAAAGAGCCCAGCTTACAGCAAGTGAAATTCCTACTATGAACTAAAGTAAGGCTGGGGAGGGACTATTTACAAGGTCCTGTAATGACAAGACAAGGGGCAATGGGTTTAAACTGGCAGAGGGGAGATTTAGACTGGATGTTAGGAGGAAATTCTTTCCAGTGAGGGTGGTGAGACACTGGCACAGGTTGCCCAGGGAGATTGTGGCTGCTCCCTCCCTGGAGGTGTTGAAGGCCAGGGTGGACGAGGCCTTGAGTGACCTGTACTAGTGGGAGGTGTCCCTGCCTATGGCAGGGGGTTGGAAATAGATGATCCTTGAGGTCCCTTCCAACCTACCATTCTATGATTCTATGATTTGTCAGACACTTCTGAGCTGCAGGCCTGCTTGGGTCTTTTTCAGTCCTCACTCTCTCTCTGGGTTGGGAGGAGAAGCTGCCTAAGCGAACGTGAGATTTTAACATGATGCCTTTCCACTGACCATCTGCACAGGAGTGAATTTGCTGCCTAGCTTTTGATTGGCACAGCTGAAAACACTGTGCAGTCCAGATGCCCTGCCTTTGCATGTCTTTCTCCCTTGTATGAGGTATGGCACTCCACATCCCAGCTGACTCTCCAAAGAAGACAACTTATTATTTCCATTCCTATGCCACTGAGAACAGGTGGCTTAAGAAACTACTAATGCAGTTCAATGACAGCTAATAGCCAGGCCAGTGCAGCTCACCATCAGGGATTACTATCAATGGGCACTTCTGATCCCATGTGAAATGAGATGGTGACCTCTGTCCCACTCCTATTGCAGGCAGCTCTGCCACCACCACAGCTGGCAATAAACAGTCATTGTTGGCATTTTCAGTAGGGAGGCTAGGGGCCAAATAAGCTTTCCTATGGAAGTGCCATCTCGAGTCTTGAGGTGGCCTTCTCTAAAAGTGTTGTATTATCATGTTAGGATAAGGTTGCCAAAGGCTTGCAAAACAACCAAGTAAGCTGTCTCCTTTTGGTGAACAAAAGAACATCAGTCAGAGAACATGACTGGTTTTACCAGATTCCAGCTGGATTCACTTTCCTTCTCCCAGAAATGGTAAGCTATGTCTTCTAATGGGAATGCCACATAGCAGTACATTCTGGAGACATATTTTTCTCTGTGTGAGGTTACAGTGGGTCAAGATCATAAACAGCCAACTCTGTATCCTGTACTGTTCCAACTCTGTATCCTGTACTGTTCCAGAAGAAAGTTTCTCTTGCCCATCCTTATGGCTGAATATAGGTAATTCTTGTCTACATCTGATCTCAATATGACTTCTAACATTTAGAGTGTTGGAAAGTGAACAAATCAGAACTCTAGCAGTTCAAAATTCTTGCTTACCACTAAAAGTGCAGCACAAGATTTCAAATCTCATCTACCCTGAGAAACACACTGAGGAATGGGAGGGGTTGGAAGAGCACACAGAAGACTAGCAAAAGGTCCCAAAAGGTCACAGAAATTGTTCCAGAAGCCATCAACCCATTCACTCTTGACTTCTGAGAATCAAAAGCAGCCAGGTAGGTTTCCCAAGATCCTCTCAAAGCAGAAGAAATGGCTGTTCT
>WBNM01019604.1:41597-87102 GCA_013399055.1 Ramphastos sulfuratus
AATAGACTGAAATGGGTTACACAGATGTGAACCTCTCTGATCTCAAAAGACCTCTAAGAGGAGCTTCACTCCTCACAGCACTGCTGTGGAATCCTTTTGCCTGGCCTTTGGAGGGTCTCTTGTGTGACTTGTTGGCTGGGTATTCCCTTTGGAATACAAGAATTTTATAGTGTGCTCAGGCAAGAGAGGAAGGGGATTATAGCTGTGAACACTCTGTCATACTCTTTAGCTTGGCATCTGACTAGTAAATTCACCAGAAGGAGCAGGAATGGTTGACATATCTGAGGAAAAACAAATCACAAATAAGCTGTTTAGGCAGAGCAGAAGGCAGTATTTGATTCTGCAGGTGCAATCAAGATGTCTTTGTGAGTACAATTAATTACACCTACATATTCAGAAGTGATTAAAAAACCCAAAGCTAACAGCTGTCATTGATGAAGTCTACCTACATGACATGCTTGGTGAAGTTCCTGAAATACACACACAGGGAAAAGTCAGAGATGCCCAGAATGGATATAGGAAGCTGTCTGGGAATGCTGCTTTTTATCTAGGTAGAACAGGCAGGTCAAGTGGATCATCTACATAGATCAGACTAATAGCAATTAGAAAAAAAAAAAAGAAAAAAGCTGCATCTGCAAAGTGAAGACTTTGCAACTCAGCAGAATTTAGAACTGTTTTAGAAAGTTAATTGTTTGAGACCTGCTTATTTAGCCCAAAGAAAATTTGGAACCTTTCCTCCACAGTATCTGTGGTTTTTCAGGGATGCAGATTCTTAAGTTTCTTTTTACTTCTCCAGCTTAGAAACATTTTGCAGCAACAGTGCAGCTGTCACAACACTGCACAGAGCCAGCAAGAACTCACAGCCTTAACAAGGTGGTACTTTGCCTTTGATTTCAGTTCTCTCTTATAGTCTGTTTCCACCTCCTGCCACCTCCTGTGGTGGTTCAGATCCAGCCCGTCAGGAGGTGGAAGATTTAGGCCCCAAAAGGCTGTCTCAAGCTGAAAAGTGAGGGGAAGTGCAATTTTGAAGAGACACAAATCCAAGTGTAGGTAAATTCAATCAGCAGTGCTTCAGCACTATTCATTCCTCAGGGCTGGGCTGACAGTCACTGTTTATCCAATCAGACACTGTATGAGCTTTAATTGCTGTCCTACGTGGTCCTTGAGCACACCTCTGACTCACCAGATGGCTTTCGCTCTGCCACCTGGTCGGCGCCCTCCACTACTGCTGACATCCTTACCTGCTGATCAGAGTATCCACCTGGAGGAACAAGGAGCTTTCAAATTGTATCCAGACTATCACTCTCCAGATATCCAAACACTGAGTATTGCCTGACATTTCACTACTGGGGATTTTCATCTGCTCCCATTACTGTTTGGAAACCATTCTCTTTGCAGTAGCTGGCTCAGTAGCATGTCTCCTTCAGTGGAGTAACGAAGACAGCAGTAGTACCTCCTGTAGATCTGCTATTTATCTCTTGGCAGGATCTCCAATCATGGATCTTCTCAGCTCCTGCTACTGCCCTTCCTATTTCTTTTGGCCCAAGTACTGAACATACAATTTCTGTGAGGCATCAAGTCCTCTCTCCCTTTCAGAGATCATGATCAAAAGAGAGGGGACTTCAGGGCTGTTCACTCATGCAACAGGCACAGAATCTGACTGAATTAATTTAGAGCTCATTAAGTGAGGCTGGATAACAGAAACAAAGGGAAAAAAGGATGCATAGAAGTTCTTATAGAACGTTTATCCACATACATAGACTGGCTGTAGGCACTTGGTCATGCCCAAATATGGAATTAGAAGCCTAATTCTAGGAGATCTTTTAAAAAAACAATCTCATGAGGAATGCTTGCTGGCTTGATTCCTCTAATACTCTGGTTCCCCAGGGCCAGAGAAGTTTTCAGCTACTGGGGACAATAGAAATTGTTTTTAATCAAAGCTGTTAAAACAAAGCTTTGCAATGAGGGTTACACTGCAGGACTGAAATTCAGATAAATGTCTAATCTTGGGAATGCTTAAACACTAGAAGAAATTCTCCTGCTTCTCTGTCCACACTTAGAAAGGATCAGAGGGAAATGATCTTTTCTCCCTGCGTCCTGTGCCCAGCACAGCAGAAAAGATGTGCTTGTTGAAGGTGAAACGTGCCCAGGACACTCTGCAGGGAAAACAGCCTCCCATTAGGCTGTGCTTTAAAGAGTACTAACCAATGTCGCATTTCTCATGTGAGAAGACATAATTTGGCAGGAATTTCACCCCACGGAGGTGAAGGATGTCTCAAGCTCTCAGTTCTCCTTCAGTCCCACTGACTTTCCCGGAAATTTAACCCTAGTGCCCTTCTTCCCTGGCAAATGGCATTGCCTTGCTCACAGAGGAGCACAGTGCTGTCCTCTTCCCACGGAGAGCAGGTAGAGCTTTCAGCTGGACAAACATGTGACAGGCAGAGAGCTGTTGTTTATCCCTTTGATTTAGCCCAAAGGTCCCATGCATGCCATTAGGAATGCCATGTCTTGCTCTTGGCACAGCAATAGCTTAGGCCTTCTGCTAGGGTGCCTGAGATCAACCCTCCACTGCCTGCTGTTTTGGTAACCAGAGAGTAGGAATAGAAATACAAATTTGAAAAGAAATAAACAATAATAAAATATTTTCCTGGTACTGCTTACCCGCTAAGTACACCGAGAACCAAGTTAAGTACAAAAAATGACCCTATGATGATTAGAGTAACAAAATAGATCCAGGGCCAGTCCCTTCCTATGGCATCATTGACCTGGAAGAGTGGAATGATAGTTAGTGAGACAAGCTCAGATTCTGAGCGCTGCAAGGCTCCAGCCAAAGAGATCCCAAGTCACCAGCAGTAGGATTTGCAATAGCCAGTTTTCTGGAAATTTCTGACAGGTGGACATTGCTAATTTTGAATGCCCTGAGGCTGAATTTCTTTGTAGAGAGTAACACCTCTTTTGTTACCTGTATGATTTGCACCATTTGAACAGTTTCTCAAAATATTTGAGAGCTGATGTGAAGTTTCCTTGGATTCAGATTTTTAAACCCTCTGAAAGAATCCTGGTGACAGGGAAGAACCCTTATTATGGAGTCTTGCCCTGTAGCATTGGAAAAAGGACACCAAAACTGTCAGCTTACCCGCTCAACACACCAAGAACCAGATTTAGAACGAAAAAGGATCCAAAGATGACCAGACTGACAAAATACACCCATGGTAACTCATAGCCCATAGCGTCCTGCATCTGGAAAGACGAAGGAAAGTTAGAAGACAGAGAGGGAAAGCAGAAATGTTTAGGCAAAGGAATAGATGGAAAGGGCTGTAAACAGAGCCTGTGGTTGGTTTACACATAATCAAAGCAAGTGTTTCTCTAAGCTTTTTTCTAATGGGAGTGTTCCTTTGATCCCCTTTCCCCCTCTAGCTGTTTATGCAGAGGCAATGATTAACACAGGCTGGGATACAACCACGCGCTGCTCCGGCACCTCTTCAGACGCTCACCACTGTGGATTGGCACTTTCTGGAGTTTAGCTACAGCACCACAAAGGTCCACACAATGACTGCTAACCACTGCACGTGCTTATGACTCTGCTAGCAGTTCGTGCTAAGTGCTGCCACATCTTGTTGCCAGCTCACATTTCCTTCCCACGGGTAGCACAGGTCCATGTACCTCAGAGACACAAGTGCTAACTGTGGGCAAATGCTGACCCTTCCCTGGCGGTGCTCTGGGAATATCCACAGCTCACTGCAGTGAGGGCAGCAGCTGTATGCTTTTGAGGAAGGTCCTTTCAAGGATCATCATGTTCTAACCTGGTCAAGTGTTTTCTACAGCCTTTTCACAAACTTCCTTTCTCTCCTTGAAGGATGAATCTCTCCTTCAAAATGTGATTTCTACACAACTGAATCTTCAGAGAATTCAAGACTGTCGACTAAGTTACATCAGCACAGGTCTGGCTTTCACACTACTACTAGGAGCATCTGCAAATGAAGCAGGCAAGTATTGCTTTAGCACTAGAATCTGTGTTATGTGTAGAGCAACTCTAGCACATAATAAGGTATTATATATATTAAAAGCATCTAGCACATAAACAGTATTTTATCTTCAATCCTCCTTCAGCATTCAAGCTTTTGGAAAGTTGCTGGATACCTTAACAATCTCACTTTCATGATGGTATCAGAGTCCACTCTTCACTTTCTCAGAAACACTTATTTCCGGAGCCAGACATAGCACCATTAAAGACACAGATGGTGGTTACCATTTGCAGGAGGACAAAAATGATTTATAAACATAAATTACAGAGTTGAAAGTATCTAAAGGCATAAATCATCCTAGGGTCCTTTGCTTTCATGCTTTTGAAAAGTTGTATTGTACGTTGTCCTCTCCTTCCTCTCTCCTTTGCAACCTAAACATTTGTTGTGATCACAGGAGAAATATTCTTCCATACATGGGCACAGAGACACACTTCAGGGCAAGCAATCTGACTCCAGACTCATAACAACTCAGGAAAGGAATTTCAGACTTCAGGAGAGTATCACTAATGTAATCAGTTCTTTGTGGATGGAAGTCCAGTATCCCATTTGTCTTCCAAAGTATAGTCACTAAAGTCCTTGCCTGGCAAAAGTCCAGTCAATGGGCTGATCCAGAACTCTATCTCAGGGTTTCTTCAGCTGTGACTGAACTGAAGTAGACTCATTAAAAAATAAGCTCAAATCTGCCTCTGTGAAAACAGTTCATCAGCTCATTCCTTAGAGGATTAATGCATCAGGTGCCCAGAAAAAGAGTAGCTGAACATACAGCAAGGCAAAACATTGCACACATTTTTAAAAGGGTAGGAAGGAAGATCTCTGGGAACTACTGACCTGTCAACCTCACCTCTGTTCTTGGGAAGATCATGGAATGGATCCTCCTAGAAGTTACATTAAGGCAGATGGAGGACAGAGAGGTGACAGCCAGCATGACTTCAACACGGGCAAGTTCTACCTGATCTGGCCTTCTATGAGGGAGTGACTACATCAGCAGATGAAGGAAGAGCTATCTGGGTTTCTCTAAAGCCTTTGACTTGGTTCCCCACAATATCATTTTCTCTAAATTGGAGAGCTAGATTTGATGGACAGGGACTTGGAGTTACCGGTGGAGGAAAAGCTGGACACAAGCCGGCAGTGTGCTTGCAGCCAAAAAGGACAACTGTATCCTGGCCTGCATCAGAAGGTTGGCCAACAGGCTGAGGGAGGCAATTCTGCTCCTCTGCTCCACCATGGGGAGACCCTGCCTGGAGTACTGTGCCCAGCTCTGGAGTCCTCAGCACAAGGGCAAGAGCCTGCTGGACTAGATTCAGAGGAGGACCGCAAAAATGATCAGAGGACTGGAACATCTCCCCTGTGAAGATAGGCTGAGAGCAGTGGGGTTGCTCAGCCTGGAGAAGAGAAGCCTCTGGCAGACCTTGCTGTGGCTTTTCAATACTCAAAGGAGACCTATAAGAATGATGGGGACAGGTTTTTTTTGCAGCACCTGTTGCAACGGGACAAGGGATGATGGCTTTAAACTAAAAGAGGGTTGATTCAGTCTAGAATAGAAGGAAGAAATGTTTACACAGAGCAGTGAAACACTGAAAAAGTTTGTCCAGAGAGGTCAGAGGCCCCATCCCTGGAAACGCTCAAAGTCGGGTTGGAACCAGATGATCTTTAAGGTCCTTCCCAACCCAAGCCATTCTGTGATTACCTTGCTGGGAGATAGTAGCTGAACATGAGCCAGCAGTGTGCCCAGGTAGCCAGGAGAGCCAATGGCATCCTGGCCTGGATCAGGAATAGTGTGGCCAGCAGGACAAGGGAGGTTATTCTACCCCTGTACTCAGTACTGGTCAGGCCACACCTTGAGTACTGTGTCCAGTTCTGGGCCCCTCAATTCAAGAGAGGTGTTGAGTTGCTGGAACGTGTCCAGAGAAGGGTGATGAAGCTGGTGAGGAGCCTGGAGCATGTCCCTATGAGGAGAGGCTGAGGGAGCTGGAGGTGTGCAGCCTGCAGAACAGGAGGCTCAGGGGTGACCTCATTGCTGTCTACAGCTACCTGAAGGGAGGCTGTAGCCAGGTGAGGTTGGTCTCTTCTCCCAGGCAAGCAGCAACAGAACGAAGGGACGCAGTCTCAAATTGTACCAGGGGAGGTATAGGCTGGATGTTAGGAGGAAGTTCTTCACAGAGACAGTGATTGGCATTGAAATAGTGGTGGAGATGTTCAAGAAAAGACTGGATGGGGCACTTCGTGCCATGGTCTAGTTGATTGGATAGGGCTGGGTGATAGGTTGGACTGCATGATCTTGGTGGTCTCTTCCAACCTGGTTGATCTATGATTCTATACGAAGAATGCTACTATCTGTTTAGAGCAAGCCATACAAATGAGTATGGATGACTTGGAAAAACTGCCATAAGAATTGAGCAGCATAGGCAGAATGACAACTCAACTTCCCTCTAATTATGACAGATAGTGATAAAAGAGCCTCAGCTGTATGCTACTGATCAGTAGGCTTGCTGGGTGGGTGGGTGGTTGGGGTTTTCTTTGTCAGCTAGGAAAGTCAGCTGGAAAAGCAGAACTCCTCAAAGTTGGAATGCAAGTCAATCCTAAATAGCAAATGCTGCCTGCAGAATTCAGGTGTATGTCAGGGTACCTTTTGTACTTACTCTGGCACAAAGAAATTTCCAGATGGCAATTTCCATCATGGCCTGGTAAAGTATAAAAGTATAAAATAGACCTACATTCTGTTACAGCAGAGCATTTGGGACTTCTCAGACTGGACATTTAGGAGCTTAGCTTTTCATCTCCTTTTTATTGCCTGATCATATACATAACAGAGAAGCTGAGAGGCAGTGATGGCTTCTCAAGTGTAGAGAAACAACCAGGTTTTGTCAGACAGCTGAATCTTCCTCTCCGTTGTTGGGCTCCCTGTGTTTGGTGATCTCATACCTCATTTTATTTAGCAGAAGGTGAGATTTTTCCATGCATTGTGGGACTGAGCCACAGGTGACAGGAGTATATGTTCAATGCTGATGTAACATTAGGTCTTTGGTAAATCATGTTAAAAACAACCCTTTGCTAAGGACCCAGCACACTGTGAGCTCACTGCTCTTGAAAAACATCTGCAGGGGAAACACAGAGGCACTTGGCAGCAGCTGGGGGAGGGGAGGAATAGACTTACAGAAAACCATAACCACAATGGATGAAGATTTAAGAACCATTAAATCTGTGGCAAAGATTGAATCCTCCCAAATATCTGGGAATCCTTCTTCCAGGATGGACTGTCCTCAGCCAAACACGGGTCCATGCAGCTAGAGCTACAAACCTTGCACCTGTGTTGGAGCCAAACCAGTTCCTGGAGATGTTACCATCCCTCTGTGACTCTGCAGTTATTAATCACATGAGTCCTGTTGAATCCAGCTGGAGGTTTTCACTGCAAGCATAACTTAGAGCTGATTTTTCCTAATTGTGGTATTGAATTGGAGAAAAGGCAGAGGTCATGACAAGGTCAGGAGGAGTGTTACCATTTGCACACTCCTGAGCATTGAAAAGTAGACAGCACAGTTCAGCTCTCTGGTCTCTGAGTGTTTGCTGTTAACCATACAAATCTCCACCCTCTGCAGTACTGAATAAAGACAATTGACCAGCAGATATGGGAATTACAATATTCCAGCTACTGCAGACAAAGTGATTGCAACCTGATGTCAACTACTAGATTATGGTCCTGCTCTGGCAGGAGGTTTGGACTCAATCTCTGGAGGTCCCTTCCAACCCAGAGCTGCATCTAACTCAGAGGCCCCAGCACAAGAAGGACATGGACTTGATGGAGCAGGTCCAGAGGAGGGCCACAAAAATGATCAGAGGCCTGGAGCATCTCTGCTACAGGGACAGGCTGAGAGAGTTGGAGCTGTTCAGCCTAGAGAAGAGAAGGCTCTGGGAAGACCTTGGATGCAGTATCCTGTGATCCTGTAAACTTAAGCCAGGTCAGCTGGAAGCACAGCATTGGTGGGAATCTTTAGATTGCCATTTACAGAAAGAATTCTACTTTCTGAGTCAAACTGCCTGACCTTTCACACTTCACATCTTAATAGCTCACATCTCGTTACTCCAAAAGGTGACAAAGTTGGCACATTTCTGCACACCAAGTCTTTACCTCTAGGAGATCTCAGAGATATGGGCAGGGATCCATCCAGAGGGACCTGGACAGGCTGGAGAGGTGGGCCCAGGCCAACCTCATGAAGGCCAAGTGTAAGGTCCTGCATGTGGGTTGGCATAACTCCAGGCTGAGTGGTGAATGTCTGGAGAGCAGCCCTGAGGAAAAAGACCTGGGGGCCTGGGTTGGTGAAAAGCTCAACATGAGCCTTCAGTGTGCACCTGCAGCCCAGACAGCAACTGAGTGCTGGGCTGCAGCAAGAGCAGCATGGTCAGCAGGGCAAGGGAGGGGATTCTGCCCCTTTGCTCTGTTCTCCTGAGACCCCACCTGGAGTACTGTGTGCAGTTCTGGAGCCCCCAGCACAAGAAGGACATTGAAGAAGGACACTGAAGAAGGACATGTTGGAGTGAGTCCAGAAGAAGCCACAAAGATGCTCAGAAGGCTGCAGCAGTTCTGCTACGAGGACAGGCTACAGAGAGTTGGGGCTGTGCAGCCTGGAGAGGAGAAGGCTTTGAGGAGACCTTGGAGTGGCTTTCCAGTATCTGAAGGGGGCCTGCAGGAAGGCTGGGGAGGGACTATTGACAAGGTCTTGCAATGACAGGACAAGGGGCAATGGGTTTAAATTGGCAGAGTGGAGATTTAAACTGGATGTTAGGAAGTTCTTTGCAGTGAGGGTGGTGAGAGACTGGCACATGTTGCCCAGGGAGGTTGTGGCTGCTCCCTCCCTGGAGGTGTTCAAGGCCAGGTTGGATGAGGCCTTGAGTGACCTGTTCTAGTGGGAGGTGTCCCTGCCTATGGCAGGGGGTTGGCACTGGATGAGCTTTGAGGTCCCTTCCAACCTTACCATTCTATGATTGTATGATCTTAGACTCCTTATGATATGACAGAGTCACTCTCTGACATTGTGGGGACATAATTTTGGCTTACTATGCTTTGTCTTTCTAGTCTGCAAAGTAGGATACTGCCTTGCCTCACTGGGTACTGTCAAACAAACTACTGAGAGTGTCATGACTGCAAGACAGTAATTCAGATATTTGAGGTCTGGTGGGCCTAGAGAACTGGGGATTTGCCAAAAATCTTTAACTGCTGTAATGACTACAGCTTTCCAACGTTCAGTTGAAGGCTACTCTCTCAAGGCTACAGATAACTTACGAGGATTAAACATTAGGATTTTTAATTCTGTAGTTTGCTGATCATAATTACAAGCAGTAGTTTCAGCAGGGGCTATGGAATCCAAGTCCATTTATCTCTATAAACAGACTTTTGTGCCTGGTCATCCTGTTCTTCATATGTCATAGGTGAAGGCATATTGGTAAAGCCACAGGATATGCATACTGAACTTGTCTAGAGAAAAATTTTCCCCTCAGAGATAATAGTCTGGCACATTTTGCAGTGTTTCTCATTCATTACACAGGCATCCTAGTTCAAAGATAATGTTACAGGCATATTATCTACTAACATAATGGTTGAGCAGCACAAAGCACACACAGTGGAGGTCTCTCAGTCACTTAATGGAAGGCGTAGACACAATTCACCAAACCCTGCTGACTTTACAGTTCATGCCCCCACACCTTGACACTTTGTGCCAAAAGTCTTCCAAAACTAACTGAAAGTTACAGGAAAAGTTTGAATCCATCAAAGAAGGGCAAATCCATCAAAGAAGGGCAGCTGGCTCTGAAAAGCAGCAAGCTGGAGGAAAAAAACGAAGTCAGTCTTGCCTGGTGGACAATACAGGAATGCTCTAGCTCTTGCTAATTGGCTTCTAATGGCTATAGAATGTTATGATTGCCTTCTCAAATACTAGCCAAGGGCTTCAAGGATTTGCCCATGGATTGTATAACCTTTCACAGAGTAACATTAATTACCTAGAATTAGAGGGCTGGAAATGTTGTGTAAGAAGACAATTTCATGTGGCCTAGCTGTGGGATGTGCTGCCTCAGGAAATGCTCTAGCCAAAGGTAATGATTATGGCCAGCAGCAAGAGCTTTAGCTGGAATGAAGCCTTTCTTGTAACCCTTTACAACTGGAGGCTACTAGGAGCAGGAGACAACAGAAAGAACTGAAGTACCTTCATAAGGATGTGTAGAAGTGATGATCTCACCTTAGATCAACACTCAAATGGCAGCCTACTGGCAGGCACAGCTCAGGTGACACATATGGGGCACACATATGATTTTGTGAGCTTGAGTTAATTATCACTGATCAGTTACCAAGTAAAGAGGTCAGGATCAAAACACAACTTTTCCTTTTCCACTCCCTCTTTCCTTCTCTTTCCATGAATATTTAGGTGAATGCATCTTGCTCACACAGATTCTCACAGAGCTACAGCTTTAAACTCTGCTTAAACCACACTAGAAACTGTTTTTATCAGATGTACTGTTCAGCACAATGAGGGGAATATATTTTCCCCCAAATATTTGAGTCAGATATCAGGTACAACCCTGGGACACCAGGGGGGTGTCCTAAGTGTTTTCCAGGGGGCAGCTGGGCTATTGGCTTACTTGTGTATGTACACATCTATTTCTATGTGTTTCTTACCTTTTATATTTAGCCTGCATTTGTAAATAAGAATTTCATTTTGCTTCCAAATCCTGAGTAGTGTGGTAACTGACTCTTTGGGGGGTAAATCCCAAAATAATTCTAAGTAGTGTAAGACCACTACAGAGGGAAAAAGGAAATCTACATTAGAGACAGTAAATCCTACATCTCAGGTGAGGGCTGTGCAGCCCAGACAGGAAAGTACTTCCACTCTTGTATCATTTCTTTGAGTCCCATTGTATCTTCAGCCTGCGGTCAGGATAGTCAAAGCTTTCCTTTGTTTATGAAACTTAACAGACTGACTAAAATGTTTTGCACTCATACACTCAGGGAACCCAAAAGGTCTCATCAAACCAGGGTAACCCTACAGAATTAAGTAGGGTGGGATGATTTCCCCAGAAAGCATTCAGATAAATTTGTCCACTGACAAAGCACAACTTCGAAAGTTTCAAAGTCCTTCTGCCCTGTACTCAGCACTGGTCAGGCCATACCTTGAGTGCTGTGTCTAGTTCTGGGCTCCTCAAGATAAGAAAGATGCTGAAGTGCTTGAACATGTCCAGAGAAGGGCTCCAAGGCTGGTGAGGGGGCTGGAGCACAGCCCTGTGAGGAGAGGCTGAGGGAGCTGGGGGTGTGCAGCCTNCTATTTGTTCAATGAATCATGAATCATTTCTTTCTGGTTAACATGTCAATTGCAAAGCTGATCTGAGCTTAAGGACCCCTTGGCTCTGCAGTACTTGCAGTCTGTGCCTTGAAGGTTCTTGCTAGTAGAGCAGGTAGAGGACTTGTGAAGGTTTGACTTCTTTCTCCCAACAGCTTCTTAAAGATCTAAGACATCTGACAACTGCCTCTTTAGCAGTCATGTTCTTAAACAACAGCAGCAGGCTGCCAGGGGGGCTCTGGAGTCTCCCTCTCTGGAGATACTCAAGACCTGCCTGGATGTGTTCCTGTGTGATCTGCTGTAGGTGATCCTGCTCTGGCAGGGGGGTTGGATTGGATGAGCTTTCGAGGTCCCTTCTAATCCCTGACATTCTGTGATTCTGTGACTCATAGGTAGGTAATTGGAGTGTGACTATTGGGACTGTAACACAAATAAAGGAAAAACTTGAGCATTGCTGGTTAGCTCTGGTAAAAAGTCCTGCACATGTGTTTTCCTCTGATCTTTAAAGACTACAGGGCTTATGTTATACTGCTTTTTTTTTCCCCTTGTAATACTTGTGATAAATCCATTTCCTCTTGCAACTTACTGTAAGCCCTACTACTCTTAATGTTGTTTTTAACAAGGAAATTATTTATTGTCATTCACAATTTCTTGTGATAAATCC
The DNA here is from genome assembly GCA_013399055.1 of Ramphastos sulfuratus. Lineage (NCBI taxonomy): Eukaryota > Metazoa > Chordata > Aves > Piciformes > Ramphastidae > Ramphastos > Ramphastos sulfuratus. Next base: position 53,609 of record WBNM01019604.1, read on the forward strand.
ATGCATTTCATTTTGCAACTTATTGCAAGCCCCACTACTCTTAATGCTGTTTTAAACAAGGGAATTACTTATTGTCATTCACAATTCCCTTCTTTTCCACAAAAGTATAAATGCTTAAGAGGAGCCTCAGATTTCAGTGAGGTAACACTAAACTAAGGGTGCAGTGAAACAGGACACAGTACTAAAACTGACTCTCTGTGGATGTTATCTCCATAAGCACCTTTCCCAACCTGCAGGGCAAACTACAGAATTGCTTCTTTAGTAGTGAAATCCTTCACCTCCTTGAATCTGCTGATTTGTTTTCAATCTGAACCATGCAAGGCTGCTGCATGTCATGCCAAAGCAAGGCATGAAAGAGGCACATTTGGACTTGAGGAGTTCCTGGCTGCTCTCTGGGGACACCTTGTAAGGTCACACAGAGCATGTGTCCATCTGATTTCACCATTCACCAAAGGAGCAAGGAAAGTATTGCATTTCCTATTTGGATTGGTTGGATTTAAACTTAGTGTATTATTAACCTAAGGATGAAGATCACACCTGATAGGTCCTTCAATATTTTAAATCTCATTAATAGCCTTTGCTTGACTAGGTTTTACTCAAGTACTCATGTGTGTGCATAATTTCAGGTACATCAATAACTCCAGTGAAGTCAATGGTCAATATTATTGTCACCAGCAGTAATGAACTGATATGCATAAGGTCTTGGCTGGAATAGTATGGGGCACAGGATTGGGAGAAAAATAGAAGGAGCTCCTTTGCTGAAATTCCCTGGGAAAAATTAGAAGTTTAATGCACATAGTGACTAAAAAAAATGACAAAAGGATGTAAACATTTTAATGTAGACATTTGAGTCCAGGGGCAATGGGTTTAAACTGGCAGAGGAGAGATTTAGACTGGATGTTAGGAGGAAGTTCTTTAGAGCGAGGGTAGTGAGACACTGGCACAGGTTGCCCAGGGAGGTTATGTTTGTTCCCTCCGTGGAGGTGTTCAAGGCCAGGTTGGATGAGGTCTTGAGTGAGCGGTGCTAGTGGGAGGTGTCCCTGCCTATGGCAGGGGGTTGGAACTAGATGATCTTTGAGGTCCCTTCCAACCTTACCATTCTACAATTCTATGAGAAGTACTATCATTTATCTTGTCAACCTGAAATACTCTTTCAAGCCTTCCTTTAAGACAAGTGATAAGGACTAAGAATTTAAGGTCTCAGACTTGACTCAAGGCACAAGGACAGAGACAGGGAAAAAAAAAAAAANTATTTGGTACATTTCTATAGTCATATTCCAGCTGGTTTAGGTTTAGATGCACTCTGTTTTTTCTGGGTTTTTTCAGTCAGCTGTTCTTGAACAGATTGAGCTATTATGGGAAATCTAAGGTCTCTGTATGAAAGTGGGGAGAAAATTAAAACTTGCATTCAAATACCAGCAGGTCAAATGTCTGTGGCACAGATGATTGAATTGAACTCCTTGCCCACTGCAAGCTATTTCTGTGGAAAATGCCTACTGATCCCTTACTTCTGTGGCACAGGAGTTTGTGCTTGCTGGAGAGGTAGGGGGGGGACTATTTACTTGGGAGTGTTTACTACCATCTTAATTAAATCTGTCATTTTAAATGGCCTTCACAGTCTCTGACTTCAATGGTTGGCAAAGGCCACTGGCATTTCACTTCACATGTTGCATTTCAAAACAGAGGAGAAAATGTTGGGCTCTCCTCTGATTTAAGGAAACCAGCAGTGGTACTGGATTTTGCTCTAAGTCACAGCATTTATTAGCAGCAGTGATGTTTCAAAGGGCCACAGATTACCATGGCAGATCAACAGTCTGAAAAATGGCTTTTTCTGACAAAACCTCAACATATTCAATTTTCTTAGTGCAAATACCTTGGGAAATTCCTATTGTCAACTATACTAGGGGAGGGAAAATGGAAATAATCAGGAAGTTAGCATTTAAGCTTCCTGCCATCCCACCTGTACTCCTTGTGCTTTCTTGTGGAGCTTCTCCATCTTCCTGTGTAAAACTGGAGGGTCTGTGGACCTCTGTGGCATGACTGGCAACACAGAGACTCTGAACTCCCATTGAAAACATTAGTCACACAGTGAGAATGCCTCACATCAAAGACAAACTCACAGCTCAAATAAGCCTTCTGTTTTGCCATCTCTTTCTCCAGGTGTAATACATAAAAAAAATATTAAATGTACTGCAATTGAGTTCAGCACAGAACATATCACCCAAAAGTAAGATATCCAAATTCATTTATTGCTGAGTGATAAAGCAACTCACATTCTACAGTGTGCTGAAACTGCTGCATTTTGAGGATGTAAATAATTCCTTCCAAACTATTCCCTCAAAGGTTGTGGTGGTTTTGTGTTTCTGTTTTCTGTCTTTTTCAATGGTGCCTTAGGTCACCTCTGTCTGCACTGAGGCTGTGTCACACAGACCAGATGGGAAAGAACAGACCATACACTGACCAAGGCAGAGCTCTTAAAGACACTAGGCTCGGCCTGAGCAGGGCTTCAGGACTTTCCATAAGCATAGCCTGGAGTCCAGTATGCCAAGTCCTTGCTCCTGATTTATTCTGCTTCCTGAAAGAGACAGCTGACAGCATTTCCCCTACCTCTTCCCTTCTCAATAGCTAACATCAATAGTGGCATTACTTTTGCCTGATGATATTGCTCTTCTTGCTTCCTGAACAGCAGATCTACTGCAAGGAGATTCATGTCATTGATCCCTCTGCAGCGTTAGGCCAAAGTCATAGAATCACAGAATGTCAGAGGCTGGAAGGGGCCTTGAAAGCTCATCTAATGCAGCCCCCCTGCCAGAGCAGGATCCCCTACAGCAGACCACACAGAAATGCATTGAGGATAAATTTCTCCATTACCTTTCCAGGCACAAAGATGATGCTGTCCAGTCTATAGTTTTCTGGGTCCTCCTTCTTATCCTTTTTGAAGATCGGACTGATGTTTGCCCTCCTCCAGTCCCCAGCCACCTCTCCTGTCCATCATGACTTACTGAAGATGGTAGAGAGTGCTCTGGCAATGCCTTGTGCCAGCTCCCTCAGCACCTGCAGATGCATGCCATCGGGACCCATGGACTCATGGATGTGCAGATTACTCAACTGTTCCTTAGTTTCGTCCTCATCAATCAGAGAAGACTCCTCTGTCATGCTTTCCTCCAGGGCCTCAGGTGTCAGGGCTCCTGAGGACAGTCTCCAGCAGTATAGACAGAAACAAAGAAGGCATTTAGTAACTCTGCCTTCTTTGTGTCCTCTGTCACCAAGGCACCCACCTCGTTCAGCAGAGGGCCTACACAGAGGCCCCTACAGACTCACAGAATTATAGAATGGTTTAGGTTGGAAGGGACCTCAAAGATCATCTAGATCCAACCCCCTGACAGAGGCAGGGACACCTCCCACTAGAACAGGTATAGAGGTAATAGCATCCATTAAGGCTTTCTGTTCTCTTTCACAATGGATGGTATAAGCAGGTTGCATCTGTTGGGTGAATTTGCAGTTTGAAGAAAAGCCACACAGTGACCTCTGTCAGACTTGGGTGACTTCATCAGGATTTGAATTTTCTCCTCTCTGCTGATTTGAATTCAGGCCTCCAGAGACAAAAGTCAGAGAGCCTTAGGTGAGTCACCTTGTTTCGATGTAAGTGTGTATAGCTTTTTTCCCCTCTAAAAGGAAAAGGTTGATCTTGGAAAAAGTCATCCAAAAATCCAAAGGCTATTTAGCCACAAGGCTGATAATGCTTTCATTAACAGGAACAGCAGCAGTTCCATCTCTTACTGCTGCTCACTTATTTAATAACCTTTTCATCTTTTAAAGATTCTGGAAATTCACTCCAAAAGTTGAAAGTGCTGATTTTGAGCACAAAAATATCCCCTAGGATGTCATTTCATCTTAGGATTCTGGGTTATCCCTTCCTGTCTGTGTTTGTATTTACACTTCCATGACTGATTATCCAGTAAGGATTTTTCCTGCCTGTTTTACTGTATTGCTATTTTATAACTGGTTCTGTTTATCTCCAGGCAGACTGAGAGCAAATTCTGCAAGTATATCAGAGCAGCGCTGACTGCTGCAGGCACAGGAACACACAGGCACACACCATCCATTGATTTGCATAGTCAATTAAGTCCTTAAAAAGAAAGATAATGAAAGACAGTATTGTAAGCTGTAGATAATCACTACCTTCTTTAACAAGTGGAGCTATGGCTGTCAATTCTTTTTCTGCACTTGACCAGTACATCCAGTACATAAGAGGGACATAAAGCTGCTTGAGACAGTCCAGTGCAGAGCCACAAAGATGATGAAGGGGATGGAACATCTCTGTTACAAAGAGAGACTTCTCTCCAAGCCCCAAGACTGGGGCCTGAGGCTCGGAGAGAAGGAGCCTGAGAGGTGACCTCATCAATGTTTACAAGTATGTGCAGGGTGAGTGCCAGGAGGTGGGAGCCAGGCTCTGCTGGGTGATGCCTGATGACAGGACAAGGGGCAATGGGTGGAAGCCGAAGCATAGGAAGTTTCTTGGAAACATGAGGAGGAATTTTTTTTCCTGTGAGGGTGACAGAACACTGGAACAGGCTGCTCAGGAAGGTTGTGCAGTCTCCTTCTCTGAATATATTCAAACCCCACCTGGATGTGTTCCTGCGTGATCTGTTCTAGATGATCCTGCTCTGGCAGGGGGGTTGGACTGGATGAGCTTTTGAGGTCTCTTCCAGCCCCTGACATTCTGTGATCCCTGTTTCCTTTGCAGGCAGTTCCCAATCTATGATATTCCTAGAAACCCATTCTACATTTCAGATGATGAATCCATCTTTCAGTCGTGAAAGTACAACTGCAGTTCTCAAGCAGAAGGCACAGGATGTAGAACTCAGAGTGCACAGCTAATAAATCTTCATCTGCTAGGCTCACCAGCCACTCACAGAGACTCTGTACAAGCACTAGAGCTTCACTGGGGAAGCCACTAGCAAAGAGACCAAATGATACAACTGCAGAACTGGCAGAGAAGACTCTTATCTTTTTCTTCTGAGCCGTATCAGCAGCACCAAGCAAGCAAGATCAGCACAATGTCCAGGACTGAGCTGCTCTTGATATGCTTTAAAAATCCACAGCGTGGATGCTCTGTGGCAACTATTCCTGTGACTGAGTCCCAAACCCTTCATTTTCTACTTCTGGTTGCTTTGCTTCTTTTGGGAGACCTGTCCAATACTGTTTTCAGGTTTACAACTTGGGTGCAGTTCAGAGGATTGGAGTTAGAAGATGACAGCTCTGGAGGAGGCTCAGCTAGACTACACACTTTTGATGGTATGATCTATCATAATGAGCCCTCAAGCTCTGTTTAGGCAGAAATCTCACTGAAATCAATGCATAAAATCAATATTAATGGCCCACTTTACCTCTGCAGGCAAGAAAGACCACACTCACAAGACTGGTGAAGGTTTAGTTACACTGCTCTTTGTTTTGAAAACAAGATCTTGAAACAAATTAAACTCAAACTAAACATGAATTTAATAAACAGTCAGTCCTAAAGCTATCACTTACATGCTGACTTGAGGCATAGTCCCCTATCCCTTCTTTCCCAAGGTCTAGGTAATGAACCAAAGTCTGATCTTTGGATATGGGTCCATACTTGACAACTCTGAAGATAATTGCTTCAGAAGGCAACAATCATCAGTTCCTGACACACTTGTAGTAGGGCCCAAGCACTGCACCCACAAACAGTGACTCTCAGAATCTGAAGTCACATAGAAGTGTCTCAGTAGCTTAGTTCTTAGTTTCATAGCTCTGAGATAAAAGATTAAAGAAGGAAGGTCTCTGTGGTGATTAGATAGCAGCAATTAGGAAATAGTCTAAGGAAGAACAAAAGAAGGAAGAAAAGAGAAAGGGCAACAGAGAGACAGGGCTATTAAAGAGGTCCTTCCCACGCAGGAGCACTGGGCAGAGGGTCTCCATTAACACCTTCCCATGACCAACCTGAAGAATCTTATTTTTAATGGAAAGTTTCTTTCCATATAGAGGAAGAGGATCAAGAGGTCCAAAGCCGAGGTCTGAAGGGTTCATGAAAACTTCGTTTCCCACAGCAAGTCTGCATTTTGCATTGAACAAATGTTCAGCAGGAGGTTTTTGTGACAGGTGGCAACCAGCAAGTCACTGCTGCTCCTTTCAAAGCAGGCAACCATGGCAGTTGCACATGCAGTTGTTCATGAGAAGGAGAATAGATTTAGGTCACATTTACGCAACTTAAGGACACTGCTTCATCAGCGCCCTTCAGTCCTCTGAGCTATGGGCCCTCTCCCCTTGCTCACCACACAGCTACAGCAAACAGAGATGAAACAATCTCTGCAGTCACAGAGGTGGGTTGCTCATATTTGCATGCTTTGTAAATTTTTCACATCCATGCAAAACCCTGCCAAAGAGAGGATTTAAAAAAAACCCTCAACCCAACAACAATAAAGGCCCAGCATTTTCTTGTAGGAGTAGGAGTGGATGAGGAATAAACATCATGGAAACATGTAGACAGATATATTCTTAGTATCAGATTATTCTCTTGTGTGGAAAGCCTTACTAACTCAAGCTTAAATGCTGCAGGAATAAAGGGCTGGAAGGGAAAACACAGCTGGTGAAAATTGGGGGGTGCAGCTCTGCTTTCAATGTCTTTCACTTGGTGGCAATATCTCTGTGTTCCTCACATCGTCTTCTTCATCAGCTGCGATGGGGACGAGAAAAGCTCACAAGATATGTCAGTGCTGCCAGCAAAGTAAATTGTGCTTGTTGTGCAGTTTGTTCTGGTTTGATTTCATGATGGAAATTGTAAGGGTGTCTGTAAGCCTCAGTTTCACTCCCATGTAGTAACTCTTGGAAGTATGACCTTAGAGATTCAGCTGTGGAAGGATCTTCCAGGACAGGCTGTTTAACCCACTGCATCTCTGGGTGCTTCTCTGTGCTGGATGTGATGCTTCTCAACATTTCCACTGACTCAGTATCACCACATTGTGGTAGTTCTACTGCACTTTTTTAGACTACTAAAACATTTTCTTGCCTAGGGGCTGGTTAAGCCTACCAAGGATTGTACAGTTAAATTTGAGGGAGTTGAATCCTTATGTACCAGTGCAGGCATCATTTCCAGGGACAGGTAAGTGCTCTGGATCTCCTCCAGACCTGACTGATGGCAGGCTTAAGGCTGCTCATTATTAATAACCATCAAGTAGATCAAATAGAATTACTTGATCCTAGAATTCAAGCTGTTATGGGCCAGCTGTGCACAGAACATCTCAGGACCAGCTTCTCTGCCAGCCAGAAGTGTGAGTATCCCAAGGAAACAATGCCCGGCTGCATTCTGCACTTGCTTTGTGCTCAATTTCCACTTACATATCCAACTGCTTAGATGCAGGGCAGTGGAGAGACCAGGCACACAGAACTGAAGCTACAGTTGGCAGCTTTGCATGCTGTGTCACAGGCCTCCTCCAGCTGCAGAAAGCACATCTCGCACAAAGCCCTCCTAGAGAAAGGGCACTGTCTGAATTGTGTTTAACTCAGAAGCAAAGCTTCCCCTGGAGGACAGGAACCAACTGATTTAAAATAATTAAAAAGAAGCCCCATTAGGGAAGGTTGAAGGAAAACCTGCTCAGATCAGAAAAAGATAAAAGGAGGGCAACAGATTCTTACAAACATTTAAATAGGATGTTACAACTGCACAGAGACTGCTTTTCCTCCTTAGTCAAGACGACAGTAAGAAATAAGAGACTGCAGCAGAGACGGGTTACAAAACACCAAATGACTCAACTTGTAACATTTGGATTTGCATCTGCTGCTGGACCTGAGTAGATTCCAAGGCTGAGAGGTCTTCAGAGATGGGCCTTGGTGCTTGCAGGGAGCAACCTGCTAATCCTGGCTGGTTATACATTAAGGAGAGTTTTGAGAATAATAAGTTCAGTCTTTCTATGATGCTAGGAAAAATGATGCTGTGACATATCCTAAGAGCTGGCTATCTGCTCAAATGGTTCTGTGAGCTGAATGCATATGAGACAAGGCCACCTGGCACTCAGGCTGGGATGAAGTAAACTCAGTAAGACCATGCAGTACAGGATCTGTGCTCCTGTGAACACTTTAACACTCCAGCAGAGATCAGTTCTTCAGCAATAAGAGTCAATAAGGTTGTTTTGCAGAGATTTTCATCCTGTCTAATATAACCATTTCACATTAAAAAATTGGCTCCTTGCAAGTAATTATCTTACTTGCCACTGTAGCAGTGGCTTCCTTAACATTTTTCCTTCACATTTTTCTTTCTTCTTCCTTAACATTTTTCTTTCACATTTCAAAAGCAGCCAATTTCCTCCAAGTTTTATCTGCTGAGTGAGAGAGGACATTGCAAAGTGTATTGATCTTATTTCTGTCAAGTCCTTCTGGGAAATACAAGTTCATTGCTTTCCTGTCTCTTTTTCCTGTATCTTTTTGTGAGGATGTGGAACACAGGTTGGGAATTGTATTCCATGAAATGAGACAAGCTTCACGGTAGAGGGAAAAGCTGGAGGAGGCGTGGGGGGAAGCATGAAGAAGGAAGCCAGAAACTGAAGGTAACATTTGAAGAGCTAGTATGTGGAGTAATGCTCCAGGGCTTGTGGAAGGTCATACAGCTTTCTAACCTCTAAACTTGCAGGTTGAACCTAGCAAAGTGAGGCACAAGACAGATCCAGGTTTCATGAAATGACTGCTCTATGTTTTTGGCCAACATCCTGAAATGTTCTAAGCTGCCTCCATTGCCACTGAGAAGAAAGCAGAGATCCAGGCACTTTTCAAACGCTCTTTGTCGGAACTGAGGCAGATCTAGTCAGAAAGCACCTACAGCAAAGTTCAAACCAAGGGGATTGCTCTGTTGTCTAAACACTGCCATTCAAGATATTCAGTCCAGAGCTTTATCTGTTGCTCTGCTGAGTGTTGTGTCAGGCTTTTATTTTCAGATTTAAGGAGGGAGCAAAAAAAGTCCCTGCATCCGGGTGCGTGTCTTTGGAAGGCTATGGCAACAGGCACCAGGCGTCTGTAACCCCACACCTTGTGCACAAGTGGAAAATCTCAACAGCATGATGGAGGCTTTACAACATAGGTGGTGAGATCCTAATCTCTTGAAATTAATTGGATTGTTAACATTGACCCCTGAAGGAACACAAATTTAAACCTTGGTATCTACCCTAAATTGTAGAGGAGGTAAGAACCTACCAGTTTACTTGAACTTTGAATGTTCAGCACTTTTAATGTTAAACCAATAGTTTACATCATGAAGTTGAGGGACTGACCTCTGTAAATCATCACCTACAATTTTCAGCTGCAAAACTGATTTGTAGACAACATTTTCTTAGATCATTCTTTAATCTATACTCTCAGTGTAAAATGGACACCCAACTCTGCCTCAGGATACAGTCATAAAGGGGAGGACGACTTTTAAGTCTGGATTTCTAATTTAATTAACTGTGCATGTTTATTTCCTAAAAAGGTCAATTTTAATCCATTTTAATCTCTGTGGCCACACTGTGGATCCAGGAGATCTTTCAAAAGTGTTATCTGCTTGAGAATAACCTCCTGTCTATGCACTCTTATGGAGATGTAGCCCTCAATGTGTTGTCTTGAAATCCACTCTTCCTTGGTTGAAAAGAGAGTAGAGTTACATGAGAGACAGATTTCACTACAGTGCCTTATGCTAAGTTTAAAATAAGTGTTTATATCCTACTCCATTTACTAAATTTTTTCCCTCACTCCCAGAAGTTGCATCTTTTCTATTCTTTACTGTCCAGAAATACTTTTTCTTTTGACCTGGCTAGCTTAAGCTAGATGCCCCTTTTCATGAACTCTAAAACTTCTGTCTAAAACACAACAGATATGGTCTGAAACCCCCACGTGTGGAACTACCATGTGAAGGCTTAGAAAATGTTTCTATGTGTAAAGTTGCAATTTCCAAAAAGGGCAAGAAGAAAGACCAAAGAAACTACAGGCCAGACAGCCTCACCTCCATCCCCAGAAAAGTGATAGAACCATGCTCGAATAATCTGGGAGCCTTCTACAATGATGCGGCCAGAGGGGGCAGATGAGGGAGAGCAGTGCCTGTTGTCTACCTTGGCATCTGCAAGGCTTTAGACACCGTCTCACCTAAGATCATAGCCCAGGTTTAGGGAGTGTGGGTTAGATGAGTGGGCAGAGAGGTGGATTGAGAGCTGGCTGAATGACAGAGCTCAGAGGGTTGTGATCAATGGTGCAGGGTCTAGTCAGAGGCCTGTGGCTAGTGGTGCTCCCCAGGGGTCAGTACTGGGTCTAGCCTCATTCAACACCTTCATCAGTCCCTGGGTGGAGAACAGAGTGCTCTCAGCACCTTTGCTGATGGCACAAAGCTGGCAGGAGTGGCTGACACACCAGAAGCTGTGCTGCAATTCAGCCAGACCTGCACAGGCTGTAGAGCTGGGCAGAGGGGAACCTCATGAAGCTCAACAAGGGCAAGTGTAGAGCCCTGCACCTGGGGAGGAATAACAGCAGGCACCAGTACAGGCTGGGGGCTGATCTGCTGGAAAACAGCTCTGAGGAGAAGGACCTGGGAGTGCTGGTGGGCAAGTTCCCCATGAGCCAGCGACATGTTCTTGTGCCCAAGAAGGCCAATGGTATTCTGGGGTGTGTTGACAAGAGCGTGGCCAGCAGCTCAAGAGAGGTTCTCCTGNTAGAACCATGCTCGAATAATCTGGGAGCCTTCTACAATGATGCGGCCAGAGGGGGCAGATGAGGGAGAGCAGTGCCTGTTGTCTACCTTGGCATCTGCAAGGCTTTAGACACCGTCTCACCTAAGATCATAGCCCAGGTTTAGGGAGTGTGGGTTAGATGAGTGGGCAGAGAGGTGGATTGAGAGCTGGCTGAATGACAGAGCTCAGAGGGTTGTGATCAATGGTGCAGGGTCTAGTCAGAGGCCTGTGGCTAGTGGTGCTCCCCAGGGGTCAGTACTGGGTCTAGCCTCATTCAACACCTTCATCAGTCCCTGGGTGGAGAACAGAGTGCTCTCAGCACCTTTGCTGATGGCACAAAGCTGGCAGGAGTGGCTGACACACCAGAAGCTGTGCTGCAATTCAGCCAGACCTGCACAGGCTGTAGAGCTGGGCAGAGGGGAACCTCATGAAGCTCAACAAGGGCAAGTGTAGAGCCCTGCACCTGGGGAGGAATAACAGCAGGCACCAGTACAGGCTGGGGGCTGATCTGCTGGAAAACAGCTCTGAGGAGAAGGACCTGGGAGTGCTGGTGGGCAAGTTCCCCATGAGCCAGCGACATGTTCTTGTGCCCAAGAAGGCCAATGGTATTCTGGGGTGTGTTGACAAGAGCGTGGCCAGCAGCTCAAGAGAGGTTCTCCTGCCCTCTGCTCTGCCCTAGTGAGGCCACACCTGGAGTACTGTGTCCAGTTCTGGGCTTCCCAGTTCAAAATAGACAGGGAATTACCAACAGAGTGCCACAAAAATGACTAGGAGAATGGAGCACCTCACAGGGAGAGACTGAAAGACCTGGGCCTCTTTAGGCTGGAAAAGAGAAGACTGAGAGAGGATATTGAGAGAGGGTATTATCAGTGCATGTAAATGTCTAAAAACTGGAGGTCATGAGGATGGGGTTGGACTCTTTTCAGTGGTGGCCAATGACAGCAGCAATGAGTACAAACTGGAACACAGGAGGCTTCATCTGAGCTTAAGGAGAAGCTTCTTTACTTTGAGTGTGAGAGGGCACTGGAACTGGTGGCCCAAAGTGGTTGTGGAGTCTCCTTCTCTGGAGACTTTCAAAATTCACCTGTATGTGTTCCTGTGCAACCTGACCTAGGTGTATGTACCTGGCTTGGCAGAGGGGATCTCTGGAGGGGCCTTCCAACCCCTATGAATCTGTGTAACTTGTGGCTAGGTTTCACAACATGAAATGCTGCACACTGTCAAGACTATTTTCCTGGTTATTTCTGCTATCTTTTGCTCTCTTCTGTTTCCCCTGAGCTGACTATACAACCTCTCAATCAAACAAAGGCTGGAGGAACGTGAGCCAAATGTGAGAAACAGAAAGGTGTATTACATATAGCTACAGAGGAGTCACAGTTCCTTTTCTGACTTCTGTTCCTCTTAATTATTTTGTTAATCCCCCACCCTCTTTTCAAATAAAGGCTTTTTTTTTTTTTTGTGCTCTGAGACCCTGACTGCCCTTGTGGTTTGATCTCTGCTCTTTATCTCAGGCATCAGAAAGAGATGAAAGTCACTAATCTAAATTTACAAGGATAAAAAGACAACTGCTAACTGTTGCACATCGAGACTACCTACTGCAGATAAGCTAACTTGTCCTGTCAACTCCAGTTCACTGGTGGATAGAAGCTGCTTCAGGCTCATGTGTAAAAGAGAAGTTGGTTAACAGTGTGAGCTGCCTCAGTCCAGATAATTCCTTTGTGTGCTTTGGGTCTTCTCAACTCAGCTCCACTCATTGAAGCACATCCTACCACCCTGGAGACTCAGGCAGTGTAATGTCCAAAGGTAGTCAGAGCCTGGGTTAGCCTCACACATGGGACTGAGCTGCAAGTGAAGTATTTCCTGTGCCCTAACCTATTGCTGCAAAAGTGCTCAGGAGCTGAATTGAGCAATGTGTTCACATCTGGTTTTAACCTCTACAGTATAATTGTACTGCTACTGAATTTCCCAATACATCAAGAATTACAAGGTAGAGACTGAAACTACTGAAATTTCCAGAATGCTGGTAAAGGACAAGATGAGACTACGTTTAGAGGATAACATGTTTCCACTAAACATGCAACCATGATTGATACCACTATCAGAGTTAGGAGAATTTATTCTAATACTATCATGATTAAAGTTGTAATCAGGAGTAGTACTGGCACGAAAAGGGATTTGAGAGGCCTTTCCTCTAAAACCTAAGAGCTGATCAGCATAGTCCCTCTGTAATATTAATGCCATGGGGAGAGCACACAGCTATGGGTCACAAATGCCTCTCCATCAGCAAACTGTAGCTGCACAAGACAGTTCACTCCTGCAGACAGGGGCAGATGGTGCATTGCAAATCTTCAAACCAGTAAGCCTTGTGCCACCTTTCCACATTAAAATATCAATATTTACACTTGATTTGACCCTCCCATTTTACCCACCACTGTTCTGAGTTAATGAAAGCTCCATGCTAGCAACCATGCCTTCAGTGTACAGAGCAAGCAAGACAGCTAAAGCCCCAAGCTTCATTCACCACAGCCACAGCACACGAGCAGGCCTTTCAGCTCAGCATTTTCAGATACATACCCAGTAGAGCACATCTGTCCAGCCCTCCATGGTGATGCACTGAAACACCGTCAGCATGGCAAAGGCGAAGTTGTCAAAGTTGGTGATGCCATGCTTGGGGCCCTCCCAGCCTGCCTTGCACTCTGTGCCGTTCTGGCACTGCCGCCCGTGCGCGGACTGCGGGGCGCAGGGAGATGGATCATCTTCCGCAGGCGTGTCTGAAAGGAGAGCAGGGGGAGAGTGCAGGTGAACAGAGCTAACTCCTGATTCCAACAAAGACAGGAAGGACATGGAACTGTNGAATCTGACACTTTTCTCTAGGGATGCACAGGAAACTGGAGCATGGTAAGGGGCAGAGGGAGGCTCTGATGTGCTTCACCTTCCTCTTGTAAAAACAGTGCCCAAGCTGTCAAAGTTTACAGTCAAAACTGAACATTAGATCAAATCTCTTACATTTCCTTAGGTTGCATGTTACAACCAGTGCTTTCATACCAGAGTCACCTGGCATCTGGGTTAACCTTGCACCACTGACTGGCACTTTGATGAAGGAGGCTGAACCCCTGCAGCAGACAGGCTTTGGTGCTCTGGAGATAGGTTGATACAGTGGTGGGTCACTGCTAAATTACAGCAGAAAGTCTCTAGAGCTCTGCTCTTTTGAAGATTAAAAGCCATGTGGCATTTTATCAATAGCCCAGTGACACTCAAGCTCTGTGAGACTACTGCTTGATTATCCACCCCCAATTCTGTACAGGTGTTTCTAAAGAGCTGAGAACCCATACAACACACCTGCTCAAAATGCTTTGGTGCATGAAAGATGCTTACAGAAACCATTTCTATAAGGACAAAAACTCCCACAGTAAGATTTTTTTAAATATCCATATTGCAGATCTCAGTGCTACATTTATAACAGATGTAGATATGTACACGTGGGGGAGCAGGTAATTATGTTTGTTTCTCATCTTACATGGCAAAAAAATGTAATCTAAAAGTTATGATCCCGTTCTGATCATTAAAGCATGCCAGAAACAGCCATATTAGAACTAAATGCTGTAATGCAAATGATTCCAGACAGTATGGAGGAAGATATGTAGACTTTAAAGATGTAAAGCAGACTGACAACTCATTATACTCCTAAGCATAACTTCCAGAGAATGAAATCTGCTGGTGTTAGAAAAGCAGAAAATACAGAACTTCTGAAACCATTTCCTGCTGTATTTTCTTGCTTCTGAGCTGAACTGGGTCCTAGGCACTGGCACTCACCACCACCTGGGAAATCACTGCTTTCAAGTTCAATAAATCCAATGAAGAAGAGCAGATGGTTAGATGTCTGACAGTACAACTGAATTATTTTGAGGTTTGAATATTTATTTATGCAAATATTTTGAGAGGTCTTTCCCTGTGGATTTGGTGCAAGAAGTTTCTTCCCAGTAATAGAACTTCGCTTTCTTCTTGGCTGCACTTCTAATCACAGTCATAGCTTCTGATTAGAAAAGGCTACTGGGCCTCAATTAGATATTCCTTTACCATGGTATTTGTTTGAAATGAAGATGCATTTGTGTACAAGAGCAGTAATAAAACAGGAGTTGTTGATTTCCATGATGCCATCTCATCATGAGGATGATTAGGGGACTGGAGCACTGCCTGATGAGGAGAGGCTGAGGGACCTGGGGCTTTTTAGTCTGGGGAAGAGAAGACTGAGAGGGGATTTAAGAAATATTTATAAATATCTGATGGATGAGGGTCAGGAGGCGGGGAACAGGCTCTGCTCACTTGCTCCCTGGGATAGGACAAGGAGCAATGATGGAAGCTGCAGCACAGGAGGTTTCACCTTAACACAAGGGGAAACTTCTTTACTGAAGGGTGACAGAGCACTGGAACTGGCTCCCCAGAGAGGCTGTAAAGTCTCCTTCTCTGGAGACTTTCAAGGCCTGTCTGGATGCATTCCTGTGTGACCTGAGCTAGATTGTCTGGTCCTGCTCTGACAGGGGGGTTGGACTCGATGATCTCTTTGGGTCCCTTCCAACCCCTGACATCCTGTGAGCCTGTGATTTGTAGCTCAGCCTGAAGTGGTGAAACCATCACTACTCTAGTGCTGTTTGAGTCTCTGAGAAATCTGTTCAAGAACTCAGGCTGGCTCATGGTGCCAAAGGTCCACACTAAAAAGTCCACCACTGTGATCAGCAGGAATTGACACTTTTCCACATAGCCTTTACAGGAAGGTCAACTACTGAGTGCTCAGGAGCAGCAAGCTAAACTCTCACCATTAGAGACAGTCTTTGCACACCCAAGGTGATTCATATCCAAGAAGCAGAACAGAGGAATCACCACTGTGAAAGCCCAGCAGGGAACAACAGCCACCTGTCTCCTGGGCTAGCACAATTGCTCCACTCTTTATGGGGAAACCCTCCCTCAGGAAATCTTTCTGCGTGTGTGTGGTGGGTTGAAGGGTTCCAGATTATCCCAGACTCCCTAAAAAAAAACCTACAGAGACCACAATCTGTCCCAGGGGACGAACTGGTTGCCCCTGGAGATTGTAATGACGTCATTCAATCCTACAATCCTGCAAGTACTTTGAAAGTAAGCAGTGAGGTCAGTTGGCTCTCTTTTCTCCCTGCCTCTCCAACCCTCCAGAGGGATCTTATCTGGTAACTTTGTAGCTATGCAGGAGGACCCTGCCGTGGCCTTCAAGGCCTTGGGCTGCTGTAGTGAATCTGGCATCTCTGGGGCCTAATGGGATGGGAGAAAATGAGCACTGCGGTTTTGGTGGGATTTTTTGTTTGCTTGGGGGAAAGGTTTTGGGGGAATTCTCATGTATCCTGTACCTGTATTAGGTGTTAAGGATTCATGTATGCCCTATCTTTTCCTGCACATCTTTAAATACAACCTTTCTGTATTTTCATCTCCAATACAGTGAGAGCCTTATTATTTTACTACCCTTTTTCCTTAGAACGAGAGCAAAGCAAAACAATCTCAGTCTGTTGTGCTTTCACACAAAAACTGTGACAGTGTGATACGATGTTCCCCTTACCTATCAGTCCCCCTTGCACATGGTAGCAGGTCTTATGCATCTTCCCCATGAATAACTCCAGTCCAATGATGGCATAGATGATAATGACAAACAGCACCAGCAGGGCAATGTGCAACAAAGGGACCATGGCCTTGATAATTGAATTTAAAACCACCTGGAGACCTGCAGAGAGAACAAAAGGAAGCACTTATCAGCGAGAGAACAAAATTTAGAGAAGCCATCAATTGCATGATAATAGGTTGGCTTTATTTCATTCACCCTCACCTGAACTCATCTTGGTGATGTAAAGATGTACAGCTACAGACCACCTCCTTCTAGAAGATTCATAGAATGGTTTGGGCTGTAAATGACCTTAAAGCTTGTCCAGTTCCAACCTGGGCAGGGGCACCTTCACCAGCCCAGGTTGCTCAAGGTCTCATCCAGCCTGGCCTTGAACACCTCCAAGGAGGGGGCATCCACAACCTTCCTGAGCAACCTGTTCCAGTATCTCACCACCCTCACAGGAAAGAATTTCTTTCTAATACCCAGCATTTCACCAGTTTGCCACCACAGCCTGGATCACAGACTAAACTTAAACAAGCATTACTTTACCACCACCCTGGTGAGGGAATAAATAAGCTATTTTTCCTGTTCTTGAAATCCAGATCTAAGGTCTTCTTCCCCAGGCAGTACTGAGGAGAGATAAAGCATGGGCAAACAAAAGAGCAGGTAGAACTGAAGCAGGACAGGAACGGTGAGACGTGGAAGGGGGCAGATGCTGGGGTACCATGGAGCTGCAATCCTGAGCATGGTGAAAAACTGCAGACTGAAGTCATGTCCCTGCTCCAATTATGGATTCTTCCAGAGGTCAAGCTGGTTTCAGGCGGAGCCAGAGCTGCTGAAGGACCATCAAACACATTCTGACTGAGCCTGAGCAGAGGCAGAGTTAGAACCAGCACTGCTGGTTTTGTCCCAAGCCTTGGTGATCACTCTATAACCAAGGCTGTCCAGGTATGAATGCAATATCACTACATGGCTGTTGTTAACGCAGGAGTCTGGTACATGCTCTAATGGCAAGCAAGCCAAGCCTTGCCAGAAGGGTCCAAGGGTCACTAAGCAGCTGTAGCCTAAGATGCAGCTGTCTCAAGCTGCAGATTCAAGGGCCTCTGTCTCCTCCTCCTCATTTGTAAAACCAGAACAACAAAGCCAGTCTCATAAGCCTTTGGTAAGGATTTGCATTTACAAAGGTTTTATTCTTGCTGGTGTCAGTGATGGCAACCACTGTCCTGGGCAAATGATGAATGCTGGAAGTATTAGAGACCTCCTGAACTCCGTCGGATGCGAATAGCCAGACCAGAACAATTACGAGCTCATGGTTTTGCAATGCCTGAGAGCCATAAGCCATTAGTGTCTCTTGCAAATGCTGTCATCTCCTCAGAGCAGCTGAGATTGGCTGTGATGTTTGAAAAATGTGATTCACAAGTTGTAAATGTCTGTTATACATCTGCCAAGAGGGTCTGCACTAACGATTAATGGTTAAAATCTAAGATTTTCAATTTTCATCTTCATTACTTTTTGAAAACTAATTTGAATACTTTCTAATAAGGATGACACATCTTTTGACAAGCACTTTCACTCATAGGCAATTCACTTGTCAATCCACAGCTAAGGCTGAGGCTTTGCATTGGCTCCCCTGCCACAGTGGAATGCAGTAAAAGCAATCAAAGGTGACACCAGCTGCCAGGCCAGCAAGATCATTCACTGCCTGCTAGCAATCCAAACCTGACTATTAGCATCCCTCCAGTTAGAACATTTTCTCCAGCTGTCTACAGTCAGCTCAGGTATCTGTTAATGGTTCATGCCACTATCCAAAGGGAATGATAATCAGTAGGAAACACTCTGGCTTTCACAAAGAGATCCTTATGTCAACTACAGTGCCGACAGTCCTGGTGGACACCAAGTTCTGCATGGCACAGCTATGTGACCTGGTGGCCAAAAAGGCCAAAGGGATGCTGGGGTGCATTCAGAAAGAGCGTGTACAGCAGATCAAGGGAGGTCCTCCTCCCCCTCTACTCTGCCCTGGTGAGGCCTCACCTGAAATATTGCATCCAGTGCTGAAGGGTCAGGGATCTGCTGGAGAGAGTCCAACACAGGGCTACAAGGATGCTGAAGGGACTGGAGCACTGCCTGATGAGGAGAGGTTGAGAGCCCTGGGGCTACTTAGTCTGGAGAGGAGAAGGCTTAGAGGGGATCTGAGCAATGTCTATGAATAGTTGAGGGCTGGGGGTCAGGAAGGAAGGGACAGGGACAGCCTCTGCTCACTTGTGCCCTGGCATAGGACAAGGGGCAAGGGATGGAAACTATAGCACAGGCACTTCCAAGCTCACCATGATGAAGACTGGAAGGGTCTCAGAGCCCTGGCACAGGCTGCCCAGAGAGGTTGTGGAGTTTCCTTCTCTGGAGCCTTTCCAGCTCTGTCTGGTTGTGTCGGGTCCAGTCCAACTCCCCTGCCAGAGCAGGAAGATCTGCAGAAGTCCCTTCCAACCCCTAACATCCTGTGAGCCTGTGACAGGATGCAAACTCATCCTATACAAGACTGGGCTGCTCTTCTCACATCTGTGTTCTTATTCTGGATAAGCAACGTCTCTGAAGAAAAAAACTACTGCTGTGATTATATGAGGCACTTCACCTTCTAACCTACATGCTCACCTCATGCAATCTACTAATTCTAAATGCATATAGAAAATGAATTGCAATCCACATCAACATCACTGCAATACTCAGCAGCAAAGACTGTAAGATTCACCAGAAAATTAAACCAACATCCTACCTTCTCCCAAACAATGCACAACAGTACAAGAAAGCTAAAAGCCTACAGATGGTTACGAAGCTGAAAAAGGTATCACAGACTTTGTAAGTGGAAATATTTGTAGCTTCGAATGTACACAAAGGCAAAACAGAGGCCTCCACTTTTAGTGATTTTAGGAGCCTTTAAAATCCAAAACATAGCAAAAAGTACAAGGTTAAGAGCTGTAATATCGGATCTTATGTAATCTACCTGTAATTATTATTATTGGTTTAATATTCATCATTATATACCAAAATGCTCTTGAGAGAGAGTGCTGAGGACAGACACAATGATGAACAAAGAGCTCTGGTTTACAGTTGTAGCTTCATTATCACCCAGGCCATGAAAAGTGTCAGATAGTACTACAGACATCCAGAGGACAGCATGGACCAGCACCTTGCGTGTTAGCAAAGCAGTGCTTCTGAGACCAAAGGCTTGCACCATGAACATGAGATGACAAGGCATGGGGACATTCCAGGGGAACAGACACCACTAGAAGATTTATAGGAGCCAGCTTAATTAGGGAAAAGCTTCTGAAGCATAATGAACCAACTTTGATGAGAAGGCTTCGAGGAGACCTTGAAGTGGCCTTCCAGCATCTGAAGGAAGCCTACAGGAGAGCTGGAGAGGGACTACTGACAAGGTCTTGTAATGACAGGATGAGCAGTAATGGGTTTAAACTGGAAGAGAGGAGTTAGGAAGAAGTTCTTTCCAGGGAGGGTGGTGAGGCACTGGCACAGGTTGCTCAGGGAGGTTGTGGCTGCTCCCTCCCTGAAGGTGTTCAAGGCCAGACTGGATGAGGCCTTGAGCGACCTGTTCTAGTGGGAGGTGTCCCTGTCTATGGCACGAGGTTGGAACTGGATGAGCTTTGAGGTCCCTTCCAACCTTACCATTCTATGATTCTATGAGATACTGAATACTGTTAGAAGGAATTGCTGTGTGTGCTCTGCAGTATCCTGTNTTTTAAATCCAGATGACTCCACTGATCAGCAAGCTTACATTCACTGCCACTGAAGCATTCAGAGAGTTGCTAGAAGTCTGGAACTGCTAACTAGGCAGCAACTTTAGAAATACCATACATTGACAGAATGGTTTGGAGACACCTTAAAGATCATCTAATTCCAAACCCCCTGGCAGAGACATCTTCTATTAAACCAGGTTGCTCAAGGCCTCATTCAAGCTGTTTATGAACACCTCCCTGGGCAACCTGTCCCAGTGTCTCATGATCCTTACTGAAAGAATTTCTTCCTAATATCTAGGCTAAATCTGCCCTCCTCAAGCTCCTCAACATCTAGGCTAAACCTACCTTCCTCAAGCTCTCAAGTTCCACTGTCCTTATTGCTGACAAATGTGTCAAACACCACTGGTCCCAGCACCGAGCCCTGAAGGACACCACTTGTCCCTGGTCTCTACATGGATATGTCCCCTCTGAAGATTTAATGAACACTGCTTGGAGATAAGCAAGGCACACATGCACATCACCCTGCTCCCCACAGTGCTGGCAAGCTTAGTGCTGCAATACAGCTGCTTTAAGCTCCTTTGTGCACAGTTTGTGCAGCCACTTGCACCAGGAATAGCTGCTGTGAACAACTGTGTGAGGAACCAGACCTGAACGGCTGCAAAAGTTAGGGCAGTAGAAAGGCAGGAGAACAGGGAGAGCAGATAAAGAAGGATTCAAGGACAGAGGAGAGCCACGGGCAGGGGAAAAAAATAAGACACTTTTAAATAACATCCCCCCATGCTTTGAAATACATCAAATCAGCATCTAGGGGACAATCAGGTGCATTTCTGATGAGTAAATCAAGGCAAAACATCTTCTCACATGCAGTCATAAAGCTTTTTCTAACAAATAGTGAGAACTTCTGTACACTTTCACACACTCTGTCCCTGTGCAGAGAAAGAAAAGACAGTTTAACTAATAAATAAAAGAGTCTTCTCTGTCCCCAGGCCTGCAGGCTCCTCATCTTTGCACACTGTGACACACAAACGTTCCCCAACATAAGTGCTCACAATGCAGGGGCAATCCAGTCCCACTCGCCTGAGGGTCTCTGCCATACACCTTTGCACATCTTCAGCGATTTCTCCTTTGTGGAGGTAAATCTTACAGTCCTAGCAATGAGCTGTGCAGCTTATAAATATAATTAAGTCATAATGCCTGGTGATCTGATCAAACTGCAAGGCTGGCCTCTGGATTCCAAGCTAAAAGCTACCTTCCCCCAGCAGAGAGAGGAGCTGTGTGCTCACAGAGGCTGGCAGTGCTAGAGCTGGCCAACCCTAAGTTCAGGACTGTGTTTATGCCCTGGCAAGTGAATATAAAAATAAAGTGTTCTCAAATATTTTGCATTCTGCATGTCCCTATGAATTTGTGGAGGCTCTCAAGAAGGATATGGATGTGCTGGAGTGTGTCCAGAGAAGGGTCATAAGGATGATCAGAGGGCTGGAGCTTCTCTCCTATAGAGACAGGCTGAGAGAGTTGGGGTTCTTCAGTCTGGAGAAGAGAAGGCTCTGAGGAGACCTTATTGTGGATTTCCAGTATCTGAAAGGAACCTGTAAGAAAGCTGGGAAGGGACTTTTTAGGGTATCAGGTAGTAATAGGACTGGGGGGAATAAAGCAAAACTAGAAGTGAGAAGATTCAGATGGGATGTTAGGAAGAAGTTCTTCACCATGAAGGTGGTGAAAGACTGGAACAGGTTCCCCAGGGAGGTGGTGGAAGCCTCATCTCTGGATGTTTTTAAGGCTAGGCTGGATGTGGCTCTAGTCAACCTGATCTAGTGTGAGGTGTCCCTACACATGGCAGAGAGTTTGGAGCTGGCTGATCCTTGTGGTCCCTTGCAGCCCTGACAATTATTCTGTGATTCTGTCACAGGGATAATTCCACAGAGGCTAGGGAAAGTGCCACAAAAAGGATTGTTTGCAGGTTTTTTTTCAGCCCACATTTTTCTTCTGTTAATAATTGAAGATCTTGAAGAGCTCTATTCAAAAAGCACTTCAGTTTACCTTTAAAAAAAAACTCCTCTTGGCTGCATTCTGTTGGCTGACACTGGCTCCATAAATGTTTCAGTAAGTAAAACACATTGATGCCATTCCCTGGGCTCACAGCATTTAGCATTTATTTACACTGATAAAATGTTTTAAATATTTATTACATGGGAACAACATTGCTTTTTACACCAGGTCAAGCTTTTCTCAGCCTCTAGAGGACTGCATCAACCCAAAGGTTTAGGGCACAACTGAGAAGCAGAGTGAAAAGGGAAAAAGGAAAACCAACAAAGATCTTTCCCAGACCTTTGGGAAACACAGTTAGGGATGCTGCAGGTGTTTTAGAGCTATTACATGGTGCTGTATTTTTATTTCAGGAAGAGAATCATCCTGGTTGCTGTCTCACCAATTCAGGCAGTTACTGGAGAACATGTTTGTCTCTAAGCTTGTAAGTGTCTGCACCTAAAGCAAAGGGATTATGTCCATATCCCAGTGTGTACTTACATCTCTTCTTGGATTTCGACCAACACTCAGCAAGATGGCACAAGAAGCAAAAAAACCAAACTGCATCAGATCCAGCTGCTAAAGTGCATTTGGCATTGTTGGGCTGTGGAATACACCCAAGGAAACCTGTGGTAGGCTGCTCTCAGAAAAAGCATGTGGACCTTGCCAAGCACAACTCTAGCTCACGTTTTATCATGGCTTCAATTCTGGATCAAATTTGGTTTGCTGGACAAGGTAGTTTCTTCTCTTCATATTAGCAGTCCAGATCTTCAGAGGAAGCATATCCCAACCCTACTCCTTTGGTTTTGCAGGGCTACATTTTGCCTCCACCACACCATTGCCTGAAGTGAGATTACGAGCAGGCAGAGTTTCATACAAATGACTCTTTGGGAATGAGCAGAAGTGAAAGGAGAGGACTTTCAACTCATCCATCCCTCCCTCCTCCACCTCTTTGCTACATACACAAACACACAGATTTCTGTACATAAGTCAGTGTCAGGAATGTGGGAGGTAATTATTCTTCTGCTATTCTAGTTCAGAAGACAACTACTACTTTCTGTAAGCAAGGAGGAAGCAGGGGAGGATTTGTGACTCAGCACAGTGCCTGAGTCAGAGCACTTCTGGGAACCACCCTTGAGTGCTAAAGTTTATGCACCAGCCCCAAGCCAGGAGCTAGGTCTACCCACAAATCACAGCTATTTCTGACGATCCACTAAGAAACTGCCACTACAGTTCTCTCCCTTTCCAGAGCACAGGCAATATAAGCAGTAATATTCTCCAGGGTGGATGTTTCACATTTAATAAACCTGGGCATTAGCTAAGAAAATGGAAAAAATATTAAATATTCATAAATATTACAGGGTTTATTCCAATTTTAAAGGAAGCCTGGAAAATGACAGATCTCTTTTTTTGTCACCAAATGGTCAGCAGTCATGGCAAGCTGTCTTAGATAAGTTCATCTGCAGCAATTAGTGAAGAAATATTGACAAGGTCTTGCAAAGACAGGATGAGGGGCAATGGGTTTAAACTGGCAGAGGGGAGATTTCGACTGGATGTTAGGAGGAAGTTCTTTACAGTGAGGGTGGTGACACACTGGCACAGGCTGCCCAGGGAGGTTGTCGCTGCTCCCTCCCTGCAGATGTTCAAGGGCAGGTTGGATGAGGCCTTGAGTGACCTGTACTAGTGGGAAGTGTCCCTGCCTATGGCAGGGGGTTGGAACTAGATGATCCTTGAAGTCCCTTCCAACCTTACCATTCTATGATTCTATGAAAGACATTGACAACTTTCTTCTCCAGTGTTGCAATGGAAATTCATATGGCATAGTTCAGTTAAGGATGGCTTCACAGCAACAATCTGGGGAGGTAGTTCCTTACTGTCTTGCTGGAGTCTTAAAATATTGGTGGCAGATTGCTAGATAAAGCAAATGCTGTGGGTGTGCAGCGTACTTGGGCTGATGTCATTTCTATTTCAAGAATAATAGAAAAGGTCTTGGAAGAGGGAGGAAAGGCACAATACAGGACAGAAAACTAGCTGAAGCAAAAAGAAAGTTTTGGCATCTATTCACAGAACCACAGAATATATCCAGTTGGAAGAGACCTCTGAGCTCATCCAGTGCAACCCAACTTTGACCCAGCACTGAAGGGCCAAGACAAAGCACCAGGCCCACAAGGTGCTTGAACACCCCCAGGGGACAGTGATGATATTCTCATTCCTCTTCTTTCAAACCATGTTTTCATTGATTTTTCAAACTGAACCATACACACACACACACAGATTCCTACAAATAGCATGTGTATGCAAACACAACTGCCTCCTGCTTGTCCAAGCCCTTGCCTCATCCTCTGAGGTGAGACAGGAACAGCAGAACAAAACCAGAATCACAGAATGTTGAAAGATCATCCAAGTTTGAGCCTCCTGCTAGAGCAGGATCACCTAGAGGAGGTCACAAGGCAACAGGTCCAGCTGGAGCATGGTACAATGCCAAAATGTTTGAAAAGATATGGTCAGGCAAATCTGCAACGACTTTGCCTCTTAATTTTAAGAAGAGTTTGGATTTGGAGATTCATCTCTTCACTGCTTAATAAGTCCCATCTCAGATACTTAAAGCTTCAGCTTTTTTTTTTTTTTCTTTTCCACATTCGACAGCTGCTTTTGACTTTTATAAATCTGATCAGACTCAAAACTCAGCTTGCAAACATCAGATAAGATATCTTAAGGGGAAAAAAATGCTTTCTGATGTAATAAGCAGTAACTTCCATAAGGTAGCTCTGATGTTAGGAACAAGTTCTGCACCAGGAGGATAGTGGAACACTGGAACAGGTTGCCCAGGGAGGTGATTACTGCAGAGGAGGTTGGACTAGATGACCTTTGGAGGTCCCTTCTGCACTCAGCAGGGACATCCTTAACTAGATCAAGTTGCCCACAGCCCTGTCCAGCCTCACTTTCAGTATCTCCAGGGATGGGCTCCAGCCACCTCCCTAGGCAACCTGTTCCAGTGTTCCACTGCCCTCATGGTGCAGAATTTGTTCCTAACATCCAACCTAGAACTGCTCTGCTCTAGTCTGAAGCCACTGCCCTCATCCTGTCCCTGCAGGCCTTTGCAAACAGTCTCTCTACAGCCTTCTTGTAGCTCCCTTCAGGTACTGGCAGGCTGCTATTAGATCTCCCTGGAGCCTTCTCTTTTCCAGGCTGAACATCCCCAGCTTCCTCAGCCTGCCCTCATAGCACAGCTGCTCCAAGCCCCTGTTCATTTTTGTGGCCTCCTTTCCTTTATTTTATGAGCTACTTTCTGTCAAAAAAGCTTCTGATGTCAAAATGTTGATTGGATTTAGCATTACTGAAGTTAAAACAAAAGTCCTTTGCAGAGGGCTAGCAGATGTTTTGAGTTGTGATTGGTGTGGTAGGGCAAACCAGGATAATCTAAAACTGAAAAAATAAGAGGCACAGCTATGCAGACAAAGAGCTCAGGAAAAAGTAATTGCTACAAAGGGCACAACACATATGGACTAGGTTATTGCTACATGTGTTAAACAGCAATTGGATTTGCTTCAGGGAAAAAGGGAGAGTAGGAAAGATATCTGATCTCCTCCCTTTTGCCCTGGCAGAAAGAAAACCTTAATAAAACATGAAGAGACCAGGCAGGTTAGGTGGGCTGTAGGTTACCTTTGGTCAATACCTCCCCATGAGCAGAACAACAAATGATTTGCTCCATCAGTGAGCATCTTAAGCATAGGGNCTAGAGGAGGTCACAAGGCAACAGGTCCAGCTGGAGCATGGTACAATGCCAAAATGTTTGAAAAGATATGGTCAGGCAAATCTGCAACGACTTTGCCTCTTAATTTTAAGAAGAGTTTGGATTTGGAGATTCATCTCTTCACTGCTTAATAAGTCCCATCTCAGATACTTAAAGCTTCAGCTTTTTTTTTTTTTTCTTTTCCACATTCGACAGCTGCTTTTGACTTTTATAAATCTGATCCGACTCAAAACTCAGCTTGCAAACATCAGATAAGATATCTTAAGGGGAAAAAAATGCTTTCTGATGTAATAAGCAGTAACTTCCATAAGGTAGCTCTGATGTTAGGAACAAGTTCTGCACCAGGAGGATAGTGGAACACTGGAACAGGTTGCCCAGGGAGGTGATTACTGCAGAGGAGGTTGGACTAGATGACCTTTGGAGGTCCCTTCTGCACTCAGCAGGGACATCCTTAACTAGATCAAGTTGCCCACAGCCCTGTCCAGCCTCACTTTCAGTATCTCCAGGGATGGGCTCCAGCCACCTCCCTAGGCAACCTGTTCCAGTGTTCCACTGCCCTCATGGTGCAGAATTTGTTCCTAACATCCAACCTAGAACTGCTCTGCTCTAGTCTGAAGCCACTGCCCTCATCCTGTCCCTGCAGGCCTTTGCAAACAGTCTCTCTACAGCCTTCTTGTAGCTCCCTTCAGGTACTGGCAGGCTGCTATTAGATCTCCCTGGAGCCTTCTCTTTTCCAGGCTGAACATCCCCAGCTTCCTCAGCCTGCCCTCATAGCACAGCTGCTCCAAGCCCCTGTTCATTTTTGTGGCCTCCTTTCCTTTATTTTATGAGCTACTTTCTGTCAAAAAAGCTTCTGATGTCAAAATGTTGATTGGATTTAGCATTACTGAAGTTAAAACAAAAGTCCTTTGCAGAGGGCTAGCAGATGTTTTGAGTTGTGATTGGTGTGGTAGGGCAAACCAGGATAATCTAAAACTGAAAAAATAAGAGGCACAGCTATGCAGACAAAGAGCTCAGGAAAAAGTAATTGCTACAAAGGGCACAACACATATGGACTAGGTTATTGCTACATGTGTTAAACAGCAATTGGATTTGCTTCAGGGAAAAAGGGAGAGTAGGAAAGATATCTGATCTCCTCCCTTTTGCCCTGGCAGAAAGAAAACCTTAATAAAACATGAAGAGACCAGGCAGGTTAGGTGGGCTGTAGGTTACCTTTGGTCAATACCTCCCCATGAGCAGAACAACAAATGATTTGCTCCATCAGTGAGCATCTTAAGCATAGGGAAAAAAAAAATGTATTAGTTGTTCATAGCAGCCAATATTGCCAACGTTCTCAGCTAGCACCAGCAAAGCCCATCAGACCTAAGTCTGGAGGCAGCACCTGATTTTGGAGAAGCTAGACAAAAGAGGGAAGATCTGCAGCAGGGTCATTTAGCTTCTGAAATTTTGAAAGATGCTCCCTCAGATTTGTCTCAGTTTGGTATGCTTTGTTTTTTCCTCCCTCTAATACTGGCCCAAGACACATCCAGATCACTGCTGAAAAAAAAAAAAGTTGTTTAGTTGGAGGAGACAAAATGTATTCATTGGTTGAGAGCACCATCTTACTGGTCCATTGCCCTGTGTTTTGCTGATATTTTAGCCATACTTTGTGAAAATTCCAACCACCATGGGCATCTAACAATGCTTTTGGAAGGCCAGGACAAATAGAATTAATTCCAATTATGCCCAACTGATGGAGCTTCCATGTAGCACCTTGTGTGCTGAGCAAAACAGCCTTCTGCCAGCTGTCCTGTGTCCCAGTTCTGAGATGAATGCTGCCCAGTGTGTATTAGGTACCTCTTTGAGAGGTGAGAAAGCTTCAAGCCACAGCTCAGTGACAAAAGATGTGCATTCACTCTAGAGTAAGTGAACAAAGGGCTTCAAATAATTCCTTACCAAATCTTACATTAACAAGCAATTCACTATTTGGCCAAGTGGAATGCAAACATGAAATGACTTTGGATGTAAGCTTGGGATGAGGTTAGATGCAGTTAAGATGTCATCTGGGGGCCAATGCCAGCAGAAAATGGTGAAGAATCATAGATTTATAGAACGGTCTGGGCTGGAAGGGAGCTCTGAAGGTGATCCAGTCCAACCCCCAGCGTAGATTGTATCCTTCCTATTTTGATCTGGAAGAACAGCATCTTCCCCTGCCTGCCCTGGAGACAGGAGCAGGCAGCAGCCCCAAGTGAGCAGCTGGGAGCCCAGCACACTGCGGCTGACACCAGTGAGCTGCAGTCTGTATGTACACTTCTGCTTCTCCATGCTCTAGACAAAAGCACATCTAAACAACGCAGACTGCTCTCAGGAGACAGCAGATGGCATTCTTAGATTTTCAGATGCTTTAGGACAAGCATCTTGATGGCAGGGGTTCTTTTCTCAGTGCCATGCCCTATACCATTGTGAATGAGAACTCTGGGGTTTACTTGAAGAATAAAAAAAAGAGCTGCTAGAAACAAAGTCTGACCCATCCAGAGCACCTCTAAGAAACCTCTTTACTAAGCCAAACTAGGATTTTTTTACTATCTCCATGTCTGCTCTTTGATGTCAGCATGGGTTTTATTTTCTTCATCACAGCAAATATCTAGTTAGAAAAGACCTCCAAGCTCATCCAGTCCAATCTTCAACCCAGCACTGAAGGGTCAACACTAAACCATGTCCCTAAGCACCAGCTCCACACACTGCTGAAACACCTCCAGGGATGGGGACTCCAGCACTGCCCTGGGCAGACCATTCCAAGCTCTGAGAACCCTCTCTGCGAAGAAATATTTCCTAGCATCCAGCCTGAACCTCCCCTGCTGCAGCTTGGAACCATTTCTTCTGCTCCTGTGTCCCTTGCCAGCAAGCAGCAGAAGCTGCCCCCTCCTCACCCCAACCTCTCTTCAGGGAGCTGTGGAGAGCAATGAGGTCTGCCCTCACCCTCCTCTTCTGCAGCCTGTACACCCCCAGCTCCCTCAGCCCCTCCTCGTAGTGCAGGTGCTCCAGGCCCTTCTCCAGCCTCCTTGCCCTTCTCTGGACATGCTCCAGCCCCTCAATGTCCTTCCTGGGGTGAGGGTCCCGGAACTGGACACGATTCACTTGGAAGGGAGTGCCTGCACCCTGGTGTGGCCCCACATGGTGTTAGTGGCCTCTTTCTGTTGTGTAGTGCTGTGAAGACTGGCTGCATAACCAGTGCCAGCACACAGGCACTGGGAGGATAAAGGCTGACACAGTTATTGCGTACGTTTGCAGTTACTGCTATTTTTAAGAGAGCTCCACAGCCAAGATCAAATAACAAATATTTCCCTGTTTTCATTTGCATTCCCTAAATATGAGAGAAGTCTTTATTACAACAAGAACTCTGTGCCTCTGTGAGTAATATCCCTTACTAAGAGAAACCCCATTTTTTGCTAAACCAAGTCAACCTCTTCTGCCATAAGTTACAACAGAAAGTGTATCAAGTTGTACAACTCAAGCAAACATGCTTCAGGTCCTGAGGGTGCAAGCCCTACCCACAGGAAGGATTTTTACCTATGGGAGATGCTACACTGGAATCAAATCATTCCCTTGAGTAATGGTGACCTAAGTAAATAAAAGACTTGAAAGCCACATGTAGAGTCTTAAGTCAACTACAAAGAAATAATGAGAATATTTGGTTCAGACTGTTCTCTCCTTCTCCCCTCCCTTCCCATTTGCAATGAAAGCAAAACATGTTGGGCACTTGAGATTAAAAGCAGCCAGGGAATGACATGGGAAAAGTGGTGCAACTTGTCCTCACATGGAGTTGTGTGTGCTGGAGAGATGGTACAGATGGTGGAGAAGTCTTCTTTGAGAATGATGGAGAACAGAAGAAGCTGCTGGAGAGCACGTTGCCTCCAGCCTTTACAGCCTCAGAGAAAAGAAAGGAACCAGACTTGGCAAAAGCTGACACCAAAATGCAACAACAACAGAATTTAAGGCAGAGTCAAGATTTAGAAGACAAATTTTGTCCAAATGTATTTGCAGCAATTCCCTCTGTTATCAAAAACCTTTAACACACAGGTTTGGAGGCATTAAATTGCAAGCATATTGTCTCCTGCAGCTGACACTGCTCTTTTGTTCCTACATAGAAACCTTCCACACTTTAGATGCTTTGATCAGGGCACTTCTAATCTCATAGAACTGTGTTAGTTAGAAAACATCACAGAATCACATAATCATAGAATGGTTTAGGTTGCAAGGGACCTCAAAGCTCAACCAGTTCCAACCCCCTGCCATAGGCAGGGACACCTCCCACTAGCACAGGTCNCTGAACACCCTCACATTGAAGGCAAGCCAGAATTCTTCACTGCTATGCTGCTTATACCATAACCTCCCATGCATCAGGAAGGTAAATTAAAGCCCCTAGCCCCACCAAAGATGATGCATACAGGAAAATCACATGCAAAAGAGATGAATGGCAACAACACTCTGTCAGAAGCATGTCCACTTGGTAAAGACCTGTCTTCACTGCCAGTAATTGCTTAAAGCAACATATGCTGCTCAAGACAAGACACAGTCAAGACACAGTCAAGACACAGTCAAGACTGAATGGCTCACATTTCTTTGCCATATTCACAACTGCTTCTCAAAGAAGATGCCCTTTTAGGTGTCTTGAATTCTCTCTGTTCATTACCTCAGTGACATTATTTCCTCTCCCATATAAAATGATGGTATTTTTCTTGGACTAGGCAGAAGACATTGAGAAATTATAGTTAAAAATTGTAATCCTGCATTTAAAAAGGAACAAAACAATCCCAAATGCAAGACAAATAACTGTGCTGGATGTGTCTGTTTTAAAGGCTGCAAAATGGAATCATTGCAATAGGTTGAGCTGTGTTGTCTCAGTGGCTAAGAAGGGCATTGGGCAGACATCTATGACTCAGAGGCTACAACTACCACATGCTGTTTTGGCTGTAAATGACCCTGTAGGAGGGTAGTTGGGTGTGGAATAAAGCAAAAGGGAAGAGAAAGGGGAAAAGGCATTGCAAGCCCAAGCAAAGGGGCAGACAGAGGTCAGAGAGTGGGGTACTGAAGGTGGAATAAGGTGAATGCCAGCACTGCACTTCAAGATACAGAAGGAACTACCAACATGTAGAGTTGCTCTAGGTCCCAAGCTCACCCTTCATAGAGTGGTTTGGCACACCCAAGTTGACATGTTGCTACAGATGACAACAGTGAATTTCCCTTGAGTGAGGGCACTTGAGGGTAGTTAAAAATCACCATTTCTCTCTCTGGGCAGGCTGTAAGATTTCAGGAGCAGAAGCTGGAATCTTTGCATGGTGCTTGATTCTTATTTACTAGCCTAGCCTTCTCCACAGGCTGGGTGGAGTGGTTTTGGGGATGCTTCCATTACACCTGAGTTCAGTTTGGCCCTTAGAGATACTCAGCTTGCAAAGACTGCACAGGATAGAAGCTGCTGTATCTGTTCCCCCTGCTTATGCAAACTACCTCAAAATCAAGTGTAGCTAAAGGCTAACACTTCAGTATTTAGGACAAGCATCCTAAATGTCCTAGCTCACAGCACTAGGAGGCCTTCTGAGAAGCAAACTCCATTTCTTAAGAAATGATTCAAGAGCAATTCAGGGTCCTGGGATGAAACACGAGATAAAGGATTTGTTTAGCCTTACATCAGGAGGATTACCATGGTGAGACACCCACAAGATCCATGGGACTGGATGGGATCCATCCTAGGGTGCTGAGAGAGCTGGCAGATGAGCTGGCCAAGCTGCTCTCCATCATTTTCCACCAGTCCTGGCTCACCAGAGAGGTCCCAGATGACTGGAAACTGGCCAGTGTGATCCCCATCCACAAGAAGGGTCGGATGGAGGAACCTGGGAACTACAGGCCTGTCAGCCTGACCTCAGTGCCAGGGAAAGTGATGGAGCAGATTATCTTAGGGGCAATAACTGCGCACCTGAGGGATGGCCAAGGGCTCAGGCCCAGCCAACATGGATTTAGGAAGGGCAGATCCTGCCTCTCCAACCTGATCTCCTTCTATGATCAGGTGACCCGCCTGGTGGATGTGGGGAGGCCTGTGGATGTGGTCTACCTGGACTTCAGCAAGGCCTTTGACACTGTCCCCCACAGCAAACTGCTGGCTAAGCTGTCAGCTCGTGGCTTGGATGGCAACACTCTGTGCTGGGTTAGGAACTGGCTGGAGGGCCGAGCCCAGAGAGTGGTGGTGAATGGTGCCACATCCAGCTGGAGGCCTGTCACTAGCGGTGTCCCCCAGGGATCAGTACTGGGCCCCATCCTCTTTAACATCTTCATTGATGATCTGGATGAGGGCATTGAGACAGTCATCAGCAAGTTTGCAGATGACACCAAGCTGGGGGCAGATGTTGGTGGGTTGGAGGGCAGAAGGGCTCTGCAGCAGGACCTCGAGCGCCTGGACAGATGGGCAGAGTCCAAGGGGATGGCTTTCAACAAATCCAAGTGCTGGGGGCTGCACTTTGGCCACAACAACCCCATGCAGAGCTACAGGCTGGGGTCGGAGTGGCTGGAGAGCAGCCAAACAGAAAGGGATCTGGGGGTGCTGATTGACACCCGCCTAAACATGAGCCAGCAGTGTGCCCAGGTGGCCAAGAAGGCCAATGGCATCCTGGCCTGCATCAGGAATAGTGTGGCCAGCAGGAGCAGGGAGGTCATTCTCCCCCTGTACTCTGCACTGGTTAGGCCACACCTTGAGTACTGTGTCCAGTTCTGGGCCCCTCAATTTAAGAAGGACATTGAGGTGCTTGAGCGTGTCCAGAGAAGGGCAACGAGGCTGGTGAGAGGCCTCGAGCACAAGCCCTATGAGGAGAGGCTGAGGGAGCTGGGATTGTTTAGCCTGGTGAAGAGGAGGCTCAGGGAAGACCTTATTGCTGTCTACAACTACCTGAAGGGTGGTTGTGGCCAGGAGGAGGTTGCTTTCTTCTCTCAGGCAACCAGCACCAGAACAAGAGGACACAGTCTCAAGCTGTGCCAGGGGAAGTTTAGGCTCGAGGTGAGGAGAAAGTTCTTCACTGAGAGAGTCATTCCCCACTGGAATGGGCTGCCCAGGGAGGTGGTGGAGTCACTGTCCCTGGAGGTGTTCAAGGCACGTTTGGACGTGGCACTTGGTGCCATGGTCTAGTCTTGAGGTCTGTGGTAATGGGTTGGACTTGATGACCTTTGAGGTCTTTTCCAACCTTGCTGATACTGTGATACTGTGAGTGGAACATGGTCTTGTTTCCTTAAACTCTGCAAACTACTCTGTGTTTTGCTATAAAAACCTCTTCATATTTTTTTTTTCCAGTGGAGGGCACCTCAGAATTATGACATCATACATAAAGAATCACCCTATGGTTTGAAATTATTTGATTAGATAATCTTTAAAAAAGGGGGGGAAAGTACTGCCAGTCTTAAGAACAACCTTTGTTGGAAAATGTAGACTATAGGCTAAATACCTTGCAAGCATTTGAATGCCTTTTTCTCTTATTCTTCCACAAGAACTGATTGTGCTTTAGTATGCACCTAGGTAGTGTCCCACACAGACAAAACCTCGAAAGAAAAAGTCCAGGGGATTTCCTTGCTTCACCTACTTGCAATGATATGGCAAATTGTGATGGTTTGAGAGTTAC
>WBNM01019606.1:9923-25465 GCA_013399055.1 Ramphastos sulfuratus
GGGACTGGGACGGACTGGGAGGGTCTGAGCCATACTGGGCTGAACTGGGAGGGGGTCCCTTGTGTTGGCAGCTGCCAGGCCTGGCTGGCAGCCGCTCGGAGAAGGGCACAGCCTGGTCCAGCCGCTCGCTCGGTGCCCGCTGCCGCAACTCCATCGCCTCCTGCCCCGAGGAGCAGCCTCACATTGGCAACTACCGACTGCTGCGCACCATTGGCAAGGGCAACTTCGCCAAGGTCAAGCTGGCACGGCACATCCTGACCGGCAGAGAGGTGGGGGGCACCGTGGGGGGCACCGGGAGGGAGAGGGAGGTGATGGGAGGGAGTTTGAGGGGGGATGGGGAGATCTGAGAGGCACTGGGGGGCAACTGGGATGGCACTGGGGGGCAGCCAGGGATAGTGGGGAGGCGCTGGGGGCAACTAGGAGGGGATGGGAGGGCAACTGGGGATGCTGGGAGGGAGTTTGGGGGGGGATGGGGAGGTCTGAGGGACTGGAGGGCAACTGGGAGGGCACCAGGGAGCATCTGGTGCCAGTTGCCTTTGCCGTCCCTTAGGTTGCCATCAAAATCATTGACAAGACCCAGCTGAACCCCACCAGCCTCCAGAAGGTGGGCAAAGGTGGCACCCAGGGGTGAGGTTGGCACCTTCCTGGGCACGGTTGGCATTTGGGAAGGCTGGGGGAGGGGGAATTTCCCCAACTTGGTGCCCACCTGCCCCCTCCCAAAAAATGCCCATTTTTAACCCAGCTCTTCCGGGAAGTTCGGATCATGAAGGGCCTCAACCACCCTAACATCGGTGAGTTGGCACCTCCAGGTTGGCACAGGGGTAAAGTGGGGCAGGGGGGCATCTCTGGATGCCAACCTGAGTGTCCCCTCCCTCCCCCTCCACCTTGTTGCCCACCACAGTGAAGCTGTTTGAGGTGATCGAGACGGAGAAGACTTTGTACCTGGTGATGGAGTATGCCAGCGCGGGTGAGGCTGGCACCTTGGCACCTTCCTTGGCACCCTCAGACCCTGCCTTGACATCCTGACCCTCCATATCCCTCTTTTGGCACCGTGACCTCCCCTCTTGGCACCCTAAACCCATCCCTGGCACCCTGAGCCACACCTTGGTACACTGAACTTCTCCCTGGCACCCCCTTGACACCCTGAGCCCCATCAGTCCTCCCTTGCCTTGGCATCTTGTCCTCCCCCTTGGCACCCTAAACCCATCTCTGGCACCCTGATCCCCCTCTTGGCACCCTGACCCCTCTTTTGCACCTTGAACCTCCTCCTTGGCACCCTAACCCCCTCTTTGGCACTCTAAACCCTCTCCCTTGGCACCCTAGCACCCCCTTGGCAGTGTGAACCCCTCCCCTGGCACCTCCTTGGCACCCTCAACTCCTCTCCCTGCCCCCCAGCACCTTCTGAGGGGTCTGTGGTTGGCACGGTGCCCACCTTAGGTGGGTATTTGGGCTTGGGGGGGGTCGAAGTGGAAAGTGGGCACCCTTCAGGGGGCGATGCCACCCATGGGTGCCCACCTCAGGTGAAGTCTTTGACTACCTCGTGTCCCACGGGAGGATGAAGGAGAAGGAGGCACGAGCCAAGTTCCGCCAGGTGGGTTGGCACTGAGGTTGGCACCGGCGTCATGGGATGGGGTGGGGCAGGAGGTTGGCACAGCGGTGCCAGGTGTGGGCACAATGGATTTATTGCCCTCTAACCCCTACAGTGAGGGCACCAACTCAATGGGTATGGGGTGAGTGGGCACCAAGGGGGTGGTGACACAGCAGGTACTGATGCCAACCTGTGTCAACCTGTGCCCCCCAGATCGTCTCGGCCGTGCATTACTGCCACCAGAAGAACATCGTCCACAGGGACCTCAAGGTGGGTGGCAGTGGGAGAGTGGGCATGGGGTGGCATCAGCTGAGGGTGGCACTGGGTAGAGTGGCATTGGGTGGTTGTACCCTTCCTGGTGGCCCTGTGTGCCCATCCTGCTGTCTCCATGCCTAGCATGGTGCTCATCTCGGTGCTCCTCTGCCCTATGCCATCTCTGCTACCCATCTTAATGTCCCCATCTTGGTGTCACTTTCCTCGTGCCAGTCACTGTGCCCATCTCGATGCCCCTCAACCCCGTGCACTCAGCCCCACTCAACTCCTCCATGGTGCCCACCTCAACACCCCCATCCCGTTGTCTCTCTGCCCTGTGCCAGTCTTGATGCCACTCCATGCCTATCCCTTTACCCAATCCCAGCCACCTCGATGCCCATCAGCTTGATGCTGCCCATCTTAATTATGCCCACTACCTTGATGGCCACCACTTGGATGCCCACCTTGATGCTCACCACCTTGATGTCCACCACTTCGGTGCCCACCTTAATGATACCCACCACCTTGATGCGCACCTGAATGATGTCGCTATTGGTGGCTGCCTTAGCGATGCCCACCTTAACGATGTCTCTCTTGATGCCCAACAATGCCACTCTTGATGCCCACCTTAATGATGTCTCTATTGATGGCCACCACTTCGGTGTCCACCGCTTTGGTGCCCACCTTAATGACATCTCTCTTGATGCTTACCTTAACGATGCCCACCTTAACGATGCATCTCTCGATACTTACCTTAGCAATGCCCACCTTAGTGATGCCCACCTTAATGACATCTCTCTTGATGCTTACCTTAACGATGCCCACCTTAACGATGCATCTCTCGATACTTACCTTAGCAATGCCCACCTTAGTGATGCCCACCTTAATGACATCTCTCTTGATACCCACCTTAGCTATGCCCATCTTAATGATGCCTCTCTTGATGCCTACCTTGATGCCCACCTTAGCAATGCCCACCTTAACAATGTCTCTTGATGCCCACCTTAACAATGTTTCCCTTGATGCCCACTTTAGCAATGCCCACCTTAATGACATCTCTCTCGATGCCCACCTTAGCTATGCCCATCTTAACGATACCTACCTTGATGCCCACCTTAGTGATGCCCACCTTAACAATGTCTCTCTCGATGCCCACCTTAATGATGCCTGTCTCGATGCCCACCACCTCGATGCCCACCTCCGCGCCCTCTCCCCACGCCTCCCCTCCCTTTCCTCCCCCCTTACCGCTTTTGCCTCCCCGGTGCCTGCAGGCCGAGAACCTGCTGCTGGACGCCGATGCCAACATCAAGATCGCCGACTTCGGCTTCAGCAACGAGTTCACGCTGGGCTCCAAGCTGGACACCTTCTGCGGCTCGCCCCCGTACGCGGCGCCGGAGCTCTTCCAGGGCAAGAAGTATGACGGCCCCGAGGTGGACATCTGGAGCCTGGGGGTCATCCTCTACACCCTGGTCAGCGGCTCCCTGCCCTTCGACGGGCACAACCTCAAGGTGGGCACCGCAGCTGGCAGCCTTCCACCATGGAGGGTTGGGTTCTGCTCTGTGGCTCCTTGGGTTCTCCTCCTCCTCCTTCTCCACTCTCGGGTTCTCCTCCTCCTNTCCTCCTCCGCCACCCTCACCCTCTTCCCACTGGCTTCACCTCCTCCCCGCCCTCTCCATTCTTCTCCCCACCCTGTGCCCACTCTCTCCCCGTGCCCACGCCTGACATGGTGCCCGCAGGAGCTGCGGGAGCGAGTGCTGCGGGGCAAGTACCGAGTGCCCTTCTACATGTCCACCGACTGTGAGAACATCCTGCGCCGCTTCCTGGTGCTCAACCCTGCCAAGCGCTGCACCCTCGAGGTGAGTGGGCACCGCCCGGGCACCGTGGCTGGCATGTGGCCCGAGGGAGGCACCGGAATGGGGCGGTACAGCTGGCACTGGTACTGTCGCAACCCTGATGCCCACTTTGCTCCCTCCTGTGGGCTCCCCCCCAGGCTGCTTCCCCACACCCTGGTGCTCTTAATTAGCGTAATTAGCTCTGAGGTTAATTAGGGGGTTGGCACAGGGATGAGGTTGTCACAGGGCTGGCCCAGCTGGCGCAGACAGCATCCCACCCTAGTGCCCACTTTACTCCCTCTTACAGTTGCCCTTTCCCTGATGCTCTTAATTATCTTAATTAGGTGGGCACAAGGCCAGGGTGGGCATCGAGCTGAGCCTGGGGGGAGCTACTGGCAGAGCCTGGGCACCTTGCAGGGTGGCATCAAGGATAGGAGGTGATGGAACCAAGGGCTTGCCCTGTGCCCTCCTGTGTGCTGGCAGCGCTGCTCGGCTGGCACCTGCGCTGGTGGCATTTAGGATGGCACCCAGCTCAGCTTCTGGTGGCACTCCTGGCATCCTCGGTGCCAACTGTGCCAACCTCTTGATACCAACCAGCAAATCATGAAGGACAAGTGGATCAACATCGGGTACGAGGGCGATGAGCTCAAGCCCTACAAGGAGCCCGAGGAGGACTTTGGGGACACCAAACGCATTGGTGAGGGCACTGTGCCAACCTGGCACCACAGCGGGCATCGAAGTGGGCACTCAGAGGGCACTAAGATGAGCTTCAGGGTGGGCATGATGAAGGGAGGGCATTACACTGGGCATCAGGATGAGCCTGAGAAGGCCTTTGGGGGACCCCAAATGTGTTGGTGAGGGCACAGTGCCAACCTGGCACCATGGTGGGCCATCGGGGTGGGCACTAGGATGGACACGAGGAGAGCGTTAGGCTGAGCTTCAGGGTGGGCATGAGGAGGGTATTGGGATAGGTGCGAAGGAGGATCCAAGAGAGG
This sequence comes from Ramphastos sulfuratus, assembly GCA_013399055.1. Classification (NCBI taxonomy): domain Eukaryota; kingdom Metazoa; phylum Chordata; class Aves; order Piciformes; family Ramphastidae; genus Ramphastos; species Ramphastos sulfuratus. The sequence goes on from WBNM01019606.1 coordinate 14,591, forward strand.
CATTGGAATGGGCACCAGGATGGGCACCAGGAGGGCAATGGTGTGGGCACTGGGATGGGCATAGGGGACAGGGTGGGCACCTCATCCTGTGCTTGCTGGGTGATGCCCTCTGACTGTGCCAACCCCAGGAGTGGGCACCATGTTCTGTGCTCATGGAGGTTGGTACCGCGCCCATGGGGCACAGAGGAGAGTGGGCACCCAGTCCCATGTGGAAGGGGCACCAGGGCAAGGTGGGCACCCAGTCCTGTGCCCCCTGGATGCAGAATGGGTTTGCCAGAGCAGGTTGGGCCTGTGGGCCAGTCCTGTGCCTAGCTGGGGCACCCATCTTGGGTGATGCCCACTGACAATGCCAACCTGGCTGGCAGAGGTGATGGTTGGCATGGGCTATACCCGGGAGGAGATCAAGGAGTCCCTGAGCAACCAGAAGTACAACGAGGTCACTGCCACCTACCTCCTGCTGGGCAGGAAGAACGAGGTGAGGTTGGCACCAGGTTGGCATCAAATTGGCATCGGGTTGGCACCACGGTGCCCATTTGCCAGCCTGGCGCTACTCAGTGATGGGCGTTTTGGGGGGGCTGTAGGTGGAGGTGGGCGAATCGAGGACGGGCAGCAGCCTCTCCCTAGCCCGGGTGCGGGCACCCAGCGAGGTGGTAAATGGCACTGGCAAGGTGGCATCGCATGGCAAGAGCCAGCGTGGCGCCACTACCTACCACCGGCAGCGGAGGCACAGCGACTTCTGTGAGTGCCAGCAGGGTGGGCAGCAGGTACTGGGGTGGGCACTGGCTTTCTGGGATGGGCACCACCTTCTGTGCCCACAGGGGTGGGTGCCATGTCCCTGGGGTGGGCACTGGGTTCCTAGGATGGGCGCCGTGCCCTCTGTCCGCGGTGGCGGGCACCACATCCTTGGGATGGGCACCACATCCGTGCCCATAGGAGTGGGTACCAGCTCTCTGGTGTGGGCACCATGTCCCTGGGATGGGCACCATCTCCTGTCCCCACACAGGAGGTGGGCACTGTGCCTCTCTGGCATGAGGGCCAGCATGGGCACCCCATGCCATGCCTGCTGTTTGCAGACTGCTATTGGCAGCAGAGGGTGGGCATCAAATCCCACACACGGCCTAGGGTGGGCACCACTCCCTCAGCTTCCCACTCTACCCGTTCCCACCCCCACCAAAGCTTGGCACAGCTGGCACACACAAGACCCCTTCTCCGTGCCCACTGTGTGCCTGCTGTGTGCCCACAGGCGGCCCCTCGCCAGTGCCCGCTCACCCCAAGCGCAGCCCTACCAGCGCGGGCGAGGGGGAGCTGAAGGAGGAGCGGATGCCAGCCCGCAAGGGCAGCTGCGGCGTGGCGGGCACCGGGCGCGGGGTGGTGCCACCCTCCAGCCCCATGGTCAGCAGTGCCAACAACCCCAACAAGGCTGAGATCCCCGACAGGCACAAGGATGGCACTGGCAACGCGGTGGGCAAGAGGAGGGCACTGGGATGGGCATCGAGATGGGTGTGAGGAGGGCACTGGGATGTGTGTGAAGTGGGCCTGAGGAGGGCATGGGGAGAGTGCCGGGGTGGGCACCAGGATGGGCACTGGAATGGACAAGAAGGGGCACTGAGATGGGCATGAGGTGGGATATTGAGATGGGTATGGGGAGGGGCACTGGGATGGGCATCATGAGGAGTGTTGGGGGGTGCTTGGATGGGCATCCATGGTTCTGTGGGCACAGGGTGTGGGCACCCTGGGAGGTGGGCATCAAGGTAAAGACACTCATGGTTCTGTGGGCACAGGATGGGTGGCACTCAGAGGTTGAATAGAAGGCTGGGTGGCACCTGTGGGTCTGGGGTGCCCACCCTGATGCCAGCTCTGGTACCCACCAGCCCAACCTGCCCCCGAGTGTGATGGCACGCAGGAACACCTACGTCTGCACCGAGCGCCCGGGCACCGAGAGGCACCCGCTGCTGGGCAATGCCAAGGATGCCAGGTGGGCACAGAACATGCTGGTGGGGCACTGAGGTGAACGCTAGGGTGGGCGTGGGGATGGGCATGAGGAGGGTACCAGGATGGGCATTGAGATGGGTACTGGAACGGGGGCTGGGGCAGGCATAAGGAGGGCACCAGAGTGGGTACTGGGATGGGCATGGGGATAGGAATGGGGACGGGCATGAAGAGGATACCAGGAGGTGGGCACCATGCCCCTGGGGCGGGCACCCTCCTGTCCCCCATTTTCCCATCCCTCTCCCACCTGTGCCAACCTCTCCCCACGGTGCCTGCAGCTCGGGGGCTGGGCGGGTGCCCCCTGCCTCCCCCTCCACCCACAGCATCGCTGCCTCCTCCTCCTCCTCCTCCTCGGATCGTGCCCGCCTGGCGCGTGGCACCGGCGTCCGCAGCACCTTCCACGGCGGGCAGGTACGGGACCGGCGGGCGATGACTGGCAGTGCCAACGGGCCCCCTCCGACCCCTGCCAACCCACCCCTGGCACCCGAGGCCTCGCCCTTACCCCAGAGCCGTTCTCGTGCCACCTCCAACCTCTTCAGCAAACTGACCTCCAAGTTAACCCGCAGGTAAGCGGTGCCCGCGCTGTGCCAAGCTCTCGCTGTGCCCTCTCTGTGCCCGCTGTGCCCGCTGTCTTTTCTCTCTTCCAGGGTCACTCTTGACCCCTCTAAGCGGCAGAGCTCTAATAGGTGCGTCTCGGGCACCCCCGCGCCACCCGGAGCCAAGATCAGTAAGTGCCCGCCGGTGCCCGCCGGTGACTGGCACGCAGGGATGGGCATCGTGGCCCCCCCCTCCCCCTTAGTGCCACCCTCCCCAGAAAGGGATGGGCTCAGTGCTGGTGTTGGGGCTTGGCAGAGAGGTGGCACAGCTCAGCGAGGTGCCCAGGTTTGGCTTACTGGTGCTTGTGCCCGGCCTGGTGCCCAGTCTGGTGGCACCAGTGCCCATCTCAGTGCCTGTATTGGTGCCCATCTTGGTCCCACCCTGTTGTCTGTCCCGGTGCCCGTCCCGGTCCTGCCAGTGTGGTATCTGTGCCCATCTTGGTGCCCACTCTGTTGCCTGTCCTAGTGCCACCAGTGCCCATCTAGGTGCCCGTCTCGCTTTGCTCCTCTCCCTTTTCTCTTCCTTCCTCTCTACTGCCACCAACGTGCCTGGGCAGGTGGGCACCAGCTGTGCCCACCCTAAAATGGGGAGGGGGTGATCTTGGTGTGTGTGGGGGGTTAGTGCCCCTTATACAGGGCGTGGTGCCCCCCAGGCTGGGCACAGCAAATCCTGGCATGGGGATGGGGTGAGGAATCTCCCTAAACTGAGGGTGGTGCCCACTCTTAACACGGGCATCACCCTGGGTGGGTCTGTGCCTTTCCCCGCAAAACCTGGATGCCACCCTGAAATAGGGGGCTGGGCACGGTGCCATCCTGGCACTACCTACCCTGATGGTGCCACCCTTTGTGCCCCACTGCCAGGGTCACAGACGAACCTGAGAGAATCGGGGGACCTGCGCTCACAAGGTTGGTGCTGGCATCCAAGGGTGCCCACTGCATACCAACCCTCTGTGGGTGCCCACCCAACCCATGGGTGCTCTCTCAATGTGGGCATGAGGCTGCCCGTACCCACCCCTCTGCCCTATAGCTACCCTTACAGCCCCATGCCCACACTGTGCCCACTTCTCCCAATGCCCACCAGTCTCATGCCCACTCTATATCCCTCTGCCCATTCCTTCCAGCACCCTCCCAGCCTCATGCCCACCCCATGCCCCTCTCCCCACTGCCCACCCACTGCCCGCCCTACCCCCTGTGCCCACCTCTCTGTGCCCACCTTCCCCCCTTGCAGTTGCCATCTACCTGGGGATCAAGCGGAAGCCCAACCCCGGCTGCTCCGATGCCCCTGGCATGTGAAGGTGACCAGTGCCCGGCCTGCCGCCGCCCTGATGGTGGCACTGCGCCGTGCCACGCTGTCAGCTGGGTGCCAGGCGTGCCAACCCCAGCCCTTCCTCCTCTCCTGTACCCACGACCGTGGCCCCGCTGAGCTCTTTTGCCACTTCGAGGCCGAAGTTTGCCGCCTGCAGCCCCTGGGGCTCCATGGGGTCACCTTCCGGCGCCTGGCTGGCACCGCCGCCGCCTTCCGCCACGCCCTGGCACGGGTGGCAGGCCAGCTGCAGCTCTAGGCAGCTGGCACAGCTGGGGCAGCCCTTCCTCCTCTGCCTGCTGGCAGCTGCTGGCACCCAGGATCCTCCCTGTGCCCTGCTGTGGTGAGGCAGATCTGGCACACGGGGCTGGGGTTGACACCCAGCTGGCATCTGCTGGAGGTGTGGAATCGGTTGACGCTGGAGCTGGCAGCAGGAGCCCGTGGTTGGCACTGGATCTGGCACACAGAGCTGGGGTGGCACCCAGCTGGCGTCTGCTGGAAGTGTGGAAGCAATTGGCACTGGAGCTGCAGGTGTGGTTGGCATCAGGAGCCTGTGCTTGGCACCAGATCTGGCACACAGGGCTGCGATGGAGCTGGCAGCTGCAGGTGTGGTTGGCACAGATCTGGCACGCAGGGCTGTGGTGGGCACCTGTTGGCACCTACCTGAGATGGCATCTGCGGGCACCAGGACCCTGTGGGGTGAAGCAGACCTGGCACGCGGGACTGTGGTGGCACCTAGCTGGCATCCACTGGAACCCAGGACACGGTTGGCACCAGAGCTGCAGATGTGGTTGGCACCAGGACCCCGTGATTGGCACCAGGTCTGGCACACAGGGCATCCGCTGGCACTCCCCAGAGCTGAGGACGTGGTTGGCACCAGGGCACTAGACCTGGCACACAAGGCTGCGATGGCACCTCTGGCATACGTCGGAGCTGGGATCTAACCCAGGGATCCCGTGGAGCTGGGATCTGTGGCTGTGGTTGGAACTGGGCACATTTGATTGGCACCAGGTCTGGCACACAGGGCTGTGATGGCACCCACTGGGCCTGGGACCCACCCCAGGGATCCGCTGGATCTGGGTCACACCCTAGGGGTCTTGTAATGCTGGGATCCAGCTTTGGGATCTGCTGGTGCTGGGATCCACCCCAGGCATCCACTTGGGCTGGCACCTGACACTGGCACCCAGCCTGGGGATCCTCTGGATCTGTGACCCACCCCAGGGATCTTGTACAGCTGGGATCCAGCTCAGGAATCTGCTGGGGCTGGGACCCAATCCAGAGATCCACTGGAGCTGGGACCCACCCTAGGGATCCACTGGAGCCAGGACCCACTGCTGGGTCTGAGCCCAGGGATCCACTGGATCGGGGCTGTGCAGCCACCTCCGCACCAAGACCTTGGGGGGGGCCACCAGCATGGGCACCTTGGGGACATTGGCACCAGGACATGGGGGTCCTCCAGGTCCTCAGGGGCCACCAATGTGGGCACCTTGGGGGCGTCAGCACCAAGACTCTGGGATCCGCCAGCTCCAGGACCCCAGGGACCACCAGCTTGGGCACCTTGGGGACGTTGGCACCGGGACCTCAAGGTCATCCAGCTCTTCGGGGACCACCAACTCGGGCACCTTGGTGCCAAGGTCTCAGAGACCTTGGGGACACTGGCACCAAGACCTTGAGGTCTAGCTCCAGGACCTCAGGGGCCACCAGCTTGGGCACCTTGGAGACCTTAAGGACATTGGCACCAAGACCTTGAGGTCCTCCAGCTTGGAGACCTTGGTGCCAACCTTTCCAGGCCCTTGGTGCCCCCCAGCTGCCAACCTTGGGGTTTTGTGTGCCCCTTGCGTCCCTTCCCACACTCTGGGGACTGTCCCTGTGTGCCCCACCTGTAAATAGGGTCCTGGTGGGCACCAGAGCTGCGGTGCCACCTCCCCTGATGTCCCCTCCCCTGTCCCTGGCACATTTTTAAGTTATTCCTGCCCTGATCTGTACCCAACCCCTCCCCAATAAACATAGGAAACCCCCCAGCGTTGGCACCCTTTGGTGGCACTCATGGGCGTTGATGCTCCTTGGTGGCATCCATTGGCAGTACCCATTGGTATTGGCAGCCATCAGTGATGGCACCCACTGGTCACCCATTGTTGGTGCCACCCACTGGTCACCCATTGTTGGTGGCACCCCTTGGTCACCCGTGAGTGGTGGCACCCATTGTTGGTACCACCCATGGTGGTGGCACCCATCGGTCACCCATCAGTGGTGGCACCACTCGGTACCGCCCATCGGTGGTGCCCCCATCCGCCGTCCCCCCCCTTCCCCTCCCGCACTCAGGCTCAAGCTGGGGCACCCAGCAACGTTTTATTGAGGCCAGCAGCGGGCGAGGGCAGTGCCCAGGCGGGCGCCCAAGCGCGGTCACTTCTGTGCCGGGATCATGTCGTCGATGGCCTGGTTCTGCTCCAGCTTCTTCTCCATCTCCACCATCAGCTTCACTCCGTCCACCACCATCTGCACCTGCTCCACCTCCGAGAACCCCAAGCGGTCGGCGTTGGAGATGTCGAAGACGGCGCCCACGGCCGCCGTGTCCACCCCGCCTGGCACCGAGGGGGGCACAGCCACGGTCAGCGCCGCCCTAGCTCCCCAGCGGTGCCTGGCAGGACCCAGCAACACCCAGTGGAACCCAGCAGTACCCAATAGAACCCAACAGGAGCCAACAGCACCCAATAGAACCTAACAGGAGCCAACAGAACCCAATAGAACATAACAAGACCCAACAGCACCAAACAGAACCTAATACAGGACTTAACATGGATCCATCAAGACCCAACAGGACCCATCAGGACCCGCTTGGTCCTCCCAGTGCCCACCAGCACCCCATATCCAACACCCCTGCGCCTCCAAGTACCCCCCACTCCCCACCCCAGTGCCCCACATCCCCCATCCCAATGCATGCCACACCCCCCCCATACCCACCGCCCCACATCCCCCATCCCAGTGCCATCCCCCTGGTGCCCGATGGTGCCCACCGGTGCCACGTTTCTGGAGCCGCAGCCTGGTGAGGATCTCCTCGAATTTGGGATGCTGGCTGAGCTTGGGCAGCTTGACGTGGACGCCCCCGCGCAGGCCGGTGCCCAGGTTGGATGGGCACGTCAGGATGTAGCCCAGGTGCTCGTTCCACATGAAGGGGTGCCCAGCCTTTTTGAAGATCTCCTCGATCTGGGGAAGACCTCCTCAGTGCCCACCAGCCCCTCCAGATGCCCACAGATCCCTCCAGGTGTCCACCAACCCTTCTAGATGCCCTCACCAATCCCTCCAGAAGGGGACCAACCCTTCTGAGTGCCCTCACCAACCCATCCAGATGCCCACCAATCCCTCCAGATGCCCTTGCCAGCCCCTCCAGGTGCCCCACCCCATGCCACCTCCCACCCTACCTTCTTCAGGCCCACGCAGAAGCGCCTGAAGACCTCCTTCATGTTGCCTCCCTTCTCCATGGAGATGACCCTCAGGTGGTCCTCTTCGTTCACCCACACCAGGAAGGTTTTGTTGTCGTTGTGCCTGGCAGGGGGCACACAGAGAACAGCTCCTCAGGGGTGCTCCCCAGCACCTCCAGGCTCACCTGGGTGGTCCCCTCCATGGTGAAAACCCAACAGGTGGTGGCTCCAGGTGGGACGATGGCCTCTAGGTGCCCTCAGAACCCATCCCAGGCGGGTTCATGCTCTTTGGGTGCCACCAGAACCCATCCCAGGTGAGGTCCTCAATATCTGAGTGCCCACCAGTTAGAATCCTGCTCTTTGGATGCCCTCAGAACCCCTCCCAGTTGCCTTCCTGCTCTTTGGTCCTCTGGGTGCCTTACCAGATGCCGCGGGCATCGGGCCAGTCGCGGGCCATGCCCGATGCCAGCAGCAGAGGGGACACAGGTTTGTCGAACAGGAAGTGGTCATCAATCAGCTGCTGCTGCTCCTGCTCCGTCATGGCCTTCAGGGGGTAGTAGCGACCTTTGAACTCCCCCTCCAGGCTGTTCAGGGCTGAGGAGAAGACCTGCTCACCGTGGGCATGTGGGCACAGCCCCTGGAGGGTACCAACTCAGCCACCGAAACGCAGCCTGGCAACAACCGACCCAACCCAAGAGCTCCTAAACCCAGCCCAAGAGTTCCTCAGCCCAAGTCGAGATCTCCTCAACCCCATTCAAGATTCCTCAACCCAGCCCAAGATCTCCTCAGCCCTACTCAAGATCCCCTCAACCCAGCTCAAGATCTCCTCAACCCCACTCAAGATCTCAACCCAACAGATCCTCAACCCAACCGGTCCTCAACCCAAGATCTCCTCAACCCAATCCAGCCCAAGATCTCCTCACCCCCACCCCAAGGCCCAACCCAAGACCACATCCAAATCCAAACCCATGGCCAGATTGACACCCACAAATCCAAGCCCACCCCAAGAACCTCACCTTTGCCCACCCCCGTGCCCACCCCCGTGCCCGCACCCACCGGTGACCGACAGCTTCTCGATGGCGCGGCGCTCGCCACGGCTGCAGTGTGGGGGCAGGGAGTAGCCCTTGATGCTCCTTCCCGTGCGGACGCGGCTGCTCAGGACGTACTTGGGGTCCAGGTCGTCCCCACCCTGCACCAGTAGGGTAGTTGGACTGGGAGGGACTGGGACACAGCCCTCAGGTGCTGAGTGCCACCAGAACCTCCATCTCCAGCCTTCCACCACCCCAAACCACCTTCAGTTGCCCCCAGGTCCCTTTGTACCCATGGCCCAGAAGGGCCTCAAGAGCTGAGCACCTCCAAGATCTCCACCTCTACTGCCCCGTCCCTCTTTGTCCCCGCATCTCAGAAGGACCTCAGCATTGACCATCTCCAGCACCTCCATCTCCCCTGTTCCCCCCCAGTTGGTGTCCCCCGGGAGTGGACCTTGAGGTTCTCGTGGTTGAGGTCGGTGCGGTGCTTGTCTGTGGGTTTGTAGCCGCCGTGGCGGTCCTGGATCACAGGGTCAAAGAGCTCCTTGAAGACCTCGTAGGACTCCTCGTCCCCTGCCACGCAGCCCACGGTCATGATGAAGGGGTGACCTAAAGGGGGCATTGGGCACAGCTGGCACCGTGCCCATCATGGTGCCAGGCATGGGAAGGGGTCTGTGGCACTGGGAATGCCCCAAAAACCCCCAGTATGGCACCGGGAATGGCTCTGTGGCACTGCCAGTGCCCAGTAACCCCCAGTACACCACTGGCAACGGATTCATCCCGCTGGGCTCGGGCTCATGGCCCCGGGAGCGGCGCGAGGCAGGGCTGGGGGCGAGGTTGGCATCGCCCTACCGGGGTTGTCGACGCCGGTCTGGATGACGTCGTCCAGGGTGAAGCCGCTGGGGGTCTCCTTATCCCGCAGGCGCTGGTAGAGGGCGGGGGTCAGCACTTTGGCCATGTGGTTGTTGTGCTTGGCCAGGTCCGGGAACTCCTCCTCGGCGGAGAACTTCAGCTTGTACTTGTTGTGGGTGTTGCTGAAGGGCATCCTGGCACTGCGGGCACACGGCGCGGTGGGCACGGGGCAGGGAAGGAGCCTCAGGAGGGCGCGGAGGGGGTGGGGAGTGGGTGCAGGGCATGGCGGGGAGGCGTGGGGCACAGAGTGGGTATGGGGCATGGCAAGGGGGACAGCACGGGTATGGGAGAGGGCACGTCAGGTGTCATAGTATTGGGTATGGCGTGGCACAAGGCACGGCACGGGGCGTGGCTTGGTATTGGGTATGGCATAGCATGGTAAAGGAGAGAGCATGGCACGGGCTATGGCACCAGGGAGGGCAAGGGGTAGCAGAGAACAGGGCATGGCACCAAGGAAAGGCATGGTATTAGGTATGGGATGGCAGAGTGCATGGCATGAGGTACGGCACAAGGCAGGGCATGGTGCTGGTCATGGCATGGTAGAGGGCATGGCATGGCACCAAGTGGGGCGTGGTATAGGGCACAGCATGGCATGGCCCTGGGCACGTGGCACAGTGTGGGCATAGCGCAGCCTGGGCACCAGTCATGGGTCCTGGCACTGCTCCAACCTGGCACCAGCCATGGACACATGGTGGGGGGTGGTGTGTGTGTGTCCAGGCTATTTATAGCCCAGGAGGGAGGGTCCCGGTGGGTACCGGGAGCAGGGGAGGGTTGGGTCCGGTCTGGTGGGTCCCTGTGGGTCCTGATAGCTCCCAGTGGATCCTGCCAGGGTCCCAGTGGCTCCCGTTGGGTCCCAGTAGGGTTCGGGGTGGGGGGGTCCCAGTGAGTGGGTCCTGGCAAGGACCGGTCCCGGTGGCTCCCGTTAGGTCCCAGTAGGGCTCGGGGGAGATCCCAGTGGGGAGGGCTCTTGGCGAGGATCCGTCCCGGTGGGTCCCAGTAGGGTCCCGGTGGGGTCTGGGTAGGTCCCAGTAGGGTCCCGTGCCCCCGGTGGCTCCCGTTAGGCCCCATTAGGGTCCGGGGGGGATCCCAGTGAGGGAGTCCTGGCAAGGATCCATCCCGACGGGTCCCGGTAGGGTCTTGGTGGGGTCCCAGTGTGTCCCGGCGGGTCCTCCCGGTAGGTCTCAGTAGGGTCCCAAAAGGGCTCGGGGGAGGGGTGGCCCGGCAGGTCCCGGTGTGGGGGTCCCGCTGTGTGGTTGGGAGCTGGGGGGGGGTTACCTTGAACGGTGCGGGCGGGAACGGATCGGGTCTGGCCGGTACCGGCGGAGCTGGACGCGGGGAGCGAGGACTCGACACCGACTTTTATCCTCGCCCCCAGCTCCGCCCGGGTCCGGGGGTACCGGGGAGGGGGCTTTAAACCGCCCCTGCCACAGCCGGGACCGGGGAACGGGGAGCCCCTCGGACACCCCCCACCGGAGCCGCCCCCTCCTCCCCGCTATCGGGTGTCCGGTGGGCACCGGGCCCGGCACCTGCCGCCGTGGGGAGGGGGGGGGTGTGCGGGTGTGGAGAGACACCGGAACCCACCTCCGGGACCCTCTACATTGACCCCCACCCCTCCAGGTCACGGGGAA
>WBNM01019606.1:44748-54945 GCA_013399055.1 Ramphastos sulfuratus
CCTGCATCAAAAACTCTCCCGAGGGAGGTGGCAAGGGACACTTGGGGACAAGTCACACCCCCTTGGGGACATGCCAGGTCCCGAGGGGATGCCCAAGGGCCACTTGGATGCCAACTCTAAAGCCCTTTAGATGCCCAAGTGCCACTTGGGTGCCACCCGAGGGCCACCTTCAAAGCCCAGTGGTGCCATCCGGTGCAGGTGGCACTCAGTGGCAGTGCCCCCACTGTGCCCTCACCTTGTTCCCGTGCTCATCCACAGCGTTGCTGCCTGCCAGGAGAAGCAGAGCAGCAGGTCAGGAGGTGACCTTGGGGACACCAAAGTGGGGGGGGGNCTGGGACAGTGATAGGACATCAGGGACAGGGAGAGCAGAGCAGGGACAGGGACATGAAGGGCAGAGTGGGGACAGGGAGAGTAGAGCTGGGACAGAGTGAGCAGAGCAGGGACAGGGAACCCCCAGTGCTGANACATTACCGAAGATGTAGACTATGGCCAAGCCGCCCCCGGTGCCCAGCAGCGCTGCCACCCTCAGTGCCAGTCTGCGAGCTGCTGCCAGGCGCCGCCGGCTCTGCTCCTGCTGCTGCTGCTCCTNACGAAGATCCCCCCAGGCTGGTGACAAGGACCCCCCAGGTTGGTGCCAACCCCCCCAGTGCTGTCAAGGACTTCCCAGGCTGGTGCCAAGGACCCCAAGCAGGCCCCAAGGTGCCCCCCACCCCCACACTGCCACCTCAGTGCCAGGCCCAAACAAGGTTTCAGGAACCCCAAAGGTCCCCAAATTTGGGACAGGTGACAAAGGGGCCTGGGGATGGGAAGAAAGCCACCCCCCATCCCAACCCCCCCACTTGGGGACAGCCCCCCCAAATGCTGTCCCCAACCTGTCTGTAGTCCTTGAAGTACTTGAAGGTCCTGCGGAGCTGCTGGATGCCAACAGGGTCTGCAGGAGGGCACCAAAGGGCACCTTGGGAACACTGCTGGCACCCGGAAGGGGTGTGACAAAGGTCCTCTGCCACCCCCTGGGGGGTCTCCCCTTCCCCCCAAAAATAAGACTAAAAAGGCTTCTTTGGGGGGGGGGGGCAGGGGAATGGGGAAAGGTTGGGCTGGTGCCAGACTGGGGCTGCCAACCCCATACTGGTGCTACCAAGCCCATACTGGGACTACCAAACCCCATACTTGTGCCATACCGGGCTTGCCAGACCCATACTGGTGCCACCCCAGCTCCATCCTGGCCTTCCCAATGCCACCCTGGTGCCAGCCCCTACCCCCCAGGCCCCTTTTGTGTCACACAGGGGTGTCACAAAGGCTGTCGAGTGGCACCAAGGTGACAAAGGGGCCATGATGTCCCCTCCCTCCCCCTCCACCGCATGCCTGCCACCAGCCCAGGGCTGTCCCCTCCCCCCCATGGTGGCTGCCACCCCCCAGGGCCTGTTTCTGTCACCCTCCCCAATGATGCCACCTCCAGGGGCTGTCTCCTGCCACTCACCTCCATCAAACTCATCTGGGACCTGGCAGGAGCACAAAGAGTTATGTTAGGGACAAAAGTGACACCAGAGGGAACAGTGACAGCCCCGGGGGGGGGGGCTGGAAGGAGGACAGTGTCCAGAGTGTCCTCCCAAAGGGGAGGTGACAAAGGGACAATTCACAGGGAGGTGCCAGCACTGCCAGGGCCATTTCCTTCCTGGCTCCTGCCATCCCCACACTTCCCCTCCCCGCCCCCCTGCCCGGGTGTCATTGTCACCTGGGCCCTGCCTTTGATGTCCCCAAGTGGGTGACAGGGGACAGCTGGCACCTCCCCNGCTCTGCTCCTGCTGCTGCTGCTCCTCCTCCTTGGGGACACTGCCCGAGGGGGCCTCAGCCTGCTAGGGACACTTGGCGGCATTAGGGACATTGGAGACCAGGTTGGCTTTGGGGGGGGACATGGAGGAGGGAGGTCCAGGGGTGGGGGAGGGAGGTTGGAGACATCCCAGGGGCACTTGGGGACATCCTAGAAGGCTCTTGAGGGGGTTGGGGACATCCAGGGGCACCTGGGAACATCCCAGGAAGCTCCTGAGGGGGTTAAGGACATACCAGGAGGCTGCTGAGTGGGTTGGGGATGTCCAAGGGTACTTGGGGACATCCAGGGCCACACTGTGGACCCCTAGGGATGGCCAAGATTGACCAGGGAACACTTAAGGATCCTTGGGGACACCTCTGGAGTCCCAGGGATAGCCAAGGGTGACCAAGGGACCCTTGGGGACACCAGGGGAGGGGTCGAGCTCAAGCGAGGAGTTTCAGACTAGGCCGCAGAAGGGTCTGGGGGCCCCTCGGGGACCCCTTGGGGACCCTTCCAGCTCCCTGCCCGCCCCTTAAGCCCAGGCCCCTTCCCGCCGGGCCCCACCTGGTGCCTCCGCAGCCGTTCCCTCAGCACGGCCTCGGTACCGGCGGAGCCGCTGAGGGCCCGGTTCAAAGCGGCGCGGCCCTGGCGGCTCCCTAAAGCCCCACAGGCCCCACAGGCCACCGCCATCAGGCGCCCCATTCCCGCTATCGCCGCCGCCATCTTGCCGGGCCGTACGGCGAGGCATGGCGCATGCGCTAAGCCTCCCTGGCCAATCAGCTTCCCGCACAGCCAGCCAATGTGCGCCAGGAAGGACTGGAGTTGGGGCGGAGTGAGAATAGATTCCAAACATTGCATAGGAGCAGCCAATCAGACTACACCTCCCGGCACTTCTCGCGCCACGCACGCGCGCTGCTTTGGCACAGTCCCCATCGGACTACAGCTCCCGGCAGCCTCCTTTCGCCACGCATGCGCGGAGCTCACCTGGGCCTACGCCTGCGCGGCGCAGCCCGGAAGCGGCACGGAGAAGGCGGAGCGGCCTCGCCCGGCACCTGCCCGGTGAGCGGGGGAGGGGCGGTGGCAGCACCGGGTGGAGCCCGGGATTTCGGCGGGGGTTGGTGGCGGGGCGGAGGGAGCAGACGGTTTGGGTGTGCGGGGTGGAAGCGGCCCCCGGCAGGGGGGGCTCGGTAACGGTAGAGGCAAGGCCGAGGCCTAGGGCAGAAGGCGCGGTGTCTCCGTGAGCCACCGGGGACCGGCGTGGCCCACTCGTGACACACCGGGGGAGGGGAATTCCGCGGCCGTGGTGCACCGGCAAGACGTGGAACCATGGAGGGGGGAGTAAGGGGGGCGCTGGGAAGATGAGGCTGCGCCAGTGGACACCGTAAACGGTGGTGCTCTCGCCTGCCCCGCCCCCCACCTAATCCCCAGGTGGGACAATCCCGGGGCTTTACGGCACCGTGTCCCGGTCCCCCTCCGGTCCCCACGGTCCCGGGGAAGGCGGGAAAGGCCTTGGCCAAGCCCCCTCCCTCCGCCCGTCCCGCCCCGCCCCCGGGCGCTGCCGCATTCCATATATGGGTATGGCCTGGGCACTGCTCGCTGATTGGATGTAGTTTCGTGAAGGGGGGCGGGACTTGTGAGCATGGGGGTGGGGCTTGCGTTGGAGGGGCGGGGCCACATCCAGGGCATTGCCCCAGTGCCCAGCCAAGAGATCCCAGTACGGCCCAGTAATGGTAGTGGGAACGGTACCAGTACCGCCCCCCAGTCCACTGCCGCCCTGCCAGGGCCCGGCTGGCCTCACCCTGTGTGCCATACCAGCTGCATCCTGGCTCTGCCAGCCCCACACTGGAGCCATACCAGCTCCATCCTGGGTCTGCCAACCCTACGCTGGTGCCATACCAGCCCCATGCTGGGCATGCTGGCCCCATACTGGGTTTGCCAGTCCCATACTGGGCATGCCAGTCCCATAGCGGGCCCTGTACCATCCCCAACAGCCCCATCCTGGTGCCATCCTAGCCCCATCCCAGCTCTGCCAACCCCAGCCCAGTGCCACCCCAGCCCAGTGCTGGCCAACCCAGTAACCTCCCCCGTCTATCCCACAGGCCCTGGGCACGGGCATTGGCATCACCCAGGCAGTGCCAATGCTGCCCTAATGGAACCCAACACCTTCCCCCAACTCCAACTGTGGTGCCCACGGCCCTTTGGCACCTACACCCAAAACAAGCCATGCCCTGCTCCTGCCACCTCCACCAGCACCACCACCAGCACCACCAGGAAGGTCTTCTGCCACCCACCCACCGAGGTGCCCATCGATGCCAGTGTCCCTTCCGAGAACACGCCGCCAGTGCCACCACCAGCAGCAGCAGCATCACAACCAGCAGCACCCAGCAGCGATGCCACCCCGGTGCCTGGCGCGCCACCTGTGGAAGAGGGGCGGGTGTTGCTGGACACGTGGTACGTCATCAAACCAGGCAACACCAAGGAGAAGGTGGCTTTTTTTGTGGCACATCAATGTGGTGGTGGCATCGGCAGTGGCATTGGGGCTGGCACTGGCACTGCCAGCCGTGCCACCACCATGAAGGTCAAAGGCAATTGGGGCAATGACAGCTCTAAAGCCAAGCGGCGCCGGCGCTGCCATGACCCCACCAAGGGCCAGCTGAGCCCGAGCTGGGCTGCTGCAGGTGGCAAGGACCCTGCTGAACCCCCTGGTGATGCCAACACTGACCTGCTCTCAGTGGCAGAGATGGTGGCACTGGTGGAGCAGAGGACAGCATTGGCCCTTCAGAGCTTCCCCAGGCCCTGCGCTGGCACTGCCACCCCGGTTGTCATTGTGGAGACATCCGAAGGTAATGCCACCAATGCCCCAGCAGCTACTGCTGCTTCTGCTGCTTCTGGCACCGGCGCTGGCATGGCTGGCACTGACTGCAAGCGTGTGGCTGAAGCTGTTGCCCACTTCGAGTCTCGCCACCGGGAGCTGGGCACCCCCAGACCTAACGGTTTGTGCCACCCTGGCGCCGAGCACAGCACCGCCACCAACACCACTGCTGCCGCCGCGGTGCCACCGGTGCCAGCCACGAGTCCTGGCGAGGTTCGCATCGCCTTCCGCATCTCCAGTGCCCGCGACACCCGTGGCAGTGCCACCGCAGCTGAGCCTGGCACAGGGGGTGGGGGACGTCCCAATTGCGTCTTCATGAGCTGTGGACCTGGTGGTGGCGGTGGCACCGCTGGCGGTGGCCGTGCCAAGGACAAGATCACCTGCGACTTGTACCAGCTGATCAGCCCCTCCGGGGATGCTTTGCCCACCAACGTTGAGCTCCTGCTGGCCGCTGCCGGGCCCAAAGGCGATGCTGACGGCACCAATGCTGAGGTGGGGCGTGGGGAAGGCTCTGCAGGCACCACGAAGGCTGAAGGGGGGGAAGGCAACAGTGGTGGCGGCGGTGGTGAAGCTGCCCCGAGCTTGGCACGGGATTGCTCCTCGGGCTTCCACGTGGATGTGGTAGTGACAGGTGTGGTGGACCAGTGCGTCTTCTACGGCAAGGACAGCGCCAAGAAGATGAAGGAGGAGACGGTGAAGCTGCCCCCCCAGGAGGAGCCGCCCCCACCGGGGCAGCTCTTCCTGCTTCCGCCAGGCGGGGAAGACTCTCATGGCGGGGAGGACGGAGGTGGCAGCGGCAGCGCTGATGGCGGTGAGGAGGCACCAAGTGGTGGCACCGCTGGTGGCGGCAGCGGCGGTGGCAGCGGTGGGGACCCAGCGCTGTGCCGCCTGTACCGCCACGTCTCCCACGACTTCCTGGAGATCCGGTTCAAGATCCAGCGCCTGCTGGAGCCGCGCCAGTACATGCTGCTGCTGCCCGACCACGTCATGGTGAAGATCTTCAGCTACCTCCCGACCCAGGCCTTGGCTGCCCTCAAGTGCTCCTGCCACTACTTCAAGTCCATCATCGAGACCTTTGGGGTGCAGGCCACCGACTCCCGCTGGAACCGGGACCCCCTCTACCGTGACGACCCCTGCAAGCAGTGCAAGAAGCACTACCAGAAGGGGGACGTCTCCCTCTGCAGGTGGCACCCCAAGCCCTACCACCACGACCTGCCCTATGGCAGGTCCTATTGGATGTGCTGCAGGAGGCCGGACAGAGAAGCTCCAGGCTGCAGGGTTGGGCTCCACGATAACAACTGGGTCCACCCTGCCCCACCGCGGAGGGAGGAGGGGAGGTGAAAGTTGGAGGGGGAGGACCTTGGGGACGTTGGTTTGGTTTTGGTGGGGGGAGGGAGGTTGGGAATGGAAAGGTGGAGAAGCACCAAACGGAAAAAAAAAAAGAGACTGAGAAAAGAAGTTGAACAGAAAAAAGTGAAGGAAAAGAGGAAGGGGGGGGACAGGTGGAGGAGCCATGGAGGGTGGAGGTCCCATGGAGGACCATGGAATGTGGTGGCCTCATGGAAGATGAAGGACCCATGGAGGGTGGTGGCCTCCTGGAGGTTGAAGGACCTATGGAGGACCCATGCAGGGTGGAGGTCCTGTGGAGGGTGGTGAGCCCATAGAGGGTGACAACAGCCTCAGATGTCACCTCAGATGACGTCATAACCGGGTGGCGACGATGTTGTCCTCGTTTCCCCTTCCCCTTCCAGGTTCCAAATGCCTCTGCTTGTTCCCGCCGTTCCGGCAGGAAAGGGGGCGGGAGCTAAACGCGCAAGCTCCGCTCCTCGCCCAATCAGAGGCGGTGGCGCCATCTGGCCCTTCCTCGGGGCACGCCCCCTCCGTGTTGGTCCCGCCCCAACCCTCGAGTCCCGCCTCATCCAATCAGAGGCGCTGTCGTAGCGTTGCCCTTCCCCAACGCTCCACTCCCGCTCCAATCAGAGGTGCCGTAGCTGCCCGGCCCTCTGAGGCCACGCCCTTTGCCCAATCAGAGACGCCGCGGCACCTGCCCCGCCCCTTACGCACGGCCCCCCGCCCCCCGGCGTAGGCCCCGCCCCGCGCACCATGCGCGGCTCCCGCCGCTCCAGGTCCGCCGGTTCGAGTCTTGGTGCCACTTCTGCCTCTCCGTCGTTACCGGGGCCCTTACCGCGGCTTTTTCCCCGCTCCCGCCGCTTCTTCCGCTCCTCGCTGCCGCTCCTGGCGCTGTTGCTCGCCGCTTTCTCGCTTCTCTACCTTACTTGGCCCAGCAAGCAGCCGGGAACCGGCCCGGTGAGCGGGGTGGAGGCGGGAGGTGTAATACCGGGGACGGTGAGGGGATGGGTGAGAGGTCCCCGGGAGCCACCCAGAGGCCCTCTCCGGACACCCCCAAGCTCCCTTTAGATCCATCGTGGGGGCACCCAACGGTTCCCAGGGCACCCAGAACCCCCTCCAAGCACTAACCCAGATCCGCACCCCCCAGCCCCGCCATGCTCCCCCATCAGATGCTGATCTCCAGGTCCTGGACCAACTGGATGCCACCCGTCTGTGGGACACCTTCTTGAGACCCCTCCTCCGGGAACGGCTGCCAGGGGGACCCGGAAGCCAGTTTGCCCAACAGGTGAGAGCCCAAAGCCACCCTTGGGTGCCTCGTGACCCCATCCCACTATGGTGCCACCCCCTTCAGGTGCCACCCCCCCACTCCCCTTTGTTCCCACAGCACATCCTAGGCCACCTGAGTGCCCTGGCAGCCGGCTGGCACCTGGAGCTGGACACTTTTGAAGCCACCACCCCTCGAGGTCCTGTCACTTTCACCAACTTGGTGGCCACATTAGCACCTGATGCTCCCCAGCGTCTCGTCCTGGCCTGTCACTATGACACCAAACTGCTGCCCCACCCAGGGCCTGGCCCCCACAGGGACTTTGTGGGTGCCACCGACTCGGCCGTGCCCTGTGCCATGCTGCTGGAGCTGGCAGCTGCCCTCGACCGACCCCTGCAGCGTGCCAAGGACAGGGTGGGTGAACAGCTGGCACTGGGGCCACCCTCCCTGCCTCACCACTGGCACCTCCAGGTCTCTCCTGTCCCCTCCAGATCCCTTCTGTCCCCTCAAAGGTCCCTCCTGATCCCCTCAGGACTCTTCTGTCTCATCCAGGTCCCCTCCATGGACCCACAGGTTCCTCTTGTCCCCTCCAGGTCCCTTCTGTCCCCTCCAAGGTCCCTCCTGCCCACCCCAGGTCCCTTCTGCTTCCTCCCCAGATCCCCTCTGTCCCATCCAGGTCCTCTCTGTCCTCTCCCCAACCCTGCCAGGACCCCCTGGCCCCCGGTGCCATCCCTGTGCCTGCCTGGCAGGGCTGGGAGGTGTCCCTGCAGCTGCTATTTCTGGATGGGGAAGAGGCCTTCGAGGCCTGGAGCAGCTCTGACTCTCTGTACGGTGCCAGGCACCTGGCAGCTCGCATGGCTGGCACCCGGCATGGACACCGTGGCACCCAGCTCACTGCCATGGTGAGGGGGCACTTTCAGGGCTGCTGCTGCTGCCACCACGGGGTGATGGCAGCAGGGTGGTAGTGGGGCTGGTGGCACCCAAGGGTGGTGGCACCATGGTGGGAGGGGTCTGGTGGCACCCAAGGACGGTAGCACCATGGTGGGAGGGGGTCTGGTGGCACCTGAGTGTGGTAGCACCATGGTGGGAGGGGGTCTGGTGGCACCTGAGTNGCCGTGGTGGGGGGGGGTCGGGTGGCACCTGAGGGTGGTGGCACCAGGGTGGGGGGGGGTCTGGTGGCACCTGAGGGTGGTGGCACCATGGTGGGAGGGGGTCTGGTGGCACCTGAGGGTGGTGGCACCATGGTGGGAGGGGGTCTGGTGGCACCCAAGGGTGGTGGCACCATGGTGTCCCCCTTGGCGGTGTTGGTGCCCCCATGCCCTGCTGGTGCCCCCCAGAGCCTGCTGGTGCTGCTGGACCTGCTGGGTGCCCCTCAGCCCTCCATCCACAGCCACTTCCCCAGCACCCACCGCTGGTTCCTGCGCCTCGTGGGCATCGGTGGGACAGGGTGGGACGACAGGGGGATGGGATGGGGACATGGGAAGGGAGGTAGAGACAGAGATGGGGATATGGGAAGGGACATGAGGGGATGGGGATATGGGAAGGGACATGAGGGGATGGGGATATGGGAAGGGACATGAGGGGATGGGGATATGGGAAGGGACATGAGGGGATGGGGATATGGGAAGGGACATGAGGGGATGGGGATATGGGAAGGGACATGAGGGGATGGGGATATGGGAAGGGACATGAGGGGATGGGGATATGGGAAGGGACATGAGGGGATGGGGATATGGGAAGGGACATGAGGGGATGGGGATATGGGAAGGGACATGAGGGGATGGGGATATGGGAAGGGACATGAGGGGATGGGGATATGGGAAGGGACATGATGGGATGGGGACAGGGATGGGGACAAAGTGGGACATGGGAAGGGACAGTGGGACAGGGGTGGGGACATGGGGATGGGATGGGGACAAGGTGGGACATGGATGGGGACAAAGTGGGATGTGGGGACAGGGATGGGGACAAAGTGGGACATGGGCCTGGTATGGTGGAACAGAGCCAGCATGGGACCAAGGGGAGCTTGGAAGGGGGGTGGGGTGGGGGGGAATGGTAACAGCGGCTTCTGTCCCACTCCCTCCGTGTCCCCTCCCTGTGACTCCTCCCTCCGCATCCCCCTTCCTCCGTGTCCCCTCCCCATGTCCCTCCCGCGCTGACAGAACATCGCCTGCGACTCCTGGGGCTGCTCCACTCCACCCTGCGGGACCCTCCCTTCTTCCAGCTGAGCCCAGCCCCTGGCCCGGTGGAGGACGACCACCTGCCCTTCCTCCAGCGAGGTGACAGCCCGTGGCACCCCCGGGCCCTGCTCTGTCCGTCTGTTCCCCCCCGATCCAGCTGCTGATGCCCGCTGCTCGGTGTGTGTCCCCCTCTCCAGGGGTCCCTGTGCTGCATCTCATCCCCACGCCCTTCCCCCATGCCTGGCACACCCTGGAGGACACCGAGGCCAACCTGCACCCCCCCACCGTGGAGGACCTCAGCAGGATCCTGGTGGTCTTCGTAGCAGAGTTCCTGAAGCTTTGAGAGCCCCTCCTGACCCTTCCCACCCACCCCCTCCCCCCAAGAGGTGACAGCAGTAAAGGTCTGGGTGAGCCCCAGCCTGGGTCGTGTGCTGTGGGGATGGCCCTGGGGGAGTGGGGAGAACAACTGAGGGGACCCTCAGCAGCACCCCAGGGGCTATGGGGGTCAGGAGACCAAAAATAGAGGCAAAAGGACCCAAAATAGCCCCAAAATGACCAAAAAATGACCCAAAAGGACCCAAAATAGATACAAAAGGACCTGAAATAGCCCCAAAATGGCTCCCAAAGACCCAAAATAGCCCCAAAAAGGACCCAAAAAGACCTCCAAAACTTTTAAAAAATAATAATTAATAATTAATTAATAATTAATTAAAGGACCCCAAGG
>WBNM01019608.1:1320-55778 GCA_013399055.1 Ramphastos sulfuratus
AAAAATCTGGATCAGAGAAACTTAGAAGTGGAAGCTCTGAGTGGAGAGGTGAACATTCCAGGGACAGGCCACATAATGGCAGCAATGGCTAAGCCAATGTAATTTCTTGGAGCCTCAGGAGCTTTGTGTCTGGAAGCACAGCTTGGACCTTCCCCTTGCTGCTTCTGCTGCTATCTTCCCCCCGCTGCTGTCTTGGCTGCTGCTTCTTTTGCTGCTTTGCTGCCACTTGACCCTTTCCCCATCCTCCTTAAGGTTATTATATTTCTGTAGTAGTTTATTCCCCTTATACTGTTCTATTTAAACTATAAGAAATAAAGTTTCATTTTTCCTGACTTTCAAAAACAAAAATCCCTGTTGTAGTGAGTTTACTCTACTGGGGAGGGATCTGCTCCAGCCTGGTACACTAACCTAACCCCAACCCCAATCTAACCTAACCCTAACCCAAGCAGGCTGCCCAAGGCCACATCATCTTGAATGTCTCCAGGGACAGAGCCTCAAACACATCCTTGGGGCAACCTGTTCCAGTACTTCTTCACCCTTTGTGCAGAACTTCCTCCTGATGTCCAACCTAAATCTCCCCTGCCCCCGTTTCAAACCACTGCCACTGTATCACAGGTGGGCTCCACTAGGACAGGTGCAAGCAATGAGCCAAGAGCAAAATGCTATTAGAAGGCATCTGCTGGAAACATCACCATTTACCACAGCAAAAGCAAACCCTTCACCCCAGCAGCAGGAGGAACCAGGACACCTGTTCAGCAACAACAACAAAGAAATTTAATTGTGTTTGCCCAAGAAACAAACCATATACAAAGCAAAGTGTCCATAAAAAAAATAACAGTTCACCATGCCTGGCACTGAGCTGTGCCTCTCTCCTTCTGCTCACAGCAACGTGGAGCTGAAAGGACCTGGACTGCTACTGTGAGCTGGCCAGAGCTGGGCAGCAGCAGGCACCACCACCAAGGGCACAGGCAAGTGACATACAAAATAGTTATGAAAAAAATGTGCATTTTAAATAAAGAACTTGCAACAACTTAAAACTTTATACAAAACATGGTTGCAATTTCAGTGTCTCCACCTGATGGACTACTTTCAAACTTTCCACATCTTCACCCCACGTCCATCTCTGCCAGACTCTTTCTCCAGACAGCTCTGTCCAGCTCAGTCCAAAGTACCTAAACATAAACAAACAGATAAATTATATCCTCAGGAGGCAGCAACACAGCTCTGTGAACAGAAGAAACTTGTGTTTACAAGCAGCCAAAGGAATGTGCAGTAACTTTTTGAAATCACACAGGAGGAAACCCAAATCTAGTTCAAAAATGTTGTAGGTGTCCCAGGGTCCACCTGATTTGTGCTTAAGCTCTCAGAGAGGCCCTAACAAGCCACACTACTGAAGATGGAGAAACAGAGGGCTCTGCAAATGGTTGATTTCCTTCTCTCCCAAGACTACACAAAATATTGAATCCAAGTGAAACCAAGGAGAAACTCACCTTCTAAGAAAGCAAATTCATCAATAGCTTCAATGGCATTGTCTGCAAAGCAAATTGAAGACAACATAAGTAAACCAACTCCATCTTTGCATCCACTTCAAACAGTATTTAAAATTACATCCCAGGGCAGTGACCAGTGTCAAAGGTTTGCCTGGTTTGGAGCTGCTGATTGCCATTACTAGGCTAATATTTGGCAGAAGTTTTCCTCTCCCACCTTCAGAGAGAGAAAGGAAAAGCATCTATGGCTGCTTCCCCACACAGGGTAAGGAGGGAAAGGCCTCCACCCTGGCAACCCTTTGCTAAGGACAGCACAGA
Organism: Ramphastos sulfuratus; assembly: GCA_013399055.1. Classification (NCBI taxonomy): domain Eukaryota; kingdom Metazoa; phylum Chordata; class Aves; order Piciformes; family Ramphastidae; genus Ramphastos; species Ramphastos sulfuratus. The sequence goes on from WBNM01019608.1 coordinate 3,126, forward strand.
ACATGCTCTCATACCCAGGTCTTTTCTCTGCAGGGTTTTCCTCTTGCCTTGCTGAGCATAGACATAGGCATCTTTGGCTATGGTTTCAACGAACAACTCCTGCAACACAAACCCCAAGGCAGTTACACACAAGGGATGGCAGAGGGAAGAGAAAACATCCTGAAGCAAGGAAAGCACCTACAGGACTTCCCGAAGAACCCAAAATCTCCCTTCTAACATTTCACCTTTCCACTAAGTAGCTCCGAAAAGAGCAGACGAAGCTGCTGGGCAGTGAGGCACAGAAGTGAGGAGAGCAGAGACAAAGCTACACCCCAGCTGCTCGCAGGACGCCTTCTTCAGGCGGAAAGGCTTCCGCAGGCAGCGGGCAGAGCACGGCTGCCCTCGGCTGGCACCCAGCGGGCACCTCCGCTGCGGCTGGCAGCTGCCACCCCACCCAACACCCTCCCCCTTCAACGGCTGCCGGTGCGGGCTGCCGCAGGGTCTCCAGCCGAACCAGAGGCCTTGTGCCGTGCTCGGCTCCTCCCGCGGCCCCCTCAGCTGTCTGCCGGCGGCGCCCGACCGGCCGCGGGGGCGTCCTGGGGCAGACGGAGCGGCGAGGGCAGGGGTCCCGTCCCGCCGCCGCCCCCCGGGGCAGGGGTCCTGTCCTGCCGCCCCTCGCGGGACACTGCCTGCGGGCCGGACACAGGCGCAGCTAGGCGAGGGAAGCCTCAACCCTCCGACAGGGGGAAAAAACCTTTTAGAAAGAGCCAAGCGAGCGGCTCCGGAGCTCACCCAGCGGCCCCAAGGCTCACCCAGCGCCTCCGCCGCCCACCCGCTGCCCAGCCCAGCCCCGGCGGCAGCCCCAGGCGGAAGCTGCCTCGCCGCCGCCCCAGGACGCGTCCCCCTCCCGCCAAGCGGCCGCGGCTCACCGTGGCCCGCGCCAGCACGAACACGGCCTCCTGGCTGGCCAGGCTGACGTCCGGGTCCGCCTTCACCAGCGCCTTCACCCGCGACAACGGCAGCCGAGCCAAGCGGCCTGGGCCCGGCCCCACCCCTGCCGCCGCCATCCCGCGCCCAGGGCTGCGCCTGCGCGGGGCCGCCGCGGGGAGCGAATGGGGGAGCGCGGGGGCGGCCCGGGAGGGACTGGGGAGGCGGCGAAGGGCTCGGCCCGAGGAGCGGCGGCCGTGGGGCCCTGCAGCGCTGGGCACCGAGCCGCATGGCCTCGGAGCTCCCCGAGCTCTCCAACTCCAGCCTTGCGCCTTCCCACCGGCCCCGCTCCCTCCTGTCGCCGCAGCGCTGCCCTTCAGCTTCCTGCCCCCGCGGGCGGCTCTGCAGCCCCCCGAGCCCTGCTCCCGCCGTGGCAGTGGCACCGGCGCAGTGAGAAAGGTGGCAATGGGGACTGACCTCTCCGAGGGGGTGGCTGCCACTGCTGCCCGCCCTGTACCCCCACACTGCCCTCCCTAGGGTCTGGGGTAGCACCTCCCAACTCCCTTTCTGCACCTCGTCTCCAGCAGATGGGATCAAAGCCTCCGGTGCCCACCTTGGGGACCTCCGGTGGCCGCCACCCTTGGCCAACAACTTTCCTGTCCTAGCCTTCCCCACAAGCTGGGCTCACCGCCTCATGCCTAACACCATCCGCAGGCACTGCAGGTGCAGCATCCTCCCAACGCGCTGGAGGGACACAGCACCCCCGGGCAGGGGCATCAGCAGCCACCTGCAGCCGGCCAGAGTGGCCGTGCCACAGGGCTTGGCTCAGCTTCTCAGACCTTTCCAGCCTCTGAGGCAATCAGCCATGGTGTTTCAACACTGAGATGGCCCAGCTCAGTGTGGCACCATGCAGAGTGCTTCTGCTGCTTCCCGGCAGAGATCAGCTCCTCAGAGCAGGTGTTCCCCACTTTGGGACACTCTGGAAAGCCACAGTCCTCTCTCCAGCCCTCCTATGCTCCTGCAGCCCTTGGCTGCACAGGGCCGTGCTGGTTTTGCCATGCGACCACTGCAAACCTCCTCCACCCTCTGCAGGTCCCATGCAGCGCTGAAGACCTGCCCTGCAGCAGGCTCACATCAGCCACCAGCAGCTGAGCGCACAACCCAGCCCCTGCTCCATCCCTCACACCCCAGAGCTACTGCTTGGCTCTGCTCTGCATGGCAGTGTCTTACGGACAGCAGAGCGTGGTGGGCTTCAAGCTTCCCAACACCAGCAGTGTCCAAACCAGCAGTGCACCAAGAGCTGCTCCTCCTCCTCCTCTTCCTCCTCCTCCTTGCGCTGTCTCACAGTCAGGGTACAGTGACTTCCTGGCATTGCACACAGCTTCTCACCAACTGTTAGGAAAGAGCTTCTGGTTTCAGAGCAGGGGGACTCTGGAGAGGCTCAGCCTTGCGCAAGTCCTTCTGCGTGGATGTCTCCTGTGGACTTTAGAGAGGAGGTGAGGACACAGGAAAGCAACTGCTGATGGAAAATGGTGAGTAAGGACTGAGCCTGGGCTTTGGTGGACCTGGGGATGGGGGCATGGGGAGCAGAACCACATCTCCTGCTTGGAAAGGCTTCGGCAGTGTCCTTGCAAGGGGCTGGATTCTACCGAGACCCTTGCTCCTCCTGGAAGACAAAGTCCTCCTGTATGTCTGAGCTGGTTGGAGCTTCAAAGGTCTCTGCTCAGTTCCTGGACCTAGTGTGAGGTTTGCTGGGTGGTGTTGGGTTGGATTCAAACATCTGTGGAGAGGAGGAGGCTGCTCTGCCCTGACTCCAGGAGGGCACCCACTGGCACAAAACATGTGGAAGAACCTGGAGCTGCCCACGGTGACAGTGCTGCTTGTGTCCACAGCTACCCCTGAGGGCTCTGTGCAGCCCCAACTCACGGAACAGCTCCCAAAGGGATGGGTACAAGCCTCTGAACCATTCAGGTGCCAGAAGTCCCAGCAGCATGTTGGGAATCTGGGAGAAGCTCCTGGGGGGGCTTCAGTATTGTGGGTGCAAGCCCCAGTGCCTGGTGTGCAGGAAGCAGGAACCCGCGCGGGCAGCGGCGCCACAGGCTGTGCTCTGACTGCCTGCAGGGAAGCTCTGCTGCCCGCCTGGGCAGGAGGGGAACTTGCACTTGTTTGGGCTTATGAGGGGGCATTGAGACTGGAAAGAAATTCTTGGCAGTGAGGGTGTTGAGATCTTGGCACAGGTTGCCCAGGGAGGTTGTGGATGTCCCCTCCCTGGAGGTGTTCAAGGCCAGGCTGGATAAGGCCTTGAGCAACCTGGGCTGGTGGAGGGTGTTCATGATAGGGGGGTTGGGGCTGGATGATCCAACCCAAACCATCCTGTGGTTCTGTGTGCATTGGAGCAGCTCTGTCTCAAAGCACAGCTCCAGCTTCTTTGGATTCCAGCCCTTCTGTTGTCAAAGAGGAAAATCAGGCAAGCACAAACCCCAAGTAAAGTCTCAAAGCAAGGAGAACTTCAAAGGCAAAGCCTAGGGATGGCCATGGGCAAGCAAAGCAGGGCCAAAAGGACACTGTGGTCCAGGGACAAGGGGGTGGGAGAAAGATGGGGGAGAATAAGATGATCACTCCCTTCCCACAAGATCCATCTGAGCAGCTTAGGGAAAATGTAACCACATCCCACCTGAGCATTGTGACACACCTTGGCCCTGGCACTCTTCTCCCGAAAGTCATTCAGCCTCCTCCTGGCAGCCTTTCTCTGGAGGCTTCAGCAAAAGGAGCTTTTTGGTCATTGAGGAAGCCAGGGGCAGCTGTGTGCTGGGGCTGGCATATCCTGGTTCACATGAGCATGGTGTGAGCAGCACAGGAAATGCACTGGTCAGGAAAGTAGGGCAGAGCTGCTGCCTCTGGGGTTTTGTGTGCAGGCAGGGTGAGTTTCAGCAGTGGACATCATGGGACCAACGACCAGGGCAAGGCAGGTTGCTCCCATCTGAGGCTTGGGCAATTTCTAGATACCAAATTCTGGCCTCAGGAGTTTTGCTGCTAGTTTGGAGATTTGCTGCCCTCTGTTTGGAAGGTCCCTGGTGGTGGATGAAGCATGAATCAGAGCAAAAGACTCCACGAAATTCCTCCTGCATGCCCTCATGGTGCTGGTACCTGTTCTCAGGCTGGTGCAGCCCAGTGTGATTTCTCAGCCTTGTCCCAGGACCACTTTGAGCAGAGACCACAATTCATGGAGGTTCAGTGCCAGGCCATGCATTCCCTGGGGGGGCTGTGACTTGGTTTCTTCCATGGTGCTTTAGCTGGAGCATTTCCTACTGCTTGCAGACACATCTGGAGGGGAAAGAGGCTGTGGTGAAGAACCTGCTGGCAAAGTTCGAAGGGAACAGGAAGGACCCACCCCAAGTGGGCAGCCGGCCCCAGAGCTGCTCTGCAGCAGCCCCCGCAGCAGAGCCGGGACAGACCCCCACGGCAGGCTCCAATGGTGAGCCACTTCTAGAGCCCCCCCGCGTCAGGAGGCTGGACTTCAGCAGGGCTTCTCCAACCCGCAGTAAAGATCAGAGTGTGGGACAGCATTTGGCTCCTCATCCCATCTCTGAGCCCCCAGGATGGATGGTGAGGCTGAAGAAGGAGACTGCTGAAGATGCCAGCTCCCAGCCAACCCCTCCAAAGCCAGGAGGAGGAGACACCTTGGGCAAGGAGACAGGGACCACCTCCAAGCCTGCCCAGAGGAACCTCGCCCAGCAGACATGGACACTCAGCAGAAACAGGGCTGCTCCAGTGGTGCCTGCCAAAGGAGCAGCTGTCACTGCCTCCCTGGATGCCCTGAGAAGTGCCCCCGGGACAGGGCACCCGGCTCTGCCTCCCAGGAAGACTCTGCCAAATGCCAAGGTGCTGGGGGCGAGGCCAGCCAAGCCCAAACGTCCTCCCCTCGTGGATCTGGAGAAGTTTGGTGCAGCTGCAGGTCCAGGGCCGCCTGCCCCCCCCGCCACGGGGCCCCCAAGGAGCATTCAGCTGGGTATGGTCAGGCACCTGCAGGTCCCCCAGAGAAGGGGGGAGGAAAATCCTCTCAGAGTCTAGAAATGTGGGGGTGGGGGGCAGCAATGGAGACATGGGGGTCATAATGCCAAAGGGGCTTCTATAGGCATGGCATGTGCAAAGGAACGAGAGGGCACAGCAGGTAAAGGAACAAAGGGGACTTCAGTGCCCTGTCTGTGACTGGAGATAGGTCACAGGCTCTGGGGGGGCTTGTGGGGAGTGGGGCTGGAGTGGAAACATGAGGGGTGCTGATGAAGGCCTCAGCAAGGAGTGAGCCCAGTGCAGGACACTGAGGTGGTTGGTGGTGGAGCACTTGGGCAAAGACAGGCTGAGACTCAGGCTTGTTAAGGTGGCAGGAGGGCAGAGCAAAGGGAGATCCTCTCAGTGCCCACAGCTCAGGGAGGAGAAGGTGGAGCTGGGCTCTTCCCAGAGGTGCCCAGGAGCAGGACTGGGGGCAGTGGGCATGAGTGGCAGTAGCAGAAATCCCAGCTTCCTGCAGGAGCAGCACGGCCCTGTGACTGGCACCAGGGAGATGGGCACCTCCATCCTCCACCTGCATGGGGCCCTAAACAACCTGCTCTGGCTCTGAGGCCAGCCCTGCTCTGAGCTGGAGGTTGGATGAGAGACTCCAGAGTCCCCTTCTAACCAGTCCAGCATTGTGTGGCTGTAAGAGCAGGCAGCCCTGACTGCTGGGAAGCAGAATTGTTCTCATCCAGTGGGCAAGAAGCACTTCCACAGCCTTTGGCCAAGGCCTTGAGGTTCTCTGAAGCTGGCAGCATGTTGCCTGCAGCACTACCTGCCCCCAAGCCTGTAGGAGCCACCAAGAGTACCCAGGCACAGCTGCAGCTGTTGCCACCAGAGCTATGGTGCTGGCTTGGTGTTGCCCTCCTTACCATGGTGTGCAGGGCTTGGTTCCTCTTAGTCAAGTTGGTTCCAGCTCTAGGCAGATGTGCTTTCAAAAGCTGTCCCTCTGCTGGGTGATGAAAACTGTTTCAAGTCCTGTTTCTTGCTCAGCTCCTCTTAAGCTCTTGGTCACTCTCTCAGCGCTGGGACCCCCAACCTGAGGACATGAAGCCATTGGAGCTTCCAGAGAAGGACTACAAAAATGAGGGCTGGAGCACCTCTCCTCTGGGGACAGGTTGAGAGAGCAGGCCTGGGGAAGAGAAGGCTCTGGGGAGGCCTTCTTGTGGCCTTTCAGTACTTAAAGGAGGCTCTAAGACAGATGGGAACAGACTTGTTACAAGGGTCTGTAGTGACAGGACGAGGAGTGAGGGCTTTGAACTGAGAGATGTAGGTTAGATGTAAGGTATGAGGGTGGTGAGACACTGGAATGGGTTTCCCAGAGAAGCTGTGGATGCCTATCCCTAGAAGTGTTCCAGGCCAGGTTGGAGGGGGCTGTGAGCAGCACAGTCCAGTTGAAGGCCATGGCCAGGGGTAGATGATCCTTAAGGTCCCTTCTAAGCCAAACCCCAAACCTTGTAAGCCATGGTGTGAAGGGCAGCCATGGGTGTGGAGCCTCCCTTCCTTTCCCTGCCAGACCTGCAGACTCCAGCTGCTCTGTGGAGTTCTGTGTAAGGTGTTGCTGTGTGGGCACCCAGAGGCCTCTCTCAGGCCCAGCCATGCAGTTGTACTGGAGATGCTCCCCCATGGGCACCAGCCCTGGCAGAGGAGGCAGTGAGCTGCTGTCTGTGTCCTACAAAGCAGCAGTTTTCAAGTCCTTGTTTGTCTCCTGGGTGCTGAAGCAGGTCAGAACACCTCGAACTGCAGCCCTGCCCTGGGTCTTTTAGTTAATTTTTAGGGCAGTCTTAGGGGGTTTAGGCCCTGTTATATAATTGCACATTACATGGCACAGCTGCCATGTTGTGCCACGGATCTTCATGCCATGGTTTGACCAGGCTGGTGATAGCTATGTGCCTGGTGATAAGAACAGGATGCTAGCAGGGATGGGGATGTAGAGGGGCAGCAGCAGGTTCTGCCTGCTGATGCTCCTGGACATGAAGATATCCAGGACTTGCTCTGGCTTTGCTACAGACCTGGAGCTCGGAGTTTTCACCAGTCAAAATAACCAATTTGGCTTCTTTCCCTCTCCTTTCATCACTGTCCCAGGGAGAAAGCCACCAAAGAGGGAAAATACAAAGGAAAGCTTCCCAGAGAGCTGTGCCCTGGAGAGAAACTCCTCAGATGGGCTGGGGAGTAAAAGCTCCTCACTGGCCCAGATATGGAGTCAGTTTTACCTCCTCCCACCCCTCTGCACTACATCTAGCCCAGGGCAGCTCTGAGCTCAGGCAGGGTGAGAGCTGAGGAGCAGAAGTGGACTAAGCCTTTCCATTCCTCTCATCACCAAAGGTTGTGTGAAGCCAGGCCACGCCGTGCCAGCCCCTGCACGCCTGCCGCCGCGGGCTGCTCCCGCCATGACCGGGTGAGGACCAAGGCACCACTGCCGTTCTGAGCAGCTTCCAGACCCAGTGGGAAGGGCACCAGAGGAAACACCAAGAGGGTCCTTGGGTTCTGCTCCCTGCTTCTGCAGCCCAACCTGGGACAGCACTTGAGCAGGCAGCTCCTGCAGTGCCATCCTCTGGGGGCTATGTGACACCTTTCACCTGTGCCCTGCACCCCAGGCTGCTGTGCCAGGCTGCTGAGCCTAGCGCGGCGCTGCTGGCACATGGCACAGAGCTGCTGCCCCACTCTGCCCACAAGCAGCTCAACTGCCTGCTGCCCACCCTCCTCCTGGCAGCCTTGCCCCTGCCTTGGCCCCCGGTGCCATGGCTGCAGCTCCCTGATGGCTGTGTGCTTCCTGGCAGGGCTGATGAAGAGATCTATGATGACGTAGAGGCAGTGGGGCCAGCCAGGGCAGGCCGAGGCTTCCAGCTGCCCAGTGTGTTCCGGCCATCGGCACCTCCCCGCCCCACAGCAGGTGGGTACAGGAGGAGCTGGGGTGCTGCTGGGGGGAGCACTGCAGCTCAGAGAGCATCGAGGCCCCAGCAAGCTGTGGGCAGCAGTGGAGCCCACCCTGAGCCCACTGCTCCCAGGCGTGGGTGGGCCATGAGTTTCTCTGCTCCCTTACAAAGGGCCATGGGGGCCTTGATGCTAACTGTGCTCAGAGGACCAGCTCAGAGTTTGGTCCCAGGAGGAGGAAGCTCTTGCTGCTGTTTCAGCCTCGTGTCCTGTTTCACTGGATGTCAGCAGCACCTCTCTGGGGTTTGGTTTTCCAGGTGGAGATGGCACTCAAGCTGCCAACAGGGCTGCCATGGTGGCAGCTGCACAGAGGTAAGAGGAGCTTCACTCCTTCTGAGGGTTCCAACGGCCAGGGGCTCCTTCTTGCTTTGGCAGAGCTGGGTTTGATGGTCTCTGCTGGCCTTGGGATGAAATGTCCATGGTGAGGAGCACAAGCAGCAGACCTGACACACGGCTGCAGAGCCCCAGAGCTGGGGCAGGGAAATGTGATGGGACAGCAACTGGGGAGGGAAGAGGATGGAAGGGAGCAGAGCCCTGGTGTCACCTATGACTCACAACAACTCTACAGAGAAGCCTCCCAGAAGATGAAGGCAATGACACCCAAGGAAAGCAAGAAGGAGGAGAAGGTGGACAGGGAGTTTCAGAAGAAATTCAAGGTGAGCAGCAGTCACTTTTCCCTCTGAGCTCCCCTACACCTCCTGGGAAGGTTGGAGTGTGATGGCAGAGAGAAGCTCTGCAGAGACCGAGAGCCAGGTCCCACCTGCCTTGTTCCCCACTGAAAGAGCCCCAGAGCAGAGCAGCCCCACAGAGAACCTGGCTGGAAGGGATCTGCTCTTTACAAGGTGGGGCTGGGGGTGCTGCCCCAGGGCAGCTGCTGAGCTGCAGCACTGCCGTTTGTGTTTCAGTTCGAAGGAAGCATCAATGTCCTGACTCAGATGATGGTTGACCCCGCAGTGGTGGAGAAGAGGGGCGGAGGGAAGAACCTGCCAGTGAGGCGGGGAGAGATTCTCGATGTCATTCAGTTTACAAACGAGGAGCAGCTCCTCTGCCGGAACAGCCAGAGGAGATGTGAGTCTGGGGCTGAGGCTCTGCCTGCAGCAGGGATCACAGCACACAGAGCTCTGGCAATTCTTCGTGTGCACACCCGCGGCAGGCAGCAGGAGACATCCCCTTTGCATGGGAGCCTTCCTGCACCCCGGGTCACAGATGTGTCACTTCTCCTTGCACAAGCTTCCTGTTCTGCTTCCTGCTCAGCAGCAGTGTTTCTGCTCTTAGCTGGGCTGGCCTCCCTCTGCCAAAAGCCTTCACTGCTCCTGGAGCCTCTTGGCCACCAGCCCAGCTCAGGCCTTGCTGTGGGCATGGACTTCACAAGTCGTTTGCTCTGAAGGATGCTCAGGTGAAATGGGTGCAGCTCCCCCAGGCTCTCCCACCTCTCATCCCAGCAGGTTCCTCCCGAGGGTCCAGCTCAGCTTCCCAGAGCCAGGCTCCTCCTTGCTCCCAGCTTTCCTTGGGTTGGGAGGTGCTGCTAAGCATTGCATGTTCTGGGCAGGAGCAGGTGCCAGGGTGAGGCCCTGGCTGTGCCCTGTCTCCCAGCACAGCCTGACTCACTTTCCCTGCTCTGTTGCAGATGGCTACGTGCCTCGGGCCGTGATGCTGCACCTGTGAGTACACCTGCAGCCCCTTCCTTCCCACTCTGCAAGCTGTAGCAATTGCTCAGGGACTGCCTGGCACCGAGTGCCAGCCCTGGCAATTGAGTGCCACTTCTAAACCATGCAACCAAGGCAGTGACCATAAGCATAGTTCTGGCTAGTTAGCCTGGGAGTGCAATCTTCTGGTGTCAGTAGAGACTCTGGCTATTGGAGCAACTTCCTGGGGTGCTGTGAGAGGCCTCCAAGCTGTGGTCCCTCCCGTGGGGCCTGCCCAGACACTGCTCAGGTGTTGGCAGTGGCATGGTGTGACAGGCCAGCAGCTCCCAGCAGCTTGGGTCAGGGCCACCACCCCTGCACAAGGCAGGAGGGGCAGAGCCATGCTCACCCCCTGAGCCTACCTCTGTGAGGAGAGCTGGAGGCTGGGAGGAGGCAGCCAGGGTGGTGGACACCAGAGTCCATGCTGGGAGAGGTGGGGCAGACGTGGCAGCAGGAGCAGGTGGTGGGGATGAGGGGGACCAGACTGCTCCTGGCACTGCCTCTCTTCTCTTGCAGGGACACTGACATCTACGATGATGTTGAGATTTAGGGTAGGTGCAGAGAGAACCTGCTGTGATCCCCACACCAGCACCTCCTCTCCTGCTGTTTCCCATCTTCCCTCTCTGTGATTCCCTCCCCTCCACAACCCCCTCCAGGACATTTCTTCCTTTCAGTTCTCCACAGGTCCTCTTGTTTCTCTGTTCTCAATTCTTTGGACTTCCCTGCACCCTCTCCCTTCTGCCAAACCCAAGGACCCTTCAATGTCCTTTCAGCTGTCCCTAATCCCTCAGATGCCCTGGGGGGATGCACCTTCTGGGGCTCACTCCTGGCTTGCACACAGGTCTAAAGCTGGAGCTGGCTGGAAACAGCTGAGTTTTAGCTGTGCCAGCAAGCAAACATCTTCTGCAGTTCTGCCTGGCAGGCTGAATGATCCATGCTGAAGCCAAAGGCACAGGACAGCAGCACCAGAGTCCTCCCCAAGGACTGGAACACGACAGCACCGTTTGGCATGCTCCTGCTTTGGAAGGAGCTCTGCTCCCTCCTGAGACAGCCACAAAAGCCACCCTGTCCCTGATGAGACAGCAGCGAGGCTGCCAAGCGTGTTGCAAGGTGGCAGGGGGGGCAGAGGCATCCTCAGCTCAAACCTTCTCTGTGGCTTTGTTTTCTCTGTGTAAAATCTGGCAACGGTTTGAGAGGCTTTCGTGGTCTCATTCGTGAGGGGAGTGTCTATTAAAATATGGGCTGGAGAGGTTTTAATTTGGAGAGGTTTTAGTGCTTCCTCACTCCCAGAGCATCCTCAGCCTGGGAATAGCACCCCCCAACACCACCCTTCAGCTGTCTTCTGCCCCAGTCAGACCCCAGCCTGAGCCAGAGTCCAACTGGACATAGAAATACTCTAAACTGGGCAGGAATCATTTCCCAGGTGTCCCAGCAGCATCCTGGGCCTCAGGGGAGCTTCCCAGCAGCATCCTGGGTCTCAGGGCAGCTTCCCAGCAGAGCTGGTGGAGGGCTTGGGTCTGCTGGGGCAGGCACTGCTGTGGGGACAGTTGGCACCACAGGTTGTGTCCTGGGCTAATGGTGTACAGATCCCCACGGGAGATTCTTGCCTGACTGGGGAAGAGGCTTCCTCTGCCAGCTCTACCCTCACACAGCCCTGCCAGGTGTGGGGTGGGAAGAAGGGGCAGTGAGAGCCAGCAGGGTCACAAACCCCATCACAGCCTCCAGTGGCAGGGGCCAGATCCTTTTGGCTCAGGGTCCATGATGGGGAAGGAGTTCTGGGCCTGAATCACTGCTGCTGCCCCTGGGGGGTGGAGGGTTAACCCGGGAAGGTTTGGCACCAGCGCTGTCGAGATGCCAAGCCCAGATTAACCAGTTTAAGACGTCACTTTCCATTATGGGAAAGACTCCTGAATAGCCCTGGAGCTTTGGGTCCCTGGGATTAGCTGCCAGGGCATGCTCAGCTCCAGCCAAGGGAAAGGGTCCAGCAGCTTGGCAGTGCCCAGGACAATGAGCGGGTCCAGGAGCTGCTCCAAGGGGCACTGCCTTGGCAGCTGAGGATGACCATGTGGGAGCGAGTCAGGAGAGCTCTGCTGCGCTCGCTGTCCAGCACCTCCCTGCGCCTCTGGAGGTGGCTGCAAGCGTTCTGGTGCAAGAATGGCCTCCTGACGCTCTCCATGCTGTCGGTGGCCACCGGTTGCATCCTGGGGTTCCTGCTGCGAGCGCTGGAGCTGACGGAACTGGTGAGCGTGGCTGGCGTGGGGATGGGAGTGAGGGCAGCCGAGTGGGGTAGTTGGAGCAAGTACCCCTGGGTGCCAGCAAGACATCACCAACATGGCTCTAGGTGGGCACAGCCCCAAAAGCAAAGGCTTCTGCCCCCAATTCTCACCTCTCAGGGCAGGTTTCTCCCTACAGCTTTTCTCTTTTTTTGACCCCAAATCTGCCAATAAATGCCAAAGCTGTAGGACAAATTCTGCCTCCCTCCACCGGGAGTGGGGATAGACCTTGCAGGGCTGCAGAGACTCCAGCGGGGGTGGGATGGGAACAGGAGGAAGGAATGAGCAGCTGCTGGGTGCTCGGTACCAGGCTGTTCCCAGCACAAACAGCAGCGCCGGGGGGCATGCAATGAGCTCCTCCTGTCACTGCCCAAAGGCTGTGCAGGGGCTCACCCAAAGCACATCTCTGGACAAGGCTCAGCAAATGAGTACCAGGCTCGTGGAGGGTCTGGGAGGCTTCCAGGAGTCACCGTCCTCTGAGGACCCTTGGAGACAAATGCGTTGGAGCAGAGGCACCTGCAAGGTGCTTTCACTGCCTGCTTTCTAGGAGCGCTGTGCCGCTGACGCCTCCAGGCCGAGCCCCACATGGCAGCGCTGCCTGAGGGCTCTGGGCTGAGGCTCAGCCCTGACCTTCGGCCGGGCTGGCTGAGCGCGGCAGGGGGAAGGCTGCTTCGGAGCGCTCAGCTGGCGCTGGAACAGCCTCATGTCACCCCCTGGGATTTGTCCAAGTCTTGTCACTTCAATTACGCCGCTCGGCATCACCGCCGGCCGCGGGATGATCTCGTTACTTAATGGAGCCTGGGGGTAAGCTCCCTGTCCGCGCACAGCCCTGGGACCCGGCAGCCGCCGCGCTGGGCTTAGGCTGGTAGAGCCTGGGCACGGCACCTCCTCACCCTCCCATGCACCGAGTTCATCCATCCTCTGCCCCAGGCCTGTCCTGCCTTGTCGCCACAGCCCTGCACGTTGTCCCCAGGGTGCACTTCTCCTCAGACTTCTGACCCAAAACCCAGCTGAGGGGCTGCAGAAGCAGCTGGTCCCTGCTTTCCTGCCCGCAATGGGGAAGTGTCACGGAGCTGAGAAACACTGACAAAAGAGGCTCTGCTCAGATCTGCTGCTTCTGCTTACACTGAGCTGGACTCACCATAGCTCTGCTCATCCTGAGCTCCCCAGGGAAATCAGCCACGTTTAGGTCCCAGGGGGGTGGTGTGGGGGTGGTGTGTGGGTTAGTGCAGAGAGAGCAGCATGGAGCCTTACTTTTGTTTGCCTTGGCATCCCCAGCACCTGGCAGTGTTGGATATTTGGAGTAACCAAAAGCACCTGCTTGGGACAGTCTGCAGTGACAGAGTGAAAGACTGGGGGTCAGGGAGCGAGGGATGGATGGAGGCATGCAAGGAACTCAGCAGCCAGAAGGATGGTGAATGGAGAGATGAATTGAGAGGTAGTGGATGGAGAGAGGGATGGGCTGGGACAGGTGGATGGAGGTGGCTGCTGGTCTCACAGGCCCCTCACTCTCCTCTTGGTCATGGCTGTGAGACCCAGGCTTTGAGGATGTCTCCAGGCACTCCTTCCCCACACCTATGTGAGAAATGTAGGGGGTGGATGGATGCCACAGGATGGAAACCTCCCTTGGTTCATCATGAGGCTGCCCCACTGATGGGAGGGACACTTGGGCTGTCTCTGAGCTCTGCTTTGCCATTTGCAGCCACCAAGCATTTCCAGCACCTGCTGCTGGCACCAGGCTGCACCCACAGTTTTGGGGCACATTTGTCCCTCCAGCTGAGCCTCTGCTCCCAATGAGGTGCCAGCTGTGGGACAATGGAGACGATTCCCTAGAGGGCATTGTACCCAGAGTTGGTTTTGGGAGGGGCCCAGCCCTCTCTGGTTCACAGCCAGGTTTCCCATATGGCCAGGATCTCCCATCCCAAATCCAGCTCTTGGTAAGGGAGAGCCAGAGGAAGAGTGTCCTGGGTGCAGGAGGCACAGCTCCTGGCTGGGAACTGGGCTCAGTGTTGGGCCTCGTTGGGAGAAGGGCAAATTTCCCAGATTTAAGTCCTTAACTGTGATCAGTGCCCTGCTCTCAGCTCTCACCTGACATGGTGCCTCTGCTCCACGTGCAGGAGAAGCAGTACTTTTCCTTTCCTGGAGAGCTCCTCATGAGGATGTTGAAGATGCTGATCCTGCCGTTGATCACCTCCAGGTATGACATCATCTTCTGCTTCTAAAGTACCATTTCTCCATCACACTGAGCTTGGCCCATGATCCCTTGTTGAGGAGATCACCCCACAACTGCCTGGGATGAGAATAACCCAAGCCCAAAGCAGTCACCAACCGAGCAGCATCCCCTGGTTTGGTGTCCCTTAAACACCAGGATTCCCCAGCAGCAGCCTGGGAATTATCCTCACCTGGATCTGGGAGACACCTGCACCCTGGTCACACACCTGGGCTGGGCTGTTTCTCTCCTTTGTGGGCCCAGCCAGCTGGTGATGCCAGGACCATCTGCGGTTGGTTGGTGCTGAGCAGCTGTTTGCATTCAAAGCAGAGGTCTCTGTTTTGGAGGCTTTTGAGAAAACTCAGGTAGAAACCACAAGCAGCCCTCTGTGTTTGCAGATCTCACCTGTGTCCAACTCTCCAGATCCAGAAACAAGAAACAGAGCTGCTGGAGTCACACTCCAGTCTAAGCAGGGTCTTGAGAAGCTGGTTTGAACTTACACCTTTTAAACAACTGCTGGCAGATGCTCACTACAAACATCCAAACCTTCTGCTCCCCGCAGGATGGCACAGGCTGGGTTTTAGTTTGCTCACTGTGCCATCAGCCCTGGGGCTGTTTCTGGAAGCAGTGTGGTCTCTGGCCACGCCACTCTTGGCCTTTCTGTTATCAGCCCTTGCAGAGCTGCTTTCTTTTCCTCTCCAGTATTTCACAACCCCTCCCAGATGTGCTGTCTGGGTTGTTCCTTTGCTCTCAGGGTGCTCGCAGCTCTCCCCACAGCTCTGTGGTGTGAGGTCACTCCAGGCTGCTCTCCTTGGCTGCTCAGGGCTCCCAGGATTTTTCTTGCATGTTGAACTGAAGAAGTCTTTTCTGTCATGCAGTGACTGAATGCTGGTGATGTGGCACCTTCCCTCTGTGCACCATCCCAGAGGGAACCAGAAGAGCTCTAAGGGTGGATTTGTCCAAGCTGGGGCATCAGCCCAAACCTCATGTTGCAAAGTGTCACCCACCTCAGCACTGCTTTTGTGGCCCCCCTCGAGCTTCTAAGTGTCTCTCCCCTCCTGGAGATCTGTGGGCTGGCCACCACCTTAACCCTGTGTCTTCAAAGACAGCACCAAAGCTTGCAGCCTGTCTCCATCACATCCCACCCAGGGGCTGTCAGGCTGCTGCAGAACACCACTGGCAGGCTTGGCCAGGGCTCTGCAGGGTCCCAGGGGAGCTGGGGCAGTTGAAGAGCCGCAGCCAGGAGCTCAGGGTGGGTCCATGCAAGCTGCAGCCCCCAGACACTCCCATTTGCCACAAGTGGCAGCAGCAGCTCTCAGCAGCTCCAGGGCTCTGATGCCTTCTCTATTTTTAGTTCAGTTTTGTTAAGAAGTAGCTTATTGAGCTGCTTCGTGGGAGTGCTGACGTGCAGGTGACGTCCCGACCAGTGCCAGAGCAGAGTCCATCCACACCAGGGTGCTACAAACCTTGCTTCACCTTTCCTCACAGTTCACAGGGACAGCAGCAGCAGCAGAGCTGTTGTGGTCCAAGCCTGCCTGGCTGGCACTAACGCCCCTACAGCTGCTGGCTCACCCCTGCCCACCTCTGGTGGGATGGGGAGAAGAAAACACTACAAAAAGCTGGAGGGTCCAGGCACGGGCAGGGAGGGCTCAGCCACCAGTTAGAGGCCTGGGGAAAAGGCAGAGTCAGCTCAGAGAAACAAAATCCTTTTTATTTAAACAAAATTAGCAGCAGTTTGCAACTGAATCAGAGCAGGGCAGTGAGAAACAGGAACCAATCTTCTCCCACTCCTCAACTCTGGCCCAGCTCTGCTCTGCCTCCTCCCCTCCAGTGGTGCAGGGGGCTGGGGAACAGGAAGGTGCAGACAGTCTCAGTCCATTCCATGCTGCTTCTGCTGCTGCTTCCTCCTCAGGAGGGCAACTCCTCACAGCCCTCCCCTGCTGTAATGTGACCTTCCCACAGGTGATGCTCTCCTCCACCGCCTCCTCCAACCAGCCTGGGTCTCTTCTGTGGGCTGTGATCCTCCCAGCAATGGTCGAGCATGGACCTCCCTCAAGCCACAGCCTTCTTCTGGGGCAGCCACTTGCTCTGCTGTGGGGTCCTCCATGGGCTCTAGATGGAATTCTGCTCCACCACTGATCTCCATGGGCTGCAGGGCCTCATCCTGCCATCCCCAGAAGGGAATGGCTCCTCCCTCACTGACTTTGTTGTCCACACAATTGACTCTGCCAGGTCCCACTCCTCTCTTAAACAAAGGAGCCCCAACCCAAACAGGCTTTTCCCTGTGGTGCAGCAGCAGCAGTAGGTCTGACTTGGAGCTGAGATTCTCAGAGCTTCTTACACAGCCTCCTCCCCCATAACAAAACCCCACCTGACACAAACCCAACACAACAGGGCCTGGTGACAAGAGCAAAGCCTCACACCCAAAGGAGACCAGCAGCAGTTAGTCACCAGCAAAGCACACCAAGAACATTTACTTTTTATCCCTTGGAGCAAACATGGCTCAGAGAGGTGTCTCCTGCTCCTCACAGCTCAGCTTAGGTTGCCACCAGCCCATCCTGGGTGTGAGATCCTGTGGGCACAGGCACAAGGATGTGCAAGAGCTCAGTGATGACCTTAAATGTTAGTTAAAAAATAGCCATGGAAACTTCTCCCACCTGGCAGACTTTGCCTCTCAGGTGCAGTTCTGGCAGCAGACACTGACCACAATCTTTCTGCTGCAGCCTCATGTCTGGGCTGGCCACCATGGACTCCAGGGCCTGTGGGAAGATGGGGTTGATCACAATCACCTACTACCTTTGGACAACCTTCATGGCAGTGACCATTGGGATAATCCTTGTGGTCAGCATCCACCCTGGTGCAGCAGCCCAGAAGGATAACTACTCTGTGGGGAAGGTGGTGCTGAGCTCTGCTGATGCACTACTGGATCTAATCAGGTATGCCACAGGATTTCAGGAGGGGCCAAGTTTATGGTGGCCTTTGACAAACAGGATCTTCACACAAAGCACCTAGGTCCTGGGAGGTGCTGAGGTCTCAAGGGAAATGGGAGAACCTTTGGCCACGTGGATCAGGCACCAGTACCTCAGACCCAGCAACGTGGAGTTCATTGCTCCCCACACAGGTCCCTCTGGCTGCTCTGTCACCACTGCTGTGCTCTGCCCAGAGGCAGCTGCAGAGTGCAGCAGTGGGGAACGGATCTGAACTCCCTGCAGAGCTCCCAGATTCTCCCCCTGCAGCCCAGCCACGACAAGTGGAGCCCTGTAGCTCCTTGGGCTTTGCAGGGTTAAGTCCAAGGCTGCATTAAAGCAGCAGATGGGAGGTAACTGGGGAGGTGGCACAGCAGGGACCCAGGGGCCGGGGCAGAATCTCTTTGTGGAGGTGCCTGAGCAGCTGGACAAGGCCCTCAGCATCCTGCTCCAGCTTTTCAGGTGGTCCTGCTCTGGGCAGGGGGCTGCAGATGTCCAGCCCAGCCTCTAGTTTCTGCGAGTCCAGTTTAGGTGTCCTGCTCTCCACTCACCTTCCAGCCTGTTTTCACCCTTAGCTTGCACTGAGGATGTGGAGCTGGCATTGTCTGTAATGGTTCTCCTCTTGGCCTTGTGACCTGCAGAGCAGCTTCCCAGGTTGCTCCCTGTGTTCTCAGGATGCACATTAATCCCTTTGCTCTCTTACAGGAACATGTTCCCTTCTAACCTGATCGAGGCCTCATTCCAGCAGGTGAGTTCACCCAGATGCACCACTGCAGGTGGCTGGAGTGGTTCTCAGCTCCAGACACTGCTCTCCCTGGCTGGGATCTCTTCTCCATGCACAGCATGGACATGAGACCCTTTCCCCTGCCTCCTGTCCCACCTTGTCTGCTCCCATGCTTGCTTTCTGCTCCCCCCAGGGCAGGCCCTCCAAGGCAGGAGGGAGTTGGTGGTGGCACAGGGACAGCCCTGCCTGCCCTCTCCCCAGGGGCTGCTACACAGAAGCAGTACAAGGCCTCTTCCCTTGGACCTTGCTCTGGTGCTGTAGCCTCTCAGTCCCTGAGGCTCTGGGAGCACAGGCAGAAAAGTGGGCAGCAGCAGACACTGGGGAAGAAAGGTTGATGGAAAAGTTGGATTGGATGAGAGACTGAGGGCAGGGAGGCTCGAGGGGAGAAAGGAAGGTGAGCTCAGGGCATTGGGAAAGCATCTGTAAAGCCCCCAGGAGATGTGGGCTGAAGGGGCCTCTGCAGGGGAACCACTGCCCAGTGCTGCACTGGGGCCCTGCAGAGACCTCACAAGTGCCATGGATGCTCCCAGCAAAGCGCAGCCTCACTCAGGGATGGCTCTGCTGAGGTCTGCAGGGAGGTCTCCATGCCAGTTTCTTGCTTCCTATCACCAGCTTTCTACTGCCTGAAAAACAAACTTTTGAGCCTCAGGACCACCTGGGCCCAGTGATGGCTTTGCCTCTGTGTTCAGAGCAGGGTGGAGGCTGTGGCCAGCAGGACACTGACCTCCCTGCTTCGCTCTTGTTGCAGTACCGAACTGTGCTGGTCCCAGTGGTGAAGTCTCCTGGCTTCCCAAAGGGCCCAGGGAAAGCTCTCAGCTTTATTTACTTTGCACCTGATGATGCAAACCCTGAGATCCACAGGCCTGTGTTCCTCGAGCTGACACCATCCCCAGAGATGACCTACAGGACCCTGCCTGGCACCAGCAACGAGATGAACGTCTTGGGCATCGTCATCTTCTCAGCCACCATAGGTACCTGCTCCAGACACAACAGGGCCTGGCCCAGCTCGTGGGCTTCAGTGGCAGCTGTGGCCCCGGGTGCAGCTGCTGTGGCCTTGTGCTATGCACTAAGGGATGCTGAGGGGCAAGGTCATTGTAGCTCTAACTGCTCAAGTTCCTGGGGAAGCAGGCACAGCAGGGAGCTCCTACCAACACAGTACCACCCATAATGAAGGTGTCAGGCACCAAGAAGGCTTTTTCCTCCCTCAGTTCTCCTTATGAACCTTCACAGCCCAAGCAGGGTCCCAAGGGTTTCCAAAATGCCATGTAAGCTGAAGGGTCTTCTTTGTGAAGGCTGCTGAAGAAACCTGCATCTCTTGCAGAGGCCACCTGGGACACAGCTTCTTATAAAGGCTTCAGACTCTTCTGGCAGTGTGCCTGAGCAGGCAGCAAATGAAAGCTGATTCAGACTCAGTGCCTGTCACAAATGAATGGAAATTCCCAACAGGACTTTCTGAAGAGGGTGAGAAAGCCTGCAGTGAGCAGCTGGCAATCCTGCCTGGGCAAGGTGCTCAGCAGCAGCTTCAGGAAGGAAGGAGCAAGGGTTGGATGGAGAAAACATGCAAGGGATGATGAGAAAGATTTAAGAGGGAGAAGGTTGAGGAAAGGAGGAAGTTGGAGCTGACTCAATGTAAGATAGAAGGGCACTGGGCACAAGGCTGAGTGAGGAAGGGAGGAAAAGAGGAATCAGGAGGGAAAGGAGTAGGAGGTAATGACATGAGGATGGGGACAGAATTACATGGAGATTAAAAGGTGAGGGCAAGGATCTTGAACTTAGTGTATAAGGAACCAAAAAGCCAATTAGAGGATTTGAGGGGTGGAAGCAGTGCAGCCAGCACAGCACTGGAGCAGACCAGAGTGCTGGGAGTAGGGGAGAAGGCAATTTTAAAGCCTATGATAAAATAAGCACCTGCAGATGGCCACAGTGTGAGTGGGCAGAGACAGACCCACTAAGGACCCTTACAGGCAAGAGATGTCTGTGGCAGACTCTTGTCCAGTGCCCAACTGCATATGCACACTACAGATGCTCAGGGAGTAAGTTCTCCATGGGACAGCAATGTGGCCAAGGCCAGTGGTCTCCTGGGATGCTCTGAGAAAAGTGTGGCCTGCAGGTCAAGGGAGGGTCTCCTCCCCCTCTACTCTGCCCTGGTGAGACCACATCTGGAATACTGTGCCCAGTTCTGGGCTCCCCTGTTCAAAAGGGACAGGGAGACACTGGAGAGTGTCCAACAAAGGCTGTGAGGATGCTGAATGGCTTCTGTGTCATGGGGAAAGGCTGAGAGCCGTGGGGCTGGGCAGTCTGAGGAAGAGCAGCCTGAGAGGGGATCTCATCAATGTCTATAAAGATCTGCAGTGTGGGTGTCAAGAAGGGGCCAGGCTGAGCCAGGCTCTTTTCAGTGGTGTCCTGGGATAGAAAAAGGGGCAGAGGTCACAAGCTGGAACCCAGGAAGTTCCACCTCAACAAGAGGAAAAACTTTCTGTGAAGGCGCTGGAGCTCTGGAGCAGGCTGTCCAGAGAGGCTGTGGAGTCTCCTCCTCTGGAGACTTTCAAGCCCCATCTGGATGTGTTCCTGTGTCATCTGCCCTGGCTGATATTGCTCTGGCAAGGGTTTGGACTCAATGATCTCCAGAGGTCCCTTCCAACCCCCACCAGTCTATGATTCTGTGATCCCAAGGTCTTGCTCACAGGCCATGTGCCCTGCTCCAGGCCAGCCAGGTGAAGCTGCTTTTCTCTTCTGTGCTTACCAGCCCCCAGCCTGCCAGCGTGGGAGTGAGGATCAGTGCTGAGTTAGGGCACAGCAGATGCCTGGGGCCAGCCCAGCCACCCAGCTGCACTCACCAGGTTGTGCATGGGATGGACTAGAGCTCCAGGAAGCTGCAGACTAGTACCAGAGTTGGGCAGCTTGGAAAAGGGTATCTGAAGATCAGCAGGAAGCTTTTCCTGCTCAGAGGTTGAGATAAGAGGCCTGCCTGGCAGAGGAGGGACAGGGAAGGCCAGCAGGTAACAGCTTCTGGGGGAAACAGGGATCAGCTCCTCCCTGTAGCAAGAGAGGTGAGGCAAGATGGAAGCCAGCTGAGATGTGGGCAAAGTTATTTTGTGCCCAGTACTAAAATAAAGCAGTTCATGGAACTGAGAGCACAGTGCCCCTGCAGTGCCTGCTGGCTACCTGGCATGGCTTTGCTGTGCATGGAGCCCACACAGCTCCCACAGCTCCAGAGAGCTCTTTGCTGGCACTGAGCATCTCTCTTGCTTTTGAAATCCAGAAATGGGCAGAGATTTAAAGCCACTGAGCTGTCCCTTTGCTAGGGCTACCTTTGCTAGGTCTGTAGGACCCCAGACCAGATGCTGTGGTCACCAAACACCAGAAGAATATCCATGGCACTGAGATTTAAATACACCAGGCCTGCTCTCATTTCTGAGATCACTGGCAAAGGTGACCCTCTCACATCTCTCTTCTGAGCAAGCCAGGAGATCCACCCACCTGTCAAGGGTCTTCAGGAGTCCTCAGTTCTGAAGACTAAAAAGAGGTGAGAGGAATGGGACAAGATCCTGACTCTACTCTTTTTTTTCCAAGCTACAGCAGACACTTGCACAGTGCTTCAGCAGTCACTTTGGCTAATGGAATGGCACAAAGGGCATGCAGGGAGCTGGACACTCGATGGGCAAATACTGAAAGACCTGTTTGGGGTTTGCTTAATGGGTATCTGGAAATCCTCCACACCAGTGGAAGCAACAGGATTTAGCACTGGCCAAGGCCAGAAAGCATCTAACCAAATGCCCATTTCTGCTCTAGTATTCCTTCAGGAGAAGATCAGACTAGAATTAGGATACCCTAACAGCAAAGTAAAAACCAGAATTAAGAGGGCAGGCTTGCATCACCTGTAAGAGCATGTGGAAATCTGTACTGAGCCAGACCTGCTGTGAGTTTGCCCAGTGAAAGCCATTCTGTGACCACCAGAGCCTGAAGACACTGGGCACAGTGCTCCCCTTGAGTAACACAAACCACTGTGCTTGGTTGCAGGACTGCTGCTGGGGAAAATGGGCGAGCGAGGAACTCCGCTGGTGAACGTCTGCCAGTGCCTGAACGAGGCAGTCATGAAAATTGTCTCGATGGCAGTTTGGTAAATCTCCTTCTGACTGATCCTGTGATCTGCTTACCTGCTAAGGACAATGCTGGGCACAAGTTGCCCAGGACCTATTGCAAGCACTGGAGTTATGTCCACGGGACTGTGTCATGTGGCACCCAGCACTGCTGTGACTCCTGTGGTGCCTCAGTGCTTGCTGCAGCATCATAAATGTTTTAATGCTTGCTCTTCACAGGTACTTCCCATTTGGCATCGTGTTTCTCATTGCTGGAAAGATTCTGGAGATGGAAGATCCCTCAGTCATAGGGCAGAAGCTGGGACTCTACGCCATCACAGTAGTGTCAGGGCTGGCCATCCATGGGCTCTTTCTCTTGCCTCTGCTTTTTGTGCTCATCACCAAGAAAAATCCCTTTGCTTTCATTCAGGGGATACTGCAAGCCCTGCTGATCGCCTTAGCCACATCTTCCAGGTATGAAAACACAGCTCAGAGGTGCTGATGGAGCTGAGGGAGATGTGGCTGTGTGCAGGGCCAGGCAAGCACAGGTACCATTCAGACGAGCACTGCGCTCCAGCATGGTCTGAAGTTTTCCACTTCCATTTCACTTGTTAGCACACTTGGTACTGCCTTGGTCCTCAGCAGAATGAGCCTCAGTTCCTTTTTCAGATCCCACCAGTTCATGTTGCTCTTCTGCTTGCCCCCTCCTGGGGCTTTCCCAGAGAAAGCAGCAGTGTCTGCTTAACTGCTGCTGGCAGCTCGCTCTCAAAGACCTCAGAACAGGGCTGTTGTGAGTGCTTTACAAACCTGCATGGGTTATGATCCTGAGTTTTAACTGAAAACATCAAAAGCTCTTCTGAACACTTCATTGAAACCCTTAAATCAACTCCTGTGTAAGCCAAACTCCTCCAGGGCACTGCCTGCTTTGGAAGATTTCTCAGTTTAGGTTTTTACTTTAGGAACCACTGTCCCTTCTGGAGAACATGCAGAGTAAAACATCTGCTTAGAAGATATCTGACTAGGCAAAAAGTTTTTCTGGCCTCCCTCATGTTGTTTCTTCACATAACTCCAGTAAAACCATCTGGGATTGTGCCTCTCCCCCCCAGCACCACAGCTGCAGTCTCTGCTGCCCCATCCCTGGAACTATTCCAGGTCAGGTTGGACAAAGCTCTGCTCTAGCTGAAGATGTCCCTGCTCACTGCAGCGGGCTGGCTGAGATGGCCTTTAAAGGTTCCCTCCAGCCCAAAGCACTCTAAAATGTTTCTCTGATTTCTTGTTCTGCAGCTCAGCAACCCTGCCCATCACTCTGAAGTGTCTCCTGGAGAACAACGGCATAGACAGACGCGTGGCACGCTTCGTGCTCCCCGTTGGTGCCACCATCAACATGGATGGCACTGCGCTATACGAGGCGGTCGCTGCCATCTTCATTGCCCAGGTCAATGAATACGACTTGGATTTGGGACAAATCATAACCATAAGGTAAAAGCTTCTTTGCAGCAGCTGAATTCTTTCTTAATTTGTGTTCATAGACATTTTAACACTCTCTCACACTTTGGTGGTGGTGAACTTTGCTGCAAGTGAGGCAGCAGGGAAAGGAGCAGTGCAGGCCAGGCCCTGGGCTGTGTGCAGGGAACCCTCAGGCTCTGCACCCACAGGATTTGCTGCACTATCGAAGGCTCTGTCCCTAGGTAAAAGCCAGACTGTGACACCATGGCCAGCACAGGTCAACACCTGCAGTGCAGATCAATGCCCTTACCACAGAGGGGTTTGTGCAGGTGTGATTTACTCCTCTTCAGGAAATGAACAGCTTCAGAAGCAGGGAAACAAGCACCTGTCTTGATGAAAATAAGTGTGGCTGCAAATATTTAGCAATTTTATGCAGGAGCTGCCTGCTCTGGGATGCAGAATTGTGTCTGAGAGTTACCTGCTGCAAGCCCTCAGCCATGGTGTGCACAGGATAACATCAGGAAGCAGGATGGTGGAGGAAGCCAGATCCAGTCCAATCTTTCTGTACAGGAATAACTTCCTTTGGCATGCAAACATCCTTGCTTTCTCCTGCAGCATAACAGCAACAGCAGCAAGCATCGGCGCTGCCGGAATCCCCCAGTCCGGGCTGGTTACCATGGTCATAGTGCTGACCTCCGTGGGGCTGCCGACCGACGACATCACCCTCATCATTGCCGTCGACTGGGCTCTGTAAGTGCTCTCCAGAGGGGAGGGTACAGGCAGGGCCAAGTGGCAGTCCATGGTGATGCATCTGAAGTAGCACTCAGAGGCAAACAGAGGTTAAGGGATCCCAGAACAAGGCCAGGAGCTAAGGGCAAGGCTCTTCCCTTTCCACTTGTTTTCTTCAAACAGCCCAGGGTGACCACAGGGAAGGAGCCTTCTCTAAGTGTCTGACTGCAGACATTGCTATTCTGAGGAGCTCAGCACTGCTTAGTGCCTCAGTCTGAGGGGAGACCTCATTGCTCTCTACAGCTCCCTGAAGGGAGGTTGGAGCGAGGAGGGAGCAGCCTCTGCTCCTCCTTGTCAAGCGACAGGCCCAGAGGAAATGGTTCCAAAGTGCACCAGGGAAGCTTCAGGCTGGATCCTAGGAAGTACTTCTTCACTGGAAGGATTCTCAAATATTGGAACAGGCTGCCCAGGGCAGTGCTGGAGTCATTGTCCCTGGGGGTATTCAAGCAGCCTGTGGGGCTGGTGCTTAGGGACATGGCTTATTGTTGACCCTTCGGTGCTGTGTTGAGGGTTGGACTGGATGAGCTTGGAGAGCTCTGCCAACCAGATGCATTCCATGATTCTGTGATCCAGGACTGCACGTGGCAGAAGTGGGTACCACATCCACATCACTCCCTCACATAAGGCCTTCAGTTTGAAATGCCAAATACTGCCCAAATTCCTCTCTCACTGAAACCAGCTTTGTTGGAGGCCTCAACTTACAAACTCTACCTCGCTGATCCACACACACACTTCTAAGAGAACAAAAAGAACTTCGTAGTGAGAGGCAGGAAAGGAGGGAAGCTGGTGCAGCCTTGTCTCCATGAAGCACTACTGTGGAAAGCTACTGATAAGGTACTCCCTAGGAATACCTCAAGCCTTAATCTTCTCCAAGCTGTCCACTCTTGAACAAAGCAGGACAGAAGTGGTGGCTGGCAGAGTGTTTGTTTTGGTGAAATACTATCTCTGGAAGAGGAACAAGGCTGGTAAGACAGGGTGAAAGGTATCTGCATTCACACAAAGAGACATGAAAGTCAGCCAGAACAACAGTAACAAGACAAGAGGGCAACAAAAGAGGTGGAAACAAGCAATTGTTCAGGGAGAAAAGCACAAACCTCCAGAGGAAGGGGAAAAAAGTAATAACAAAATAATAAATCATAAAGCAGAAGTGGTGATTTACAGTATGTGCTCACCCAGTTTGCTGTTCTCACGAGTGAAAACAAGAAGGAGAAACAGACACAGAAATCACATCCAAGCAGCACCAAGGTAAAGTGCAGACCAAAGCAGAATTAGTGAACAGACACAATGAAAACCCTCTTGCACTTGATAAGCAACTGATCTCTCAAACCCATCTGGCACCAGAGCTAGAGGCTCACTGCAGCTTCTGAAAGCAAGGATGACATTTTCAAAGGACTGCATCCAACACCAGGGAAGTCTGTCTTCCACCAACACCATCTTCATCTCGATGAAGAACAGATTGATCTTGCAACAAAAAGTGATGCTTGATTCCATTTGTCACAGGCAAAGTCTCACACAGCCTGGCTGTGGACTGTGGCACTTGGAAGTACTAAGATGAAACCAATTAGCTAGGTGAAGAGCACAGGGAGGAGCTGGTGACTTCCAGTCCTTGGCACATGGGTTGCTGATTTGTCTTTCACAGCCACCCTGGTCAGAGAGGAACCAGCAGAGAGTACCTCAGCTGCTTTGCTCTTTCTTTCACATGAAAGGAAGTTCAAGCCATGGCTGTAAAATCAGAACACAACTGTGCAGTCTTTGACCACCACAGGGTGCCAAGCACCAGTGTGCTTGCCACTTCCTACTGCTGCTGTTTGTCATTGGACAAAGCAGGGGTTCTGTGGCTGGACAAAGGAGATCTCCCCAAGAAGCATCTCGAGCAGGTTTATGACTCACTGAGGCAGCTCACCTGCACACTTGGCAAAAATGATGACTCTGGGCAGTAGCACAGACAGGTCTGTGCACTGAAAAGACAAACAGAGTGATACAAAAGCAGCCCCATCCCCTCGTGGTGCTGGGCTCACACAGATTCTGCATGTTCCATTTTCTCCCGAGTCTGAAAGAGCAGTGCTGCACTCATCTCAAACTGCCACTGCCAAAACCAGCCGTAGAGACATTAGGGATGGAGGCTGACATGTTTTGAAGCCTCAAAAAGTCCCCAAACACATTGTCTGTGGCCACCAATTGCATCCTCATGGCTCTCTCTTGCCTAGGGATCGATTCCGGACGATGACCAACGTCCTTGGAGATGCTCTGGCTGCCGGCATCATAGCCCACGTCTGCGAGAAGGACTTTGCCCCAAAGCCCCCCACAGTAAGTACAGCTTGTCTGGGAGAGCAGGGGCACAGCAGAGCTGCAGTGACCATGCACAGACACCTGTGCTCACCCCAAGTCACACTGCATTTTTCCTTGTTGCAGCAAGACCCAGTAAGCACCACAGAGACCTGCCCTGCAGAGAGCTCCCAGCTGCACCCCAAGGACAGTGTGATTGAGATGATCGAAGAGACTCTGCTTGATCGGACTGGAGTTCATTACAACATCTGCCAGGTGTAGCTCACCCCCTTCCTGCTGCCAGGAAAGGGATCTTGGTGCTAACCACTGACACAGTGAATGTCAGCTATGGATGCTCTGCAAGATGAAGGCCTTACTTGGCACAAGGACTGCGAAAATCCTCTGTTCTTTGAGGACTGAGGGACTTCCCACAAGCACCCAACAGCACAGCTCTGGTTTTCAGAGAGAAGGGAGCCAACTCCTCCTTGCAGCTGGCTAGAGCTGGGAGCTTGCTGCCCCAAAGGTCTGGAGCAGCAGGGATTGGAAGGTTTTATGCCTCACCTGTTTTCAAGCCCTGCTCTTTTTGAAGGTTGGGTGGTGAGCAGGTGTGAGAAAACTGGAACTGGACTGGGTGAGAAAGCAGCAGGTGGGACTAAAATCTGACACCATAGCTCTGCAGCCCTTATGTCCTGGCCACTGCACTCTAGAAAGGTTTCCTTTAACAGAGATTTTTTGAGGTCATGACTTTTTTCATTACCAGGTTCTCATCTGAAAACTCATTAAGTGAATTTTTGTCTAGAGCTCCAAACCCAAGTTGGCTGTGCCTGGATGTGGCAGCCCTTGCACAGCAGGACAGCTGCCTGCAGGGTTCCCTGACAGCAGGATGCATTTAAGCAGTGGTGCAGGGCCAGCTGCACAGGAGGGTTTGTCAGCTGTTCTAGCACACTGAAACTGACCAGGCCCAGTTGCAACCACACTGATTTCCCCAGCTCAGGATCTGTCCCTAATTCAAATTCCAATTACAGCCTTAAAACCCAGGCTTCCCAGAGCAGCCTTCTCCACAAAAGCCTTTTATGCTGACTCATGTTGCTAAATTAATTTCTCTCTCAAAATGCCACCTCGCCCCCATTCTCCCTCTTGCTTTGTCTCTACTGCCACAGCATTCAGGCTCCCACCAACATCACTGAACTGTTCTCCAACTGCACACACAAAAGAACATTCCCTGTGCACAACCCTTTGTGCTGCAGTTAGGGGCTTCCAAGTATTTTCTAATTTAAAAGGAACATTAATTCCATTTTTGCCAAATGAAAAGCAGAAGTTACTGAATACCATAAAGCAGCTTGGCACAGAACCTAGCAGTCTTCTCCCTGATAGCTTCAAAAGGCTGCCAAATAATCAAGGTAAGCTTGAGGCACTGCTGTTACCTTTGGTCTTCCTTACCCTCTCCCCTCAGCGGATCAGCATTCTGATACCTCCCTAAGCATTGCTGCTCAACTACTCTTCACCAGGAGCAGTTCTGTCATTTGCAAAAAGAAAAACAATCCCCTTCAGGGCCAGAGATCTCTACAGCATCCCAGTCACCCTCTCCACCTCATGACACAGCACAGCACTGTTAAGTGACCACAGGCTGCTGTTCATTCAGACCTAGAGTGAGCTCTGGCACCAAACCCCACACAGGGAGATGCTGGTGAATGCTGAGGAGGCTCCAGGCAGCTCCCAGTAATGGGGCAGGGACCCTTGCTCCTGCACAGGGGTCTGTCCACACCAGTTACCTACAGCTCCCAAACTAGAGATGGCAAAATGGATGCTTGTGAAGCACAATGTTCCAAGGTAGTCACTTACACCAGGCAAGGTTCGACAGGGCAGTTCATCCACCCTGCTTAGATAGCTGCTTTACAGGGCAGTAACTGATGCCTGGAAGTGATCACCTCCCTCACTGGTGGCCCATGGGGAGGTCCAGCTGACCAAAAGGTAAGCAAGATGAACAGGGATGATTTCTGGACACAGAATCTTGACCCTGCAATAAAAGACCAGACTGAACGTCCCCAACAGAGGTGGGGATGCGGGAGCAGTCTCTGTGCAATTCCTCCTGTCACAGGCCTCTGCCTTCTGCAGAGCACCCAGACACCCCCCTGCAGTCCTACAAACACTCAGAACAATGCATCCTCAAGCTCCCTGCAACTAGCAGAACAAACTGTTACTGACAAAAGTGAGCATCATAGCTCAGCAACAGACCTAGAGCTGGTGGAGCAAACAACTGTGCAGTTTGCCTCAGGAGCTGTAAGTGCTGTGGCTTGTCAAGTGTTGATAACATCACCTGGTACCTGGGGAGAGCTGTTTTGATTTGTGACATCAGCAGCAAGGATGCTGGGAAAAGTGTCCTGCCATAGACACAGCTTCTGACAAAGGTTAAGCACTCTGAGCCCTCGGTCTCAGAACTGGGCTGCAATCACTTTGCTTCTCTAACAGGATGAAAAAGGGGGAGAATAAATAATAACTGAAATGCTTCTGAAAGTCTGTTTGGAGTCCAGCAAAAAGTGAAGCCACCATTAGTCATGTGAAAGAGCCAAAGGTAAGGACCTTCCATCTTCCCCAGCACTGCAAACAAGCACAGAGGCAGCAGGTCAATACCTCTTAACAGGAGAAAGCAAGAGTGGGAAAAGTGAAAGAAGTGCCCAAGTTAAGAGGCTGGTAAGGCAGTCGTTGTCTCAGCTGCTGTGCCTGTGCTGGTGACATCCCAACCCCACCTGCACTTCCAAGGCAGAATATCTGCACCCATTTTTACCTGCTGCCCAGCAGAGAATGACAGCCTTGGCTGCCAAACCTGAGAGCAGGCAGGCAGCCACCTAAGGCCAGGAGATCAGCCCAACTTCATGGCTGGGTACAGAGAATGAAAACTTAGCAGTGGCTGAGGGGCAAAAGATTTCCAGGAGAGATCTCTACAAGTCAAGAAAGTAGCACAAAGTTCCTGGGCATCGCCTGAGGAGTTTTAGTCTGTCCTGATATTCAGGAGCAGCACGGCTGGAGGGAGGCAGAGCTGGCCGGAGGGAGGCAGAGCTGGCCGGAGGGAGGCAGCAATGACCAGAGGGAGGCAGCGCTGGCCAGAAGGAGGCAGCACTGGCTGGAGGGAGGCAGCACTGGCGGGAGGGAGGCAGCACTGGCTGGAAGGGAGGCAGTGATGGCCGGAAGAGAGGCAGTGATGACCAGAGGGAGGCAGTGATGACCAGAGGGAGGCAGTGATGGCTGGAGGGAGGCAGTGATGGCCGGAGGGAGGCAGCGCTGAGCACTCCACAGCAGGCAAACCAAAGCATCTTGCTTAACAAACTGATAACTACCAATTCCCACCTAAAAACGGTCAGGTAAGATTTAATTCTACTGACTGATGCAGTGCACCTCCAGGGCGTTTCAGACTTTTCCAGATACCTGGAAGAACAACAGAAAAAAAGGTGTCCCTCTCCATTCTAGTGATCAAAGTGTGAACTCCTCCCTGTTCCATTTCCATGCAGCTGGGGGGCTGCATTTCCATGCAAGTGGAGATGTACAGGCACACATTAAACACACTCTGAGGTCTGCTGCACAGAGCTCCAAATCTGGAATTCCTTCCATAGAAATCCTTGTTCTCCTCCCAAGTGTGAACACTGGGATAGAGATCCCCCAGATCATGGCTTGGATCTATAATCCTGTTATAAATTCAGTGAGCGACTGGGATAAGGAACCTGGTTGGTAAGACTCCACTAAGGAACCATCAGACATCTGCTTCCAGAAACTGAAATCCCTGGGGAAAATCTTCCTTGGTTTTGTGGCTATTAAACAAAAGCTGAAGCAGCCTTTGGCTTTGTGGCACCTCCCAAATCCTGGCAGAAAATCCATGTTTGGCTTTGCTTGGGGAATGCCATTTCACACCTGGCCTCAGTGAATCCGAGGATGTGACTCACCACAAACAAGCAGCTTAAAGGAGCCTGCATCAGGCTGACCACTCAGCTCCAAGGGGAGCTGCAGACCAGGGACATCAGCTCATTGCCACAGGCCAGGCTCCAGCTGCCCTGAGCTCCAAGAGCAGCTTCATTCCCATGCTATCAGATGCCTTCCAAAGCATGAATGATTTTTACAGGTCAGAAGCTACAGAGCTGAGGAGTTTTGATCGGGGACTTGAGCTTTTATGTTAAGTTCACATCTCTTTAGAGTGTGTAAATGGGGGCAGCACGGCAGCACCTGAGAGGCACAGGCAGCACCTGAGAGGCACAGGCAGCACCTGAGAGGCACAGGCAGCACCTGAGAGCGCTGTGCCCTTCCCTGCTCTCACGGCAGGATGCACCTTGGGTTGGGGTTACCGAAACTTGAAAGAGCAGAACTCCTCAACATTGTAATGCCTGGCAGACTAAAATCAAAACAGATGTGAAACCAAGCCCCAGACTCCATATCTGAAAGGAAAAAATGGAGGTTTCAAAGTTACCCTGAGCAAGGGTTCTAGAAGAACTCTCTGAACATGCCACTCCACAAGGTTTCAAAGTCTTTATTTCATCTATGAAACACCAGGTTCCTCTGTCCAACCAGCTTCCCAGAGCACCTCTAAGCAGTACATGTGGCTTAGCTACCTCCTCCTTATCCCTTCTTTACTTAAATCATCAGCAGAATCCCAGACTAAAGGCTCCTTTAAGCAGGAAATGCCTCCCTAGGGGAATGTGTGCTGGGAGTCTCCTGGTTCTGTCTCCTCCCTTCTGATTCCCTGGACACATTCATTTCCTTAAGGAATTTGAGCTTCTCTGATAACAACTGAATCCATCACTTCACTCTTGACTGCAGGCAGCTGCTTCTCAGTACCATGCAGCATATCTCAGCAGCTCCTACAGAAGATGGCAGGAGAGTGGAGCCACAACAGGGCCTGGCAGTGTCGGTGCCTGGAGCATCCTTTGCAAACTGCTTCACAAGAGGTCACATCTGCTTCAGAAACTCTTTATGCCGTGGCCAAACACACCTGGAACTCTGCTGAGCACCCAGCTTTGTGTTTGGATAGGCCATCAGCATGAGAACAAGGCAGGCCTGAGGAGAACACACTGCAGTGAGGTCTGATGGACTCAGCAGCTTGGGGCTGGACCAGCCTGGGCACCGTGCAGGACCTGACTGACATTCTCCATGTGCCAACTTCCCAGGCCTCCAGCACCAGGAGAGAGCTGTAAAATGCCTGGGTAAGACACTCCAGAATTCGTGCCAGGAGGCAGCTAGCAGCAGATGTGCTGACCTGTGGCTGTGCAGCACACACTTACCTTGACCCTCCAGGTGGCACCCAGATGTCCTGCAGTCAGCAGTGAGACACAAGCACCTTCAGGAGCAGTGAGCCTCATGCATTTCAGGAGCACATGAGCTGTCTTCTGAAGTTTCTCACTGGTGGACTTGGTGTTAAGATTTTTAATTGCTTGAGTCCATAGGATGGGTCCCACTCTACCTTACAAGCCTGAGCAGAGACTTTTAGTATGTTGAGCCTTTAGACTCTTTAAGACAAGGTTTTGGCTTTGATTTTGAGACACAAACTACCCAGGCTATAGTTTGACACAGACAGGGAAGAACACAGCTGAAACATTTTAGCCAACCCAAAACTTGCTGCCTCACTTACCTGTCCATCTCACCTCAGGGTTCTTCTGCTCACTGTCCTCCCTGAGCAGAACCACAACAAAATGGATCTTCAGTCATTCTCCTCCTGGTTTCCCCTTTCAATATTCCTGAAGTCTTCGATCATCTGCAAAGCATTACCTTAGCCATGTTCTGGATGACAGCAGCATGACCCCACCTCCAGAATGCTGTCTTAGCTTTAGACATCTTAACTCCATTTTGCTCTCCAAATGCCAAACTTCAAACAGTTAAATGCTGAATGAAGACAGACATGGACCTGTTGGGGTGGGGCCAGAGGGCCACAAAAATGATCCAAGGGCAGAAACCCCTCCGCTGAGCAGCCAGGCTGAGCATTAGGATTGTCCAGCCTGGAGAAGGCTTCAAAGTGTCCCTCAGAGAGCTGGGGACAAACCTTTTCCAGGGTCTGTTGGGGCAGGGCTAGAGGTGATGGTTTGGAAATAAATCAGGGAGATCCAGCCTAGACAGAAGGAATTTTTTATGCTGATGGTGGCAAGACTCTTGTCCAGGTTGTGCCGAGGCAGGAGCTGGCCCATTCCTGGAACCATTCCAGGTCAGGTTGTTTGGGGCTCTGAGCAACCTCCTCTAGTTGGGGATGTCCCTGCTGGCTGCAGGGGGGTTGGACTGAATAAGCTTTAAAGGTCCAACCCAAACCTGGCAGTCGTAGCCAGGCTGCATTTCTCAGACTAATGCCAACAACAGCCCAATCCAGACCTTTGTTAGCTTCTCCTGCTCACACCCTGGTGATTCCAGAGAGGATACCTGCATCCAGTCATCTACTGCTCTTTAAGATGCTTTCTTCCAACCTCAGCACCAACCTGCATTTCCCACAGGACAAGTCTGAAGCAGGACACAGAACACTGATCCTCATCCTTTGCTCACTTGTTTGCAACTAGTTAGAAAAGCAGAGATCTCTGTACTCATCCACACCCTCACTTTTCTGCCTAGGTAGCAGAAATACAGGCAGGGAACTGGTGTCTGTCCACCTGGAGACCTGAGTAGCATCCTCTGAAACTGCAATCACAGAATCTCCCTCTCTGCTCTCACAGCATGATCCAGCAAAAGCAGCAGCTCAGTGAGCAGGAGCCAAGTGAAGTCTGACAGCAGGGCCTTGGCTGGGCAGCAGGCAGCAGAAACAAGCAGCTGAGTCCTGCTTTCAGGGCTGAACACCACAATCTCTTCCAGCAGCTGTACTGCACTGTTTTCAGCTTCCCAGTTCTTGCCTCAACAGTGTCAGATGAAACAGAGAGAGAAATGCAACACCCCCCCCCCCCAATGACCAGGCAGATGCAAAGGTCCATAGAAAGACACAAGAACCTTGGAAACAAGAGACACAAAGCAGCCAGGTGCCCTCCTCCTTCCTCCACCCCTTCCTCAAAGCAAACACAGTTCTTCAGGTGTGTCCCAGCAGAAGAGCAGCTGTCCTGGGATGTGCTTTTCTCACCTCCCAGCTCACAAGCACAAGCTCTGGGCTGCTGATTCTCTCTTTAGCACACCCACACGTGAGCATCCTGAGGTGCACTGGTGAGATCAGCATGACTGAGCTGCAGCTCACTGCTCTCCATCCCAGGAGACAGCCAAAACCAGGGAAGTTATCAGAGAAAATGAAGGTGCCTTTGCTGCCCCTGCCTGCAGAAGGCCTGGGCTGAGAACAGGCTGCCCATGGATTAGGCCTGGGGATAACCTGCAACAGGCTTCCCTTCTTCAACTGTTTGCTATTCCAGTGAGCTGCTATTATGTGAAGTAAAACCTTAAGTGCAAAGCACTATGGAGAACCTAACAATCAATCCCTGACCAACTCTGGAAGGTAGGGGGCAAAAATCAATTATAACATCTCCTGAGTCAAGAAAGAGGACAAACAGCAGAAGCAGCAAGAAGCTTGTCCTGTGCTATGTCAGGAAACAGTGGTGGGAAAAGTGAAGTTAAGATGGTAAGAGCCTGCAATACTCTGTCCAGTTTTGGGCTGCCCAGTTCAAGTAAGACAGAGATCTGCTGGAGAGTGCCCAACAAAGGCAATGAGGATGATGAAGGGACTGGAACATGTCTGGTGAGTAAAGGCTGAGAGCCCTGGGGCTGGTTAGACTGGAGAGAAGGCTGAGAGGGGATCTGAGCAATGTCTCTAAATATCTGAGGGGTGGGGAGCAAGAAGGGACCAGGCTCTTTACAGTGCTGCCCAGGGACAGCATAAGGAGCAGTGGACACAAACTGGAACCCAGGAGGTTCCACTTCAACATGAAGAGAAAGTTTTTTGATGTGGGGGTGCTGGAGGCCTGGGCAGGCTGCCCAGAGAGGTTGTGGAGTCTCCTTCTCTGCAGACTTTCAAAACCCACCTGGGTGTGTTGTGTGCCCTGCCCTGGGTGATCCTGCTCTGGCAAGGAGGTTGGACTGGATGAGCTCTGGAGGTCCCTTCCAACCCCAACCATTCTGTGGTAACTTCAGCAGTCAATCTCACTGGTGTAGGAGCAGCACTGCTCTCCTGTGCTCCAAAGCCCAGGGTCAAATCCAAAGCACATCTGCAGTTAACCCCTTGCACAGGAGTTGGATGTCAGTGACTCGAGCACAGAACCTCCTTCCTGGTTGGGCAGAAGTTTTTTTCAGAACAGAATTCAAAGTGACAAAGTAAGGAAAAAAACCCAAACCTAAAGCCCAACCCAAGCCCCACAGCAGCCTTTTGGTTCTGCAAGCTGCCAAGTTCTGCCTTTCCCAGGAGCTTTTCCTACCTTAGATTCTTCCCTCACCTACATGGGTTCCTGTTTCAACCCAAATGTTGAACACTACCCCAGTCCTCCTATCTTCTGCCCTGGCTCCCCAAACTCCAGCAGCAGCTTCTGGAGACTGAGAAAGGAGCCTAATGGAGATGGGAGTGAAGTGCATCCAGGCAGCCTGAGTGCAGAGCTGTGCCAGATTCTGACCTTCTCTTCAAGAAACAGCAACCCAAAGAGCAAAGCTTGGCTCTGGTTGAAGGTCTACACTCTTTGGAGAGTTTCTATCCACTCTTGCTAGGGTGACAAAGTGCTTGGCTCAGCACTTACACCTCTGTAGGAAAGATTTCTCATTTAAAAAGGGACAAAGGTGTCTGGAATGCCCCAACAGCTTGGCTGACAACTGTCACTCCTCACCCTCACACACAGAAATGAACTGTGATAGTCCTCAGACTGAAACAACCCAACAGCAATCCTCTGGGTCACAGAGAGAGGGCAAATGTCCACTGCTGCCTATCCACCAGCCACAGCCTCCAGCTACTCTGAACCGGGCTGGAGGCAAACAGCAGCAGCAGCCAAGTGCCCAAAGAGAACCCAGGTGTGGGAGCCTCTACTGACAGCTGTGGCAAAGGCAGAGGAAAAGCTCCTGTGGGAAGCCTTGGGCTGCATGAGCCAGTGCCTGAGGCTCCCTGGCAGTGCACACAGGAAGCAGCTCCTTCAGCCAAGCCACTCTGTGCTCCTCAGCAAACAAAGCCTCCAGCCTGCACACCCCAGTGAGGAAAACACTGCTTGAACCCAGTGTTAGAAAGGAGATTAATCCAGTGGTGGGCACCACAGCTGCCTGGCTGGCTCTGAACAGCAAACTGCTGTGTCCAGGATTCACAGAATGGTTTGGGTTGCACCTAGGTGCTGAGCAGATCATCCAGTTCCAGCCCCTGCCATGGGCAGGGACACCTTCCACTAGAGCAGACTGCTCACAGCCTCATCCAACCTGGACTCTAACACCTCTAAGGAGTGGACACCCATGGCCTCTCTGGGCAACCTCTTGCAGTGTCTCCCCTCCCTCACTTGAGAGAGGCATCAAACTGCCTGAAGCTGGAAATTGTGGTGGTGGTGGTGGTTCAACAGAAGGTTTCTGTGTGTGTAGAATTCACTTTGCTGCATTCTCAGCCTCCACATCCTCACTTCTACTCTAGCTGGGGACCATCCCCACCAAACTGCTCAACTGTTTCATTGTCAGAATAAGCAAAGCAGGCTGGTGCCAGATGCAGCACGGCACAAACCTTGAGCCTGCCTGCCTACCTATTAGGCAAGAGGAGCTCAGTGGCACTGTCATGCACTGCTCCTGGAACAGGACATGCAAAGGCTCACTGCAGCAAGAGGAGCTCAGTGGCACTGTCATGCACTGCTCCTGGAACAGGACATCCAAATGCTCACTGCAGCAAGAGGAGCTCAGTGGCACTGTCATGCACTGCTCCTGGAACAGGACATCCAAATGCTCACTGCAGCTTGTTTGGAAGAAATTGCTCAATTACTGCCTGCCCATTCTGAGCCTCTCCCCTCCCACACCCCCTGTGCCACACAGCTCTGACCCAGGTCACTGAGATTGCCAAGCTCTCCCCAGCAGCTCTGCACCACATTTTCATTACAGACACTGTGACAATGTTGACAGTAGATGGCCAAGTCCTGTCCTAGAACCATTTACTCACTCCCAGCCTGGTGCCTCCCCTCCCCACAGATACAGACCAGTGGCAAATGGAGGGGTCTCAATGGTCCCCCTCATGCTACCATCTTGAGCTTCAGTCCTGGGTCACAGGACACTACAAAGCACAACTGAGCCCCTCTGAGCCATCCCAAGGACTCCTCTGCTCCTCCTGGACCCCAAACAAGTGAGAGCCAAAGCCTCCTCTTCACAGAGGTGTTCCACATCCACACTACCACTGGTTGCAGTTCTGTGCATCTGGCTCCTGAGCACCAGTGTCTGATGCTCCTCAGCACCAAGCAGCCCTCACAGGCCTAGGAGGATGAAGGGCCTGGAACATCTATCTGGTGAGGAAAGGCTGAGACCTGGGGCTGCTTAGTCTGGAGAAGACAAGGCTGAGAGGGGATCTGATTCATGTCTGTAAGAGTCTACAGGGTGGGTGTCAAGAAGGGGCCAGGCTCTTTTCAGTGCTGTCCTGTGATGGGACAAGAGGCAACGGATACAAACTGGAACCCAGGAGGTTCCACTTCAACATGAAGAGAAAGGTTTTTGATGTGGGGGTGCTGGAGGCCTGGAGCAGGCTGCCCAGAAAGGTTGTGGAGTCTCCTTCTCTGGAGACTTTCAAAACCCACCTGGATGTGTTCTGTGTGCCCTGCCCTGGGTGGTCCTGCTGTGGCAGGGGGGTTGGACTCAATGATCTGCGGAGGTCCCTTCCAACCCCCTACCATCCTGTGACCCTGTTGGACCCATCTCCATATGCTGTCCTTCATAGCTGCGTCCTCCTGGTCTAGTTGGTTTCCTGAACACTTCCTCCACCCTCCTCCAGCCACCCAGCTGACAGCAAGCACTTGAAGCATGTTAAGAGTGCATCCTGTGATGGCAGTGACACTTCAGCAGTGGCAAGTTCAGCTCTTTGATGCCACACTCTTCACAGAATCACAGTATCACACAGTATAGCAAGGTTGGAAGAGACCTCAAAGATCATCAAGTCCAACCCATTACCACAGACCTCCAGACTAGACCATGGCACCAAGTGCCACGTCCAAACCTGCCTTGAACACCTCCAGGGACGGTGACTCCACCACCTCCCTGGGCAGCCCATTCCAGTGGGGAATGACTCTCTCAGTGAAGAACTTTCTCCTCACCTCCAGCCTAAACTTCCCCTGGCACAGCTTGAGACTGTGTCCTCTTGTTCTGGTGCTGGTTGCCTGAGAGAAGAAAGCAACCTCCTGCTGGCCACAACCACCCTTCAGGTAGTTGTAGACAGCAATAAGGTCTCCCCTGAGCCTCCTCTTCTCCAGGCTAAACAATCCCAGCTCCCTCAGCCTCTCCTCATAGGGCTTGTGCTCGAGGCCTCTCACCAGCCTCGTTGCCCTTCTCTGGACACGCTCAAGCACCTCAATGTCCTTCTTAAATTGAGGGGCCCAGAACTGGACACAGTACTCAAGGTGTGGCCTAACCAGTGCAGAGTACAGGGGGAGAATGACCTCCCTGCTCCTGCTGGCCACACTATTCCTGATGCAGGCCAGGATGCCATTGGCCTTCTTGGCCACCTGGGCACACTGCTGGCTCATGTTTAGGCAGGTGTCAATCATCACCCCCAGATCCCTTTCTGTTTGGCTGCTCTCCAGCCACTCTGACCCCAGCCTGTAGCTCTGCATGGGGTTGCTGTGGCCAAAGTGCAGCCCCCAGCACTTGGATTTGTTGAACTCCATCCCCTTGGACTCTGCCCATCTGTCCAGGGGCTCGAGGTCCTGCTGCAGAGCCCTTCTGCCCTCCAACCCACCAACATCTGCCCCCAGCTTGCTGTCATCTGCACACTTGCTGATGACTGTCTTAACTGTGCCCTCAGCAGTGCTGGCAGCCATAACCCTCTGTGACTACAGGGAACAGATGCAAGAACTGCTCTGGGTTTGAACACCACTGCTGAGGTCTGTCACTAAGTTCTACCAATAGTTTACCAGCACAAAGAAGATGATGGAGATGGCAGCACCTAAAGCAATACCCAGCACTCACTTGTAGAGTCTTACTTTTGCCTACAGTGACACGTGACTGTTACTATTGCTTTGGGCTTTTTTAGGACCCACCTAAAATCCTCTCATAATACAAACCCAAAACACTTTTGAAGCCACAGCAGCCTCTTCCTACCCTGTTGAGCTTTCCCACAGAGATGAGTGCTGAGAGCACAGAGTTGCTGTAAGGAATTCTTCATGCAGTGAAGAGCAGGAGCTGGACAGGCCCCAGCTGGCAGCACAGCTCCAGCACTGGCCAGCAGCTGAGCTGCTCCCACCCCAGCACCTGTGCCACAGAGAGCTAAAACATTCCTGAGCAAACCCCTCTCATCCTCGCTCACAGGAGGGGGTCACAACTCTCCTCCTCCTTTAGGTGGTGCAACCAAAAGCTTGCTCAGGGTTAGATGCTGACCTTCCTCACTGGGCAAAGTGCTGGAATGGCTCAGATCTCCCACATCAACAGCTCCCCAGCCCAGCTCCACACAGAGCACAGCCACCAGCACCCCACAGACACCTTCCCTGTGCTGTGCTTAACACCCAGCAGCCATGGGACTGTCATGGAGTTGTTCTTGCCTGGACATGCTCCTGTGTGATGTGGTAGAGGTGACCCTGCTCTGGCAGGGGGGCTGGGCTGGATGAGCTTTCAAGGTCCCTTCCAGCCCCAAACATTCTGTGATTCTTTGCAGGAGTCTCACAAGTTGTCAGACTGCCTCAACCTCACCAAGCCAACCACAAGTCTGCCCTCCCCCCTTCCTGCTCTTCCTGTGCAGCCACTTTGCAGGACTCCCTCAGCTAAACCCAGAATGTGCACTAACAAAGGAGCTGGAAATCTGGTTCTGTGCAGTGGGTACTGGAACTGCTCTAAGGGCAGCATCTGTGATGCAAAGGTGCAGAGGGCACATTCAGGCCAAATATTCCTCCACCAAGGCCTCTGGCAGTCCAACAGCACACGAGGCTCACACCTGCCCAGCTGAGCATGCTGAACACCCAGACAGGAGGAAAGCACAAAGCTTCAAAACAAGACTCCCACCTTCTGCTGCCTTTGAGAACTGCTGTGTGTAAGTAACACAAGCTGCAAATCAGGGCAGCCAGAAGGCTCCCAGGGAACTGCTACAGCGCTGGAGACTGCTGCCAGGAACCAAACAACTGCTGCAGATCTGTGAGCTGGCTGAGTGATTGAGCAAGCCACAAACCTCACCTTGCCTTGGTCAGAAAGCTGCACTTAAAAGACACTTGGGCAAGACCTGAGTGTGTTTTAGCTAAGCTGGCACAAGCAGCCAGGACCTCTCCTGGAATCCAGTGCCAGGGGTGGGGGAGTGGGGTGCAGCGGTGCAGTGCCAGGGCAAACGCAGTCAGCCACTGCCAGCTCACTAGAACCAGAGTCCTTCTCCAGGCTGAATTGGCTTCCTCCATTCCTGCAGTAAGAAAGGATTAGAACATTAAGACCCATGAAACATGGCAAAAACAGAAAGGGAGGGAACCCAGTAAGTGCGACTCAAACCGCAGTGGAAGGCATTGCAGGAGTCGGTGACTCCCAGCGTGCAGCACTGTCCCGCAGGCAGCAGGATGGAAGCGCTCCCCGAGGAGCTGTGCTGCTGTGCATTGCAGGAGCAGTACCCAGACACGCCACACCAACAGGCCATCCGCCAGGCAGCTCAGCAAGCCCCAGAAACTTTGGCTGTCAAACGTTTACCTGGTAGGAGATGAACCTCCTCAGGCTGCCACAGCTAACACACCTCTGTGTCACAGGAAGCTCCTCACGACCTTGGGCTTTTAAGGCCATGTCTCTCTGCAAGAATTTCTTCTGCACAGTGCAGGGCTGTGGCCCAGCAGGAATGTGCACACACGAGGCTGACACAGATCATGAAGGTGTCCTCAGCAAGGTCTCCACCCATTGCAGTGCACACAGAGAGCAGCTGTGTGCACACAGGACTCTGGGCAGGGTCTCTGGAAAGCCACGAAGCAGAAGGAACAATCTGGGCCAGACAGGGGAAGCAGGACACAGGGCAACAAAGATGTCCACCCAAGTCTGGTTAAACTGAGACCAAACCCACTTGTGCCAAGACTCCAGAGGAGCACAGGACCTTACTTACCACAGCTGCTTGCAGGCTCCAATACAGCCCTGAGGTCCTGAGGGTGAAGCCTGCTGCTTCCAACACACCTCAGCTGCAGCCTGCTGAAGCCTACGAGGAGGAAGCAGCTCAGCACTGTTGATAGTGACTCAACACTGCTCCTAAGCCAAGCAATTTCTGCTCTGCTCTCCTTTACCATCTTTGTAGCATGCACAGGCTGGACTTGGAGGCAAAATCTGCTCCAACATAATCAAGCAGAATTTCAGTTAGAATAAGTCCAACAGCTCCACTGATACCTACTGAAAGAGTACAGGAAGCCCCAAACTCATTTTTATTCAATTCTGTGAAGTTCTGTACAAGTTCTAGTTTAAGCTGAGAACACTCTCTGGAGGAAGTGCTCCAGCTCCAGCTCTGCAGAGATGTCAACCCCTTCTGAAATGCTTTAGCTCCAATTCAAACAAGTGAAAGCTGCTTTTAAACCAGGCCAGATTTCACCTATGTTAACTGTGCTGCAAAGAGAAAGCATCTGCAGAGATGTTAGCAGAAGTTACATTCTACCTACATTCAGAATCCCATCTTGTTAAATTCACTGCCACTACAGGTTGTGTGTCACAGTGCAGAAGAGTGAAACCTGGCTCTGGATTCACCTGCACAGTTCACACACAGGTTGAGAAGTTACTCCAAATGTTCCACTTTTCCTTCCAGACTTGCTGCTGTGAAGCAAATGCTAAAGAGGAGGCAGCTTAAGGAAGAGAAAGGGAGCTCTGAAAGCAGCAAGAGGAAAGCAGGTATCAGAGGCACAGGGAGGGCTCTCCTGACACTGACTGTGCTGGGGAAGCAGAGGGTGAAGGGGTGGT
Source organism: Ramphastos sulfuratus (assembly GCA_013399055.1). NCBI lineage: Eukaryota > Metazoa > Chordata > Aves > Piciformes > Ramphastidae > Ramphastos > Ramphastos sulfuratus. Next base: position 44,482 of record WBNM01019608.1, read on the forward strand.
GGGATGGGGACCAAGCTTCAGGTGCTCTCCTGAAGAGGTTCTCTTCCTGCCACTGCTGAGCTGCACACACCAACAACATAACCCAGGGGGACACTCCTTAATGTTCTTCCAGGTCAGGTTGTTGGGGGTTTAAAGATAAGAGGTAGAAAAGGAAATACAAAGCCAGGATAAAATTTTCCTCCCTTCTTTCCTGACATGGAAATCAGGGCACTTTAACTTGTACTTTTTGTCCCCCCTCCAGTATTCTGGAAATGAAGGGAGTCCAAGAGTCCCCATGGCAGAGCAAGTGGGGGAAAAGCCTAAAGCCTGGGAGTCTGCTGGAAAACCCAGCAGTGGTCAGAGCAAGCCTGTGAATGGAGTCACACAGGATTAGCACCTGGGGGGAGGAGGAATTCCCAAGTTTGCCCAGCTCCATGCAGAGGAGAAAGGTCTCAAGTTCTGCACTGGCAATTAAAAGCATTCCTGATCCCAACAGCTGCTGCACAGTCAATGCTGGTAGTAGATTGGCAGAAACAGAAAGTGCTCATCCCTGCTCTTTACCAGTCCAGTACAAAGAATCATCTCCAGTTGAGAGGCTTGACAGGCCTCTGGGCAGCCCCATCTAGTTGGTGACCCTTCTTAGAGCAGAGGGGGTTGGACTTGATGACCTCTGGAGGTCCCTTCCAACCCAAACCACTCTATGATGCTGTAGGTTGGTGACCAGTGCTGGACTCAGCTTCCATACCAAGACAAGTAACTGCAGATCCAGTTTGCCACTGCAGAGATGCCTGAGCTGATGCAGGATCACCTCCACTCCCTAGGATCAGTGAGACCCTGCTCTTACTTTATAGCCCTCTTCACAGGCATTAAGAGAAAACAGAAATCCAAGCCAGTGCCTCTGTGGCAGGATCACTACCCCAGCTCTGACAGATGGGGAATTGGTGACTGAAGAACACAGCAAGGAGCCTGCTGAAAGTCAGCAAGAGCCAACTGGGATTTATCAAAGCTTTAAAAACTTGTGCTGGTGAAAAGCAGAAAGCCTTGCAAAGCCTGTGCAGAGCCAGCAGCAGCAAGCAGGCCCCTCCTGACTGCAGGGACAAGGTTTCAGGAGCACTTGTCACAGAGCTTGCTCCCAGGACCTCCCCATGGCCATGGTGCCCTCTCCTGCCTCACCACCACAGCTGCACCAAAGGAGCTGGCAGCTCAGGGCTGGCTGGTTCAAGAGCTCTCTTCTACAGTGCCAACACACACCTGGGGCCAGTGCAGCTGGGCTTTGGTTTAATCAGGATGAACAACAGAAGGTGGAGAGAAAAGTTTTTCTCCTGAAAAATACAAGGAAATGGTGCACCTCCCTTTAATGCCATCCTTCTACCAAGGCTACAGGTAACAAACTCTTTAGTGGAGCCAACTCATGAACACAGCTCAGATTCTTCTGAAACAAAACCTCAAACTGCACAATAACAATCCTGCAGGGGAAAGAAGACAAAATATGAACAATTAAGTAAAAGCCTCAAATTCTCTGTGGAAGTGCCTCACCTTTCACCATGGATCAACACACAACAGGTATGCTCCAAACAAGTACTCAACAAACCCAGACATGGACACAGGGCAGAAGCTCAAAGCTCCTCTGCACTACTGACAGAGCCCTCCATGGAAAGATGATGGACACTGGCACCCAGTAGCTGGAGTTGTTGCATTTAATTGTGAACAGGCAGAGAACAATGCTCAGCATTTCCATCCACAGGATTCTACACAGCTGGATGCCTTCCACCAAGCTCAGAACTGTTTCAATATGAAAATTCCCAAATTTTCCAGGTCTCTCAATTAAAAAAAAAAATAAAAAAAGGTGGTGGAAAATTTCCAAGCACTTGGAGTGAAGCAGAACCAAAGTCTGAGCTGGGGACATCTTTGCAGTGGCTTCTAAAAGAAGCCAATTTACAGAAGTGGTCTTAAAAATAACACAATGGGATTCAAACTTCATTTTAGACATTTGGAAAGCAGTGTCATACTTTATTTAAAATAAACCCATGTAAAAACAAAGTTTAAATGAAAATGGTACCTGAAAAATAAATTATTTGAGATATAAAACAAATCAATAACTTAAAAACACACTAAATATACAAAATATTGAACCATATACTGTACAGTATGGAAAAAACAATTGAGAAACCCTCCTGTCCCACAAACAGAGTCATTGATCAACCAAAGGTTACACAGGTTAACGGAAAGCAAAGGAAGGAGAGGACCAGAAGTACAGGCTTATTCCAAATTGCTGCTCAAATAAAGGCTTAGCCCAACTCAGGTTTCAAAGGTCTCAAGTAATTTTCTTCTCAATGACCAAGCAAAAGAGTTCAGCTGTACCACTGAAAAGTGGCTCCCAAGTGTTTCAAACTAAGGACCGATGGGATGAGAATTGAGGCTCTAAAAGGTGAGCGCGGTAGCAAGTGTTGAAAGGTTTCAGGTGGCAGTTCTAATCTCACTCATTTGCCATCATTATCCACACAGGGGAAAAAAAAAAGAAAAAGGAAAGGATTTAAGTGCTGACATTTCCACTCAACAGAAAAATATTCCTAGTTCAAACTCTTGTCAGTGTTCTCCCAAGCGTGATGTACAACAAACCCCCATGGCTGCAAGAGGGGAGAAAACCAGACCAGGAGTCACAGAGTGAAATCCACTCACTGGGTGCTGTGGTTTGCTTTAGAGATCAGAAAGGCTTCAACTGCTTTTCAAGTGGTGCAGAAGGAGAAAGCAACACTGAAAGGTTTGGTTTAGCTCTGCTGCATGGGAGTGCTACCAAAAAGCCTTCCCAGAAATGCTGCTGTACCTGATTGAGCTCAGAGTGGACCTGAGAGGTGACCTGCAGCACTGAGCTCTGCCAGCTGTGTCATGGGGCAGGCACTCAGGGCAGGCAGCAGCTCTTGGGGCTCTGGATAACTCTGACCCTTCCCAGCAACTCTGCATGGTCTCAGGTTAAGGAGCAGAAAGCCCAGGGGGGCTCAGCAAGCACAGCAGATGAGCCCTAACCTTCAGACCCTCCTGTGCTGGCAGGGCTGCAGCAGAGGACCTTGGCTATGGTACAGACTCTTCTGCTTCCAGAGACTGAAGTACCTCAGGTGATGAATTCAGTTCTTGGGGAGGGGGGGGTGGGGGGGTAGGGAGGTGTAGGGGAAACCAAACCAAACAAAACCAAAAACCAAACAGAAAACCAAAACCAAAACAAATGAGTGCAGCTCCAGTAAGGAGCTCGGGGGGAGCTGAGGTCCTCATGCTCAGTGTGCCTTTGGTGTCCTCCCTCTAAAGCTACCCTGAGGAGCCTAGGAGTAGCAGTGTTACAACCAGGTGCTTCACTGACAGTGTTGCAAAGGATACATCTCCTCTTTGTGGTCACCTTCTGCCAGAGGTAGCCTCAGGTTCTGTATTTGACTTGTGATTGAACCAGGAGAGTTCAGAAACCTCCCCCACAACCCCTGGCCCTTGGCAGGTGGCTGGCTCAGAGGACTTGCTGGCCAGGAAGGGTGGATTTGAGTGTAAGAGCTGTTTGTTTTGGTAAAACAGGTTGGGACACACTCCAGGGGTGGGTTTTTAAGCACTTATTTAACTGTCAAGTGGCCCCAAAGCAACTTCAGTTAGGTTAGAATAGACTGGCAAAACCCTCTCCTGAAATGTTTAAGGGTTCTCGACCCAGAACATTAAAGCAACACAAAATGTGTAGTGAGTGTTTGAGGACCCAAAAGTTCCAAAAGCCTGGATCCCCTCTACAGTAGTTCACCAGTCTGGTTTTACCTGCTGACCACTCCTGCCTACCACTGGAGCTGTGCCAATTCTCTCCAAGAGCTTTAACTGCTTTGTGTAAACAACTACGACCTTCATTGCCCCTACCTAAGCAGTGTCCTCTCCAGAGCAGTGCCTTTGGCCATGAGCTGCCCACCTGGCAGTGCAGGGACAAATGATGCTGTGGCAGTGGCTTGTGTGTGTCTGTTCAGTGGCTTTTGTGCTCTGGTGACACAGGTGAAGGGAAGGGACAGAGCTGTGTGGGGACACCACTGCGGGGATGCTGCTCTGCACAGTGGCCTGCCTTCTCCTTCCACCCTAAGAGATGGATCCTCAAGTCCTTCTCAGTCCCAGATCTAGAGCAGAAGCAAAGGGATGGGCACAAGCTCAGCACAGGAGGCAGCACTACAGCTGCACTGGCTCCAGTCCCCTCCCTCCAGGCAGAAGAGCTGAGTGCAGCATCCCAAGTGACCCAAACTCATGGTGATGGAGCTTTCAGAACAAACATCCCATACTTCAGTACACAGACACCACCTAAAATAGAACCACAAGAGACCTAAACACTAAGCTGCTTGGGGTTTTGCTCAAGTTTATTGCTGTCCTCACCTGCAGGAGCTGTGCCTGCCTCTGCCAGCTGGGGCTGAGCACACAGCAAGGCTCCAACTTCCCTTTCTGCATGGACCTGGAACCTTCCCTGCCTGCAAAGGTTGAACAGAAGGTTTAAGTGTGATCAGGTCTGTGCAATCAGCTTTCTGCAGAGGGTAGAATTCCATTCATAGAGGAAATCTGGGAGGTAATTGTCAGTTACTGAACAGCAATAAAAACTTACTAACAAATCAGGGTGGAAAGGCCCCAGCCTGGATGAAGCCTCCAAGGAATTTTAACCTGACAAAACTTCATTTTTTTCACATGCTAAGAAAATCAGATTGATTTCTTGTGTCTTTGTTTTCATTCTGTACAACACAACTAAAGCCCAGAAACTCTTCAGAGAAGTTTGCAGGTGGCACTCAGCCAGACTCAGGACAGCTGTGCTCTGAACTCAGCATTGTCTCATTTTAGAGTGAAACTCCACAGCCTTGCACAGCCTCAGGACTGCTCATGTGCAGGTCTGGAAGCAGCCCCAAAACCAGAGTGTGCAGCAGCCATGCCTTGGCCTGAGAAGAGCCTTCCTGGAGTGTCAGACACAGCAAGAGAGTGGAGAAAAGGTTCCAAGCAAGGACAGCAGAGCTTCCCTTTCAAAAGGGATGCCAGGATCAAAGTGATTCCAAAGCTGCAAGTGACAAAGCAGCAACTGAAACCGCAGCAGACAGCTGGGGACATTTCCTGAAAAACACAACTGACCTGGAAAAGGTCCTGGAGGCTGACCAAGTCCTGCCACAGGATCCTGCTCTCACCCAGGACATCTTTGTATAGTCACAGAAGCCAAGGCTCAAAGGTTTGCAGCCTGCTCCCAGGTAGCAAAGTGAAAGCCCAGGGAGGCTCCAGCTGCACACAGCTACAGCAGCAGAGGTTGTGCTCAAGTGCTGAGCAGTCACAGGAGTCCCTGTGAGAGCAGGGCAGCTCTGGACACAAAGCAGGCAAGAAGGTCCATTTGCAAACAGAGCTCAGCTGAAGCCTGACACCACCTCTCCTCTTGCCATGTGTATTCCCCCTCGGCAGCTCTGAGGTCAGCTACCTTAAGGTCAGGGCTGAAGAAGCCTTCTCTCACCTCTTCTTTTCAAGCACAGGTAGACTTCTCCTTTTGGCACATTTGCCTGTCTGATCAAATCAGTGTCAAAAGGAAATTGTGTTGCCCAATGGCAGCTTCATCAAAGCCAGACAGATGTGTTCAGAACTGCTGGCACAAAGCCCCATGGCCTGTCCCAGAGACATCACAGCTCCCTTCAGCATCTCCAGCCCAGAGCCTGCAGTGGAGCAGAGCCAGAACATGTGTTCCCATCAGCAACTATCCCTGATCCTTCAGAAGCAGGTACCTGGGGGGTCTCCTGCAAGGCTGCTACCCTATTCTACAGGACCCCAAAACACACCTGCTCCAGCTGTTTCCTCAGGCACATTTTCAGTCTGGACCAGGTCTCTAAAATCTGATCACCACATCCTAATCCAACAGCCAAGACCACCTCACACTCCCTGCCCTGAGCTCACTGCACCTCATGCAAAATCTTAAGAAACCTCTGCCTTGAGCCAGGACTTTGCTGTGAGCAATGACTGAAGTGTCACCTGAAAGAAGCATCTGGATTTCACCAGCCTGAAGGATGAGAAAGCAGAGGGCAGCTACAGTTCTGCTAAACCACCTGAGGATTCAGAGGCCAAAAGCTCTCTTGAGACAGGAACGTCCGAAGGGAGCTCCTGCGCAGGGTGTGCTGGGTGGGGAGGAAAGGAACTGCTCCTGCTTCTTGGGTAGAAAAACTGCTGGCAGATTACTTGTAAGAATTGTTTCCTTTTGGTTTTTAGCAGTTGGCTGCATGGGCAGGACAAGAGCACTGGGCCCACATGCCCAGGTTCTTCTTGTTATTTAGACCAAGCATTTGTTGATTGTGGTGCAGCCAGGAGCAGCCCTGGGCATGTCAGCAGGACTTGTCCTGCTTTGTTCACAATTCACCTAACTATCTGCAGAGCAATTAGCAGCAGCTAGGATCAGATGCTTCCTAAAAGAGATGTTTCCACACCACTGCTGAAACAATATCCTGCATTTCCTTTTTATTTAGCAAAGAACAGGAGATGGAAAAAACAAAGCGGTGGTCAGGTGGCAGTGATGCCAAAAAGCCTCCAAGAGAAGTTTTATTTCAAACCTCCAAGTGCCAGCTGGTGAGCTGCCAGCAGTGGTGCCAATGCAGGAGCAGTGTCTGTAAGGGCTGCTGAAGCCAAGCCATGCTCAGGGTGCCAGCCACTGGAGGTCTGAACCCCCTCTTGACTGCTCTGATATAACAGCAACTCTCATCTCGTTTGAAAATTGACCTTACATGAAATAAGGTGAGAGAAGGGCAGGAACTGGAAGTGCCTGCAGCCCCACTCCTGTGGGACAGGGCAGGGTGAGGTTAAGAGGTGGTGAGGGACACTTGGTACTTCTTGATACCACACAGCTCTAACTTGGGAGAAACCTCCCAAAGGCTTCTGCATCTCTCCCTGTACACAGAAAAGGAGCATTCGGTGAGGGGATAAATGAATGGTGATAAACTGGTGGACAGCCAGAGAGCACTCTGGGGGGTGGGGGTTGGGTGGTTGCTGTCCCAGGCACCATTCCACTTCTCTAAAGTGGGAGAGTGAACAGGACTGGCAGGAAAGGCAAAGCTGAAAGCAGCAAGAGCAAAATTCCCACTGACACTCAGTGCACACAAGCTCCAAGCCAGTGGGAGGCTACTCCCTGTGCCAAGGTTTTCAGGAAGCCAGAGGCAGCTCCAGAAACAGCAGCAACAGTTCCTAGACAGTCCTGGAGGTGATGAATGGAGATGGGCAGAGCCAGGTCAGCTGCTCTCAGCACAGCCATGCTGAGCAGAGCTCCTCAGGCTGTGCAAGACTGCAGATCCCATTGCAGGAAGAGAAGAGACTGAGCCAAGGCAAGGTCAGCTGGGCACGGAGAGAAACGAGCAGGTGGCATGGGATGGCCTCTGGAGTCTGAAAATCAACTCTGGGGCTGGTAGAGGTTCACACAAAAAAGGAGACACTGCAATAGAACTGCCCCTGACCCCACTTCTCACATCTGCTCTACCCTCTGGCAACTAAACAGCAACACCAGACCTGGAAGCTGCCCAGGCAGTGGTGCAGGGATGCAGAGCACTCCCAGACAGCTTTACCTGAAGGAGGAATCCTTTCCAGGTTTCCTCCCAGAGAACACCTGCAGGGTTCCCTCAGCCTGTGACACAGCCCCTGTGTGCCAGCTTTGTCACAGTGCCCTCGTTTCACAGCCCTTTTTCTTCTACTCATCTCTCAGAGGAGGAACCTAAAACTCTTGGAGAGGAGCTAGAGGTCTTTGAGTGGCTCTTGGAAAGCTGGATGTCTTGTGCAGTACTCAGCAAAAAAACAGAAAATAAAAAACAAAACAAAATTTGAGCAAAACAAAATCAAATTTAATGTTCTTAAATGCAAAAGTAAAAACAAACAAAAAACACAAAAAAGCAAAAGAAAATTAACAGAAACAGAACAACTCAAAGTTTCAAGGCAGTCTGCAGAAAACTTGGGGTGGGGAGGGGGGGATTCATCTTTCCATCTACAAATCATAGGGTTGGGGGTTGGGGGTTTTTTTGTTGTTGTTATTGTTAATATCTAACTTGCACGTAGTAATAAGTACTTTTCTGCTGAGTGTTCAAGAAGTAAAAGCTAAATTGTCAAAACAAAATCCTAATAAAATAGGAAAAAAAAAAAAGAGTAAGTCTAGCACTCATTAGAAGGGATGCGAGAAACACAATGCTCAAATGTTTACAGGCTGGGGGGGTTTAGTCTTTACAGAGCTCCCCAGAGGGATTCCAACCACAAGGATCAGCTCAGCATCTTGCTGTGTTACAATGTACCAGTAAGTAGTGCACCATGCATTAAATACTCAGACAGAAGAGATTCTCAGTGGGAGAAAGTGGCAACAGCAATTCACACTTTTGGGGAGGGAGGGGTGGGTAAATTTGGGGAGTTTTCGCGTTTGAAATGAAATAACTTAAAAAAGGAACTTAAAAATTGGTCTAAACATTGTGGGATTTCCAAAACATTTGAACATGTCAGTTGCATCCCAGAACATAAAAACCTTTTTCCACTTCTCATTTAGACTAAAGACAAACACTTGTGAAACTTGGCGCAGGATGAGTTTTACACTAAACAAAAATGGTTCAACTTCTGTCACTCCATTTTTTTAGCTATTCCATACAAAAAAAAAAAAAAAAGAAAAAAAGAAACCAGAAAACAGGAGAAAAAAAAAAAAAAAAAAAAAAAAAAAACACGAGCAAGTTATTTGTGGGACTTGTTGGTTTTGAAAGAAACCTGTAAGATTTTGTCCCCCAGGCGGTAGCCATTAAGACTTGCTATGGCCATTGCAGCTTCTTCATAGTTTGTCATGGTCACAAAACCAAAACCTTTGCACTTGTTGGTGTTGAAATCTCGAATAACTTTCACATTGGTAACCGCGCCAAAGGGGCCAAACATCTGCCAGAGGATTCCCTCATCAGCATCTTGCCCAAGGTTGTAGATGAAGATACACCAGCCAGAAGATGCGTTTCCTGGAACATTTACACCAGAAAGCCCACTCATGTGATCTACACCCATAGGAGAGAACCTAGCAAATAAAAAGCACAATATTGCATGTAAAAGTTCAGGTCAGTCAAGCAAACGCACTTGAATGGGAAGCAACTGAGAATGNCCATGCATTAAATACTCAGACAGAAGAGATTCTCGGGGGGAGAAAGGGGCAACAGCAATTCACACTTTGGGGGAGGGAGGGGTGGGTAAATTTGGGGAGTTTTCGGTTTTGACTCTGAAATCTTCCTGGAGTTTCTTTGAAACTCTTTGGTCCGTTCCTATCAAAGGGGGCTTTAAAAAGTTGCGTTGCTAAAACCTGCCAATTGGGAGAGCTTGGCCACTGCTCCCTCTGCAACTTACCTCCTCCTCAATGGTGTTAAAGTTCTGCTGGCATGCTGCTACTTACAAGACCCTTAGCTTTGCAGAGCCTCTCCTCAGCTCTGTGTGTAGTGATGCAAATTAACTCAAACAATTGACTGGCAACTAAACATTTGCATTGCTCAACTTTTGCTTCCATACTACTGAGGCTGGGGGTGGGGGCAGAGAATGGCAGGGGGAANCGAGCAAGTTATTTGTGGGACTTGTTGGTTTTGAAGGAAACCTGTAAGATTTTGTCCCCCAGGCGGTAGCCATTAAGACTTGCTATGGCCATTGCAGCTTCTTCATAGTTTGTCATGGTCACAAAACCAAAACCTTTGCACTTGTTGGTGTTGAAATCTCGAATAACTTTCACATTGGTAACCGCGCCAAAGGGGCCAAACATCTGCCAGAGGATTCCCTCATCAGCATCTTGCCCAAGGTTGTAGATGAAGATACACCAGCCAGAAGATGCGTTTCCTGGAACATTTACACCAGAAAGCCCACTCATGTGATCTACACCCATAGGAGAGAACCTAGCAAATAAAAAGCACAATATTGCATGTAAAAGTTCAGGTCAGTCAAGCAAACGCACTTGAATGGGAAGCAACTGAGAATGAATATTTGCTACATGGACATCAAAACTGCCAGAAAGAAATGTTTTCCCCATTCAAACTGACAATCAAATTGACAGCTGCCAGGAAAAAAGTGTTAAATATTCCAACTGCTTTAGCAATAGGGAGCTAGCCTTAGGAACAGGCAGGCAACAGGAGAGTTGCGAGGCAAGGTTGCATCACCACCTTCCGAGGGGCCCTGGGGTCCACCTCTGCAGCTCTGCTAGGCTGGTCAGAGTGCTCTGGGGCAGCAGTGGGGCACTGCTGGAGTGCAGATACCAGGCAACGCCTCCCCAGAGGGCCCAGCTTGCTTCAAGCCACCCTCAGACATCTCCCACTTACTTTGCTCAAGGAGTCTCCATCCCAGCTCCTCCTCTTGCCTCTAAAACAGTGTGTGGGGAAGGCTTAAGGCAAAGGGTTTCTTTGGGGTTTGCTGGGGCAGGCAGGGGGAGGAGCTGCTTTATTCTTAGGACTAGAGACTGTATTAATTTATGCTTTTTTTTTTTTGNTTGCTTCAAGCCACCCTCAGACATCTCCCACTTACTTTGCTCAAGGAGTCTCCATCCCAGCTCCTCCTCTTGCCTCTAAAACAGTGTGTGGGGAAGGCTTAAGGCAAAGGGTTTCTTTGGGGTTTGCTGGGGCAGGCAGGGGGAGGAGCTGCTTTATTCTTAGGACTAGAGACTGTATTAATTTATGCTTTTTTTTTTTTGTGGAACAGAACAAAACCTTCTCCCTTCTCCACCATAAGGCAGCAGGTGCAGGCAAACACTCCCAGTATAAGCAAGACTTAAATAAGCCACAGTGGTGCCCACTCCTTAGGCAGCTAAAGACACATTGGCATCTCCTCAGTCAGTTCTCAGTAGCTGGGGTGCCCCACATCTCTAGCTACAGAATTTCAGTCTCAATGCAGGGTATGCAGGAATTCTAACTGCAGTAGCTTTCAAACATCAAAATAGCAAACCACATGTAAGCACAGGTTGACCATTGCAGGGTGCACATAAAGGTTTTCCACTGACTCCAGGCTGGGAAAACTTCCCTGGCTTTACTGACCTGGCTTTAAACTCACTCACCCACTCCTAAACCCTGTCTCCTGCACAGGACCCCAGCAGTAGTTATGCATAACAAAAAGTACAAAACCCCTCTCCTTTTTATGTCTTGCTTTGTATTAAGTTTCTCTTTTCCTATAATCTAATTCCCCTTTATTCTCTTTCTGGTCTCCATTCTAGAAACTCAAAAGTTTCACAAAATTTTAATGCAATATTAGGGTTGCACAGCTAAGAACTCAAAGATCAGGAAATGTGAAAGTTAAGGTAAAAAAAAAAAACAAAAACCACTTCCATTTGATCCCTCGTGCTTATG